>NW_010580925.1:80343-130219 GCF_000705375.1 Tinamus guttatus | reverse complement strand
GGGGCGCGGCGGCCCCGGCTCCCCGGGCCCCCCCGCCCCGGCCCCGCCGCGCACATCGCAGCTCTGCGAGCCCGGGGGAAAAACGCAAAAAATACCAAAAAACCCAACCCGCCGCCTTGGCCGGGCGGCCGCAGCGCTGCCTCTGCCCCGGGGAAGCAGCCCCGGCTGGATCCCGAGCTACGGGCTCCTGGTGCGGGACTCACCTTTGGGGCCGAGGGGGCCTCTGAAGTTGCTCTGACGGTCATTTTTGCTCCATTCGCGTTTGCTCCATTGCTTAAAACAGCTTTATACATAAATATATATGTATTTTTAAGTAAATTCACTCTTCTTTTGAAACCAGCGCGGGAATTCCTGGGCGAGAACTGTAAAAGCGCTGCTCTTTCTTAACCTACAAATCGTCCAGGTTTATTAACCTGCCTTCTGTGACTGCATTATCCCTGCAAGTCATATAAAGGAGCTGGGATTAGCGGAGATCAATTTTGCTGACCTCTGTAATGGGTTCTGTGCCAGCGTCCTTTGCAGGCCTTTGCATTAGTGAGAGCTCGGGAGTGAAAAAGTGATTTTTGGGGAGTTTGGGGTGAGCACTCTGTACTGATTCCGTTGCTTTTGAGCAGATAGCGACGCAATAAGGAGATTATGACCAGTGAACTTGTGTTGGACAACTGGTAGCTACGCTGTTCTCTGTAATCTTTGTCGGCCATAAAACTTTAGGTACTCATGGAGATATGTTGTGTTGTAGAAATATGTTAAGCATGTAGATTCTGCCCTGAGTTTAGACAGTTGGTCTGAGTTCTGTGAATGTTTTGTGTGCTGGAAGTTTCAGATAATGTAATCCCCTTTAAAGGGACAAACTGCATTATTTCTGTTTGTGGTAACTGCCTTGAACTTAAAATCTGCCCTGGACAGATTTCTTTTCTTTTTCCCCATATTTTCCATACTGACCCTGAGCTGTTGCAGAATTGCAAAGGTGAACTAAGTTCCATACAGTACCTTAAAGGTTAAGGGACTAATGATTCATTTACTGCTGTGTTAGAGGAGGTGTATTTTTGTATATAGGTGTCTAGGAGTGGGAGTAGATTGACATTAACCTCATAACATCCGATTCTGCGGGTAGTAGCTGCTGGCTGTGCTGGAGGAGCATTGATGCAGGAAGCCCTGCACCCTCCCACCCGTGCAGACCACACTTGGTCCAGGCTGTCACCTTTTATTGTGAGAACACCTTGCTTGGACACCTGGGTTATTATTGTTGTTATATATTTTTTTGCAAGCCTCGTCGTGTTAGGCAAGGTAGGGATAACCTGGGCATGTGCTGTCCCTTGGCAGGAGTTCAGACATGTACCTGTCTTCCGCGTGCAGGGGTTGAGCCTGCCGTGCCTCCCGTCTGCCCTCGCCGTGCGGTCCCTTGCTGGGCAGACGGGCTAGCCCGGGGCTGTTGCTAGAAGGGCACGGATGTTGCGTTCTGCCAGGCGGACGGGTTTTGTAGGGAGCCTGAATTACGAGTCTCCGCGGGGTGGTGTGGAGCGTTGTGTCACCCTGTCCCAGGCTGATGCTCGCACCGGGTCTGGCCGCATAGTTGGCATAGCCCAAGAGGTGACAATATGGCATATCCCGAGGAGCAGAGCCCAGGCGGGGATGATGGCCAGGATGGAAAGGCAGGAGCGTGACACACTTGATTTGCAGCCTCACAGCATCAAAAGAGGAAAACAGTGTTTAAAAAGTTGAAGCTTTTGGGAGAAATAGGGCTGTTACTGCCCAATAATAGATGTTTTAAAACGTAGTCTATATAGAGAGGCTTTGAGACCCTTGTTTGTACAGCACCACTGCTAATCTCTTAGCAGGATGTCCTTCCTACTAAACTGTGTTCTGGTCTAGGGTACACTTTTGTACTAAGAGGAAGATTAAGTACAGTTAAAGGAATCTGATTATTCTATCCAAAACATGAGTTAGGGATATAGTCAATAAATTATAGAAGAAAATGTTGGTTGATCTACTGGTGATACTCACACACTTATGTGTTCTGAAAGCAGTGGATGCTTTCATATAGTTTTCTTTGAGCATAAGAATTTTTAATAGATAGCTACTTAATTTAAAAAAAAATGTTGCAGAAATGCCTGCTGCCCCTATTTCTGTTATGCTGTGTGTCCAGGACACCAACATATCATTTTTCTTTGCTTGGCATTTAGTGTCTTGCAAAGTGGCTCGGAAGCTTTCCTGCTTACTGCTGTTGTTGGTTGTCTGTGCAATCTATTCAAATGCTCTAAGTGTTATTTTGTTAGGGGTTCCCCAGCTGGCAATAACCTGAAGTAAACTCAACCACACAGCTGATTCGTGTGGAGGAACTGTTTGGCTTGGGTTTTGCTCCACTGGTGTTGAGAAGAATTTAGTGCTGAGAAGTTAAAAGCTCCAGTGAAAGACTAGAAGCCCAGGCGGCTGTAGCATTGCCATATGTTGTCTGTGGGACACCACGTCCCCATACCTAACCTATGTAGTGGATAGTAAATTGGCAGCTTGTTTGATTCCTAGCCAGAAGATAACATATGCAGCACCCTATTTTCCAGGCACGTGACAGACTGAAAGGATGTATGAAACTAGGGTGGGAAGCACCTTGCTACCTGCAGCTCATGATTCTTGAGCTCTTCTCAAGGTCAAGCACCAATTTGCTCACCTGGTATCATTCATCACCTATAGACAAGCTAAAAGTGCTGGTGAGTTTCTGAAGCCACTGGTAGCTTTGGATGTAGATGCAGTTTTGCTCCTCTGCTTGTGGGGTGAGTTGCTGCTGGGGCGCCTGGCTCAGAGGGGACAAGGTGGCACCAGCACCAGAGCCAGGAAGTGCTGCAGTCGCCTTTCTAAATTAAAACTTGCTGATTTACCTGGAGGTTTTTAGAGTGTTATATAAAATCAGATTTTACTGATATATTGCCCCCACCCCCTTTAAAGCAGCTGTCAACATTTTGATGTGGGAAGGAAATTGGCCCCTCCTAGTACTTACCAAATGATCAAACACTTAAATGTCGGTGGGGTTGCAGCCTGGCATTGTCCTTCTAGGGTACTGTTAACAACAGCACCATGGGTACAGCTTGGTGCCCCCCCCTTTTTTTAAAAAACTGTCTTTCTCTCTTGCAAATGACCTTTACACAGAACTGCAAGGCAAAACACATCACTGAGAGTTAGCTGGTTAGTTACTTTGGGTAGTGATAAGAAAATACAGTGGCAGCATGCCAGTGAAAGCAGCAATGTGGAGAGCTTGCTGCTGCAGTCGAGCTATATTGATCTTTCTCAAAAATATGCCTCTTCCTATATATTTATGGCCATGTCTCTTTGTTGCAGCAACAGGGTGACTTTTTAGTTGATGTCAACAGGAGGAATATGCTACAAGTGCTGTAAGCAGTTTCTTTGCTTGCAGGGGAAGTTGGTGGAAGCATGCAGTAGGTAAAACTTCTTCAAAGTTGGCTTAAATTTGGGCTGTAAGTTTGCTGTAAGTTGTGGCTGTGTAGGCGGGAGCAGCCTGCTCGATTCCCCAGCTCTGCCAGGGCAGATGTTTGTGGGTCTGCTCAGTGAACCAGGTTGTGAGATTGGTTCCAGCTAAGAACAGTCCTTTCTCCAATTTTTTTTTTAAATTTTCCTACTGTATAATTCCTACCTTGAGTTGGTTCCCCAATCAAGAAAAGCTCAGCAAAAATTCTCATTCTTCACCTGGATCAAATCCCTGATTTATGTCCCCTTGTGGTCTCACAAACCAGTGGGGAGATGTGAACCTGCTCCACACACTCCTGACACTACACCCCTGGAAGAGCTTTTCTCATTACAAAGAAGGCGTTTGACTGACCTGCCTGTCCCTGTTTTATAACATGTGAAGAAGATGAGATGTATTCCTAAGATAAGACAGTTAAAAGTAAAGTTGTTTCCTTTTTAAGTTCACTAAGGCTACAATTATTTCTATGAAGACTTAAAATATGTGTTGCCCAAAAAAGCCAAAGTAAGCTCTGGCTTTTTTTTTTTTTAATCATCTTTTATAAACATTTTAGGTACACTCATAAGTTGTTGAGGAACAGGAGAAGAAAGTGTAATCACAAATATTTTAAAATAGTCAACATAGGCTTTGAAAAGTATGCAGTGTGGTAACTTGCAAAAAATAAACATTATTCTGCTGTGCTTATAATTAATCACATGTTAGACTGCATGACTACATCTCAACAAGACTACCTTATATGAGTTTTTTCTTTAAGAATAACAGAGGCTGGAGAGTTTTTTCGAATGATTTTGCTGTGAGTGAGAAAAAGGCTAAAACCTGCTGGGGCAGCAATGCAGTTCTCTTGTGGGCCAAACTCTCAGCTGTAGCAAAGGCAGCCTGGGAGCTTCTCAGATGTTGTGGATGGGATCAGAGAAAGAGAGCGCAAGAAAAAGTAGCAAAAGAAAGAGGTGTCACCACCTCCTGTAGCAGCGATGCTGAGGGCTTGGAATTCAGTATATTATTCTAAATATTATTGTTCTAAAAGTGGGTACAAGGTTTGGAGGGCCACCAGAGGCTGTTGTGTCCCTAGGCAGCTCCTTGCTTGGGTTTCTCTGCTGGCCTGGACTGCTCATGGTTTGGACCTTGAGACCTTTCACAGCTTGTAGAAGACTTAGATTTTGTCCTTGGCTGTACTGTCCCAAAATGGTGCTTTTTGATATATTAACTTGTAATTCTGTAGCAGGGTGTTATTTTACCATGTTAATCCTCCATGACCACTTGTATTTACTTTGGCTGTCCCTCTCCCCTTCATAAGAAGCAAGAATTACCTCCTTATTTCTTCCAAATGATTCAGCCTCTTCTTTCCAAAAGAACTTTCCTATGATGCTGTAATTTGCCCTGCTAATAGCAAATTCATTTCCCATTTAGGCACTGCTGTTTTTCCAAAGTGGTGATAAATTCTCTAATCATTAGATATGGTGACTGAACCTTCACTATTTTCTCATGCTGCTAGTGCTCGCATGAGTTATGCCAGTATTTCTAAGGAAATAACAAGATAATGTCTGACTGCTCATGTCAGTGAGCTGAATCCTGAAACCTTGGTTTTCAGGATGCTGTTTAAAATCCCTGAGCTCGGGTACATGCAGCTAATCCAGCGCACCTGAGGTTCAAGCATTTGTGCGGTTCTCTAAAAGAGAACATCCTAAATTCTTGGCATTTGCTGGGGTAGCTACTGGCTATGTCTAATCTCTGTCAGCATATTTTCCTGGACGTTCTTTAGGTGGTATTCACAAATTTGATGAAGTTTTAGTCTTTTTGCTGAGTTGTTTTCAACTTTACTTTTGCAAAAAACACAGTGAAAGATTACCACAGATTGTCCCTGTTTAAAGTGAGATGCTATTCAATGTGACAGCACCGCTGAGATTAGCCTTTTCCAGTGTAAAAGGAAGGATTTAAGGGCTTTTTTTCCATAGCAGCAACATTTTTTTCCTCTCCTCTGAGTGAGAGGAGAAATAAAATAGGTGACGAATTACTTATTTAAAAGAAAATTGGCAGGACTTGCTCTCCATGAGCGTGATTTATGGTGATCATCGTGGAGTAAAGCAGGAGGGTATGTGGCACTTGATGATGATGTTTAAAGCCTTGCCTGTGTTGCGAGAGACTCCCCAACGTGTCCTGCTTGAATTCTGCCTGTGGATCTGTGCTTTTTATCGCCCATGACTAATGCAAATTGGAGCAATAACTTATGTTAAAACCTGTGACGTGCTTTGTAGCTTCATCTAAATTGTATCTGAGGTTCCTGGCAAAGTTGCTTGGGAAAGTAAACGTCTTCCTTGACGCGTCTCAGCCCCCAGTGGTGTAACTGCTCTGTGAGTCTGAGTGTGCTAGTTAAACCATTACAAGCAAGTATTTTGTCACAGAATAGAACTTTTAAACCAGACTTTCTTGAGCCTAAAACTACTGACTCACTCTTTTTCCATAGACGGACACACCTGGTGTGTGTCACGCACAGCTGCCGTGTGGCTCTCCCGTTCCTGCAGGTCCTCTCCTTTGCAATTTAGGGACAATCCCGGGGTGGGGATGAATCTGCATAGGGACCTCATGTAGGGGATGCAAATTTTCTGCAGGAAGCAGATGCACAGGGTGAGTTTGTCCAGAGATGGCTCTTGCCAGGTGCGGGGTGGAGGGAGGGAAGCTACTGAGTCCCGCCATGGTTTAGGGGCACTTCCTTTGGCACCCTTGGCTGAAGGAAGGTAAGGAAGGTCATCCTGGGTCCTCCAGGCTTGTGACACGCAAAGGTCCCCTGTGCTGGGACACATTGGCGTTGCTGCTGGCCAACGCAGTCGTACTGAGCACCAGGACACACTGCACGCCTGGCTCCCCGCTGGATGCTGCAACCACATACTGCTCTCAGCACCCTGATGGACCTTGGAGCCTGCTGTCAGAGTCAAAGAGGGTGAATAAGACATGGAGGGGCCTGAGATTATGAAGTGAATGCAGAAAGTTTTGAATGAAGTCTGCCTGACTTTCCTTTGGGGTTTCCTCTGGGATGCTGAAGGCTGCGCAAAGGATGCTTGCCCGGAGGAAGCAGGTGCTGAAGGAAATGGGGGGAGTGACTGGGGAAGGAGAAAGGATGACAAGGTTTGATGGAATTAAAAGGCAATTTTTTTGGAAAGTAATTTTTTGTGTAGCACAGCTGCCTTCCTAAGAGCTGAAGCTGCAAGTAAGATCTCGGCAAAACTGCCACTCGCCTATTTTTGAAGTGCAGTCCTGGCAAACTTGAGATGAAAGAGTTCGCGTGTGACCTGGATGAAAATAATTTCTGAAGTCTGATCTGTATGTTAGTGACATCTAGTGATTCTGGAGATACAGGTAAAATAGGAAAAATACACTGGTTCGCATCTGGTTTTGCATCTACAGCCAAAAGACTTCCCAGCCTGGGAGCAGAGACGGCGCTTTGCGCAGCACGTTAGTGGGGCTCGCAGCCTGAACAAGAGCTGCTCTTGATATGGGAGTCAGTTTTTCCATCGTGGAGTGGTTTGCAGCTGCTCCACCCATTTTTATGATGACTGATCATGGGCTAAGAGCACAGTGTAACCCAAGAGGTGGTGAGCAAACCTTTCGTTGTATTTAATATAAATGTTTATAGTTTCTCTTCTCCTAGCAGCTGCAGTGGAGGTAGGTCGTCTTGGCTGACTAGGGAAATGCAGGCTAAAACCCAGCTTTAGTACTGCCGGGGAGGGAAATTTTATGCAACGAAAGTTTATTTATCGCAAGATCCAGGTGACTCTCTACGCTTTGCATCGTGCAAGGCCAGATGTTGCTGCAAACGTTTGGGTGAGTGGCAAGGTTTTCAGTATTAAGCAGTGCAGGAGAGCAGAGGGCAAGTTCAGGTCTGCGGTGGGTGCCCATGATGGGGGTTCCCTGGGCTCTGGCTGTGGAGACCAGACCTGTTGCCACACGCGGTCCCGTTGCCTCCAGCTTGAGAATCAACCTGCAGGAACCCGCTCAGACAACGTGGACTTGAGTCTCTCAGATCTGGAGCTGTTTTTTCCACCCTTGACACAGACCCTAACTAATTTTGGAAGGAGTCTTTTGGTGGCTTTTGGTATGGCGCAGAAGAGGAGAATTTGAGTGCTTGCCTAGGTTGACATAACCAATGAGTGGGTGTCTTGCTCCTCTACTCCATAAAATGCTGGGGGGAATGAGGTGATGGGAGCTAATGTGCTTGGCAGTCATTTTACAGTTAAAACATGGCCTCGGTCCTGATTTTAATGAGCCTTGTATTAAGCTAGAAAAATAACCAGCTCATTGCTTGAAGAGCTTACAAGCTAAAATTGGGGATAATAAATATGCTTGCATGGATGTTAAGAGGATTAATTGTTTGTGAAGTGCATTGAAAGCAGGAGAATTAGAAATGTTTAAGTGGCCACCAGTTGCATGTCACGTACGTGTTGTTAATTTGCTTCTTTCTTCCTTCCAGTCAGATTACAAGCTGATTACTTTGACCTGAGTAAAAACCGTGCATCTGCTAGGTTTGAGGGCTTCCTATTTTGGGGATAATCTACTTTTATAGCCTACTTGCACAAGTATGGGCTGTGGCTTTAAGGTGGAAAACTTGTCTCTCCAGAAGTGGTATGGGAGCAAGACATACCCTGCAAAATATATTGTACTTCCTTCTGTCGCTGGAATTAGCTTTATTTAGACTGTGGAGAAGAGCATTTAGGACCTCCTTGTGTGTGTGTGTGTTTTTTTTTTTTTTTTTTTCCCTTCTTGATCAGATTAGCTAGCATTTTGGCAGAACTTTGTGCTGCTTTTTCTTAGCCAATCAACTTGTATGAGAGTATTCAGTAACTTTCTTGCTTTATAATCTCAAAGTTCAGAAGTCCTCAGGCAGCTGCTTGAGAATAATAACAGATCCTATTCAAGGAACATATAGTGAGGGCGTGCAGTGAAAACCCTGCAATAAGCTAAGAAAAAATTCTACCATGAAAAAGCTACTTCAGAAACTTTGAGGATTCATGCGACAAAGAAAATACCTGAAAATATACACATCTTCCTGAAATTGGGGGGGTGGGGGAAGTGTGCTTTTTCTAGCCTTTCCTTACTTTTTTTGCTTTTATGACCCAGCCTTTCCCATATGTCAATTATAACTATGAGATGTTAGATAAAGGACAGTCACAAAGTTATAGTACAGTTGCTTGACTAGGATATAAAATATCTAAAAAGTGATAAAAGGTGGCAAGTGAGCATAAATTTAGAAACATTTTGGGCTTTGCCTAGGAGATTCTCTCTTAGTGCAATCCATGAGTTAGCGGAGGAAACTTCCCTCTGATTCTGTGATGTGTGAGGTCCTGCCTCACCGATGCCTTTCCTGCTAACGAATACATGCAGTATCAGCACAGATACTGATTTTGAAGTGTTCTATCTTTTATCCATCCGCATAAACTTTTTTGTCTGGTATACAGAAAATACATTGTCCAGTATGGCCAACACAGAAAAGTGCTTATATATCCAGCAGCCAGGAAATTGAATAAATCCTGACCTATTCTTAATTTCTTGTGTTTCCTGTGGTTTTATTGTTTGCATTACCAGCCCTAATATTTACATACTTTTGAATGAGCTTTTCTTTTTTTGGAAGATACTGCTTTGTTCCTATGTCTTGCAGAACAGGTTCTTCCACCTTTTTTATTTTTTCTAATAGCCAAACAACTTATTTTCTCAAAGGAGTTGGAGAAAAAAGGAAAATTACAGGAAACACCAAAGGGAAATATCTAAGAATAGAATTGCTTTTTGCTGATGATATGCTAAGGCACTTTCTAAACTTGCATCTACCCTTCCAAATGTCCTTGGGCTCTATAGGAGCTTTGTAAAACTTCTTGCATATCAAATTACATGTTTGTGGGTGCTTTATCTGAATAGCAGATGCATTCACAGTTGGTGTTTTAAATGCAAAGGTGCTTCTATGAAAGTGCTTGTAAGAACAAAGTTGTATTTCCCGATAAAGCCCCAGATAATTAACAGCACAAGTCAGTGTGCTGGACTGTGTTAATCTTTAAAAGCAGAGCTGGTACATGCTTTCCAGCTATATGTCTCTGGAAACTCTGATGTGTTCTTTTTCTGTGAAGTAAGGAACATTTCACAGTTAAGTTCCCTGCCTTTCTTCTGGGGATGGGGGAATAATGGAGTTGACATGTCCCTCTGGAGGTAGGGCCTGTGTCTGTCCCGTGGTGACATCAGCTGACCTTTTTCCCATGGATGTTTGGTTTCCTCTAACAGGGCTTCAGAAACTGGTTTGAGATTACCAACTATTTTTTTAATAGTTTTTTTTTTTAGTTTAAATAGTTTTTTAGTTTAAATGTTTTTTTTTGAATAGTTTTACCAACAATTTTTTTAAATGCAATCCCCAAAGATTTTTTCATCAGCCCTAATTTGCAGGTTTTACTGTTCTATACTGAATATCCAACCACTCTTAAAAGTTTTGTTTCCCTTTTTGAGGAAGAAGGCAGAAGTTGAGGACGTTCCCCCCTTTTAAATCTCTTCTCCCTGCCACGAAATAAAACCCATTTGCCTGTTGATGAATGGTGGATTGATGGGCTGCCGAGTTCAGCGATGGAATCCATAAATAGCATTAGTGTCTGGCTTACCTCGGGTAGGAAAGTGTCCCTTTGCGCGGGTGGCACGAGAGGAGCCCTGCCCTCCCTTGCTGTAAAGTTTCCCTGCCTGGGCAATGTTCGCTGGCACGACACTTTAAGAGAAACATGATACCGACTGTGAAGCTTAAAAAAATTGAAGAATAGAACCCCTTAAAAGCTCAAGCAAGTGGAGATTTTTATAGAAATGGGCTGCATGGACTTGTTTTTCCTTGTCTGTCCTGTGGGCTCAGGAAAAGCTTTGTAAGCCACAAAGCTGGTGTGAAAAAAAAGCTTTCCCCAGTGCCCTTCCTTGTGTTCTCTCCTGCTCCGGGAGCACGTGGGGACAGGCTGGGGAGGGCAGGGGACTGTACAAGGCTCCAGTGTGGCGAGGGCATGGGACACTGCTCTGAGGAGCTGCTCGGGCTGCCAGACTGGATCTGGCAGCTCATTCCTAAACCTGTTGGGCCTCGGCGTTGAGGTTTGGACGAGCGCCTCAGAAACGCGCCCTCCCAACAGTTTTTAGATTGTTTTTTTGAGCCAAGAGCACCAGGTTCAGCCCCAAGAACGCTTGATTTGTGGCATGGTGACAGAGGGAACAGCTCTGTGCTAGGTAAGAGATGTTTCTTCTGGAAAAGAGAAGGGAAGTGTTAAGGTAGCGACATCAGCCTTGTTGAGGCTGGGGTTTGTGCGAGTACATCTTCTGTGATCCAGCTTCCTTTGAAAACCATCCATAGCAGCTTGTCATCCGGCTACATGCCACATTCGGAGACTGGGACATCCCAGCAGGGTGTGTGGAGGCCAACCGCTGTCTTGCAGAATGATGAGGTCCATCATGGGTGCAAGGCCCTACTGAGAGCAGAGGAGAATTCTGATCTCCTGGGGCAAATTTAAGCAAGGCGATGTTTCAAAATTGTAGTTAAAAAGTTTTATTTTATTTTATTTTTTTATTCCCTTTTTTTGTCCCCTGAAAAAATGCTGGGGTGAAATGCTGTCTTGCTGCTCCTAGTTTTCTTTTTTCAGCTGCTTATGGCACGATTATTACTAAATGTGGAGAAATGTAAATAGCACCAAGGTAGTGAACTCTCACATTCCAGCCTCCTTGGCAGGACTTGTGAATGGAAACAGCTGTTGACGGGTCCGCTGGAGCGCCGGGCGCTTCTGCAGCTGCGTGCTGTGAGCCCCGCTCCGGGCGGGATGCGCCATCCTCCATAATCCTGGAAACTCCCGCTCACCTTCGCACTTGTGAAGCAACCAAAATTGAGGAAAAGCTAGATGCAAAAAAGTGAAATTAAAGTGATTTTTTCCCCCTCTTCTTCTGCATGAGCCTTTCAGTGCGAGTCACTAGAATATCCGGTATTCCGGGGCCCGTCTGAAGGCGGAGGCCTTTGCCTGTGTGGGAACTGAAGGACCCGACTGAAAGACCTAGCGCAGAAGAGAGCTCATATCTTGCTTTCGACAGACTGGCTCTTCTCCCAGGCTCTGCCTCTCACTCGAATTTCACTCTCAAATCAGAACCCCTGACTTGGCCCTGATGTGGCAAATGCATAAATATTACTTGTCTCGCGTATTCATATTACATAAATAGGCTTCGGCAGGGTGTGAACTCAACTTGAAAGGATGTGCTCCCTCACAGGCTGCTCGACCTGCGATAAGGACTGAGCTGCTCTTACGTGAAACCGCCTCTTGGAGAGGAGTAGGGGAGAGAGGAGGCAATGACACGAAAGGGCAGAAATAAGTGTGCAGAGAAGAGCGAGCAGGAAACCACCACGATCAATTCATTTGGCGCTTTTTCTTTTCTTGAGCCTGAGCGAGAGATTTTAGTAGCTTTTTACTAAGTGAGTATTAAAAAAAACAGCAAGAAAAAATCCAAACAGCCATGCAAATAATACAGGAAATACGTATTAAGCATTTCATGATTGGGAGAGATAGTAACCTGGGTTCAGAGCCTCGGGCTTAATGCAGGATGTTCGTGCTGCCTGTGCCGGTACCGGTAAGTTTTGTGTCTCGGTGGCATTGACGGGTTTTGACGCTTTAATGCAGAATTTGTTTTGCTCCCCTTACTCCAGATTTCCTGTTAATTTTAAGAAAGGCTGTAAAATCTTCATGTTCAAAACAAAAAACAGTTATGAATTTTGTCATGTGAGTGAACACAGGAGTTGTGAGGTTTTTGTAGCAAACTGTTTTCTCCTTTTTACTCCTCTCTTGCTTGCAGTTTTAATCATAAATTTGAAGAAGCAGGGGGACAGAGTTATTTTGTTCCTTTCCAAGGATAAAAGTCTCAAATGCTTTCCGTTTTTTTTGTGGGTGTGTATGTGAAGCAGAAATGTCAAATTTTAAAATAGGTCAGAAACTCTTCTAGCTTCTCTATAAAGCAAGACTGCATGGCCAGGTTTTCTTGGCTTAGGGGTTGTCTTGGAAATTTAAAACAACTAGTTTTCATGCATTTAAGATTTCACTCCATTTTTAAGAATTTTCAGTGTTTTTTTTTTTCTTTGCTGTTGGTTGCTTTTGCCTATGTGAAATATTATATGTCTAAGGGAGACCTTAAACATGCTAGCCAGAGAATAGTTTTACATGCAATTAAGATATATTCAGTGCTGAGAAAAATGTGGATTCATCTTAACACAGATTCTCAGAGTCAACTAAGATGAAAATTACAGTAGAGACAGTCTGATAAGGGTTTCATTGTGCCAAGAAATTGGATTTAAAATGAGTATCAGGGGCTGAAGTTGAATCTGAACTGCCAGTTTGGTTGAATTGTAAGATGTCTTGTCTCATTGTCTCAGCTGGAATAAAATACCTCTGAGTTTTAATTTTCTCCTTTTTAAAAAAAAAAAAAAATTCCTGACAGATTTACAAAGAATTATTCTGATGATTTTTGTTTTCCCCTCACAGTCATTTCTAAATGCTAATGTAAAGAATTATTGCATAACCAATTAGGGTTGCTTCTGATCTCTCTCTAGTGTCTCTCTTTGTGATTTCCAGCACTGTAAATAGTCACTCAGTTCAAAGGGGCACCATTGCTTTTAATACACAGGAAGTCTACAAATAGTTATGGTGTTTCACCATAGTTACATTTGCAGCAACACAGGTGTTAGTCTTGTATTTCAAACAGATAAATTTGTAAGAACAAGTGAATGAGGAGGTGGGGGATATGTCTGAAAGAAACCACAGTGGCAAAGAAAAAAGAAAAAAAAATCAGCAAGGGTGTTGGTGGCAGCACCACTACTTGTGTTTTGGCTTTGTAAACCAAAGCTGAACAAGACAGTGTAAAAACCCCTTTCCTTGGTACATACCAGGACACCTTCCTTATGTTATTTTTGACAGTTTTGCTGCTGTTAGGTTCTGCTCAGGTAGGTCTCCTGCTGCTGTCTGTAGGTTGGGTGGCAGTTGTTGATGTATCTTTGGCTTCTTCCTCAAACTTCTTCTCAATCTGTGATACAAAAAGCCTCCTCCTTGCCATGTTGGTGAACAGTGGAGCTGTGTTTCCTCATTGAATGGCTAACAAGGTTGACCCCGCTTCTCCTCTAGACAGTGTGAGTGTTAAAACACTTGAAAAACACTCAAGTTGAGCTCTGCGGGTGAAAAGGCTGAAGGAAATGAAATAATGTCACTAAATTAACATTGTCAGAAATACCTGAAACCACCTATATGGGGAGCCTGACTCATCCCATGCCCTGCTGAAAGCAGGGAGGGGGTCTGGTTTTTGTAGCTCTGTGACTTTGTTTTGCTGGCCCAACAGCTTATTTGGGATCAAACCTATGTAGTATAGAGAATAGTATGGAAGCGGTGACATTTTTATAGGTGATGTCCATAGCTAAAATTCTCTTGGAGAATATTTGTGAGAGGAAACCTTGGCTCATGTTAAGGGGGATGAAATAACAAGAGCATTGAAAGGAAAGAGCAAGGTTGCAAGGAGATGTGTGTATGAGATGGTGCCACTTGCTCGATTGCCTCTTCAAAACCCCTCACATTTCTTTTTTCTAGAAGGCTCCAAGTTTTGGATGGAAATGGTATTTATGCGTGGGGCATGCATAGAAAGAAGCATAGAAGGTTGCAAGGAGATGTGTGTATGAGATGAGGTGCCACTTGCTCGGTTGCCTCTTCAAAACCCCTCACATTTCCTTTTTCTAGAAGGCTCCAAGTTTTGGGTGGAAATGGTATTTATGCATGGGGCATGCATAGAAAGAAGCATAGACGTATATACACTTTGAATATTTAAAACTGAGTGATGCATACTGATGTCTTCTGTTGACTTGGGCTTGGAAGCCTTGGGAGGTAACAAAATACTGCAGACACTTTGCTCATGTGCCTGCCCATGCTGGATGGCATAAATTGTGTTTGTTCTAGCCTTGTTAGTGCTGTTCTTGAATACTGCTGTCAGCTTTGGATGTTCGTGAAGGAATAACCCTTTTTTAGCATAAAAAGTCATATTTGCAATATTTAGACAGAAATAGTGCTCCCTCTCCAGAAAGAATAAACTATAAATATTACAAGTATCCAGTTAATCCAATGGAATTATGAATCAATGCATGATACGGCGTCTATGTGCATTTAGGACTGTAATTATGAATGACTTGCACTGTGAGACACAGTGATAACTTCAATACTGCCTTTTTGTTATAAATACAATGTCCTCTGTGCTATTGTTCAAAAGCTCCTTTGGAAGCATGACTTAATATAGGAGCTGAATGAATAATTCAACAACTTTTTATCAAGTACTTGTTTAAATTCTTAAATGAGCTCACCATAACCTTTTTATGCACCCCTCCTATGTGTGTCATACAAATATTAGAATAATTGAGTTTTACTAGCACAAATGTTTCTGTGAAGCAAATTTTTAGAGCTTGATGTATTACTGTTTATGGAAAGGAGAATGTTAAAATCTCACACACAAATATCTATGCCAGAAACTCATACTCCTTTACTTAGGAAAAGGGTGGGGGACGGGACCGTCAGACTCTTTTGATCAGTCCTAACTAAGTTCATTTGTTGGACTGACTTGTATGCAACTTAAAAACTGAGCTGATGTATTCCAGAAACAGTAGCAGTACTTTAAAAAAAAATATTTATTTTTATTTTTTTTCTGATAAGCAATATGTTGGACTTCTTTTTTTCCCCTCCTCTCCCTCCTCTATATGTGAGGAAGCAGCAAATTCAAGATGCATCTGCTTAACATCATTGAGTAACTTAATACAGGGACACAGAACACAGCAACCCCATAGTTATCATTCAGGTTCAGATCCAGCTTTGGTTTTGAAGTTGCAGTGCGGTTTGGAGGAGAGCCTTGGGGAGAGATGGTTTGGGTGGCTTTGGCATGGCTACTCACAGGGGCTAATGTTTGCATATTTGCTGGCAAAAGCTCGTTACTGACGATCTTTGCAGGACTTCAGTTTTTAACAAAGTAACTTGCATGTCTAGCGAATCAGATTCAATCACCTTTTGCTTCTACAGAGAAGTCAAAGACCAAAAACTTGGACAGTTTATTCTGTGCCTGCAGCAGAAACCTGCTCTTATATGTTCTTTGCTCCTATATCTGGCATTAATAAACATACGGTTTCACTTGAGGGGGAAGAGTTGGAAAGTCCTTATTGTTTCAAAGCATCAGAAGCTTGAGAATTCTCAGTTGAATCTATTGGATTTCCTTTATGATTTTTAAATTTCTTCTGTGATTTTTATCTCTTGGGTTTTGTTGAAAACTTATTAAATGTGACCCCAAAGCCTGTTGTTGTGCTGAATTACAACTGCAGCTAGATCTGAGCTACGTGCTCCTCGAAGTGTGCGCGGAAATCTGAAATTCCAGACTTGTCTGGTGAAGCAGATTCTTGGAGGGACAGAGGAGCTACTATTGCACGCTTTCATAGCTGCAGCTATTCCAAACACACAAATTGGAAGAGGAGCATTAAGAATTTCTGCCTCCACATCCAGGACTGTGAAGGAAACGAGCAAGGACAGTGTGGTCTTTTAGCAGGAGAAAGCTTGGTTTTCACAGTGGCATCGCAACAAACCGCCCTTGGGTTCGAGGAGGAGGAACAGGGAAATGCAAGAGTGCAATACACCAGTTCCTGGAACTGTCACAGGCTTTAAGTGCTATTTTAACCTGTTTTCAGGTAGGCAACTGTAGGCATCGGTTCACTGCTTTGACTTCTATAGACTTTCAACCTAGGAAGGGAACTACTTGGATTCAGTTTGACTTCCTGATGTGAACTATAGCACCTGGTGCAGCTTCTTTATCAAGCTGAAAACAGTTGACTGAGGAACATCTCGTCCATCTCATTTCCTTAGATGTAATGAATAGCAGTGGTTCCTCAGCTGTAACTTGCTGATGCAGGCTCCCTGGACTTCAAAACAAATCATAAAGTTTGAGTGCCCTTTCTTCACTCATTTTTTAATTAAATATTGGTGCAATGAGAGTTATTTTGTGGCAGGAAAGACCCAACCATCTTACAAAATGCGCAGAACAAGCAGGCCATGTCTTGTCATCCCATTACGACATTCCCTTTGGTGTGTTTTGATAAACCTGACCTTATTAATAGTGCTAAGCTGCAGGTTAAGTAATATGTAGAGTTACTTACGCGCATTGTATATCTATAACAGTATATTGGGCTCTTCAGCCATTGTGTTGCAAAGCATGTGTGAAGATAGGTAAGCAATATTAATCTCATTTACTATCTGGGAAATGTGAGACTTGGCAGCTTTTCATGAAATAGCCACTCAATAAGAGAACTTGCAATTTAAGACCTTGTAGTTTATGGTTGCAGCTGGTGAATGTAACAGACAGTATCTCCAGTGCAGCACAAAATGAGAAGGAATGTTTAAGTTTGCCTTTAATCATGTGCCTATAGAGCTATAGGATGGAAGCAGCAAAGAAAGGGACCATAGTTTCCTGGTTTCCTAATTTTGTGCCTGATCAACTGAGATTGTGTTCACTAAGTGAACTTGAGTGTCTGTGCAGTTTTTGCTGAAGTTGTATGGTCGTGCTGAATTTCTACAGTCAGTTAATAACCTGAAGGAAAAACTGGATCAAAATAAGCTCTAGATCCAGCTTCTTGGCTGCATAAGGGAAGTTGATGAAAGGGGATGGAAACAGATGGTGTTAGTGGAAGTAATTGTCCTTGGATTGGGATATCCTGAAGGACAGAACAGAGGCCTCCAGGACACATCTGCAATGGACTAACATCGTGCAGTGCATTTGGGGTACGGCGAAGCAAGAGGGGATCTGTCGGACTTGGCAGCCTGGTCCGTATTTACATAGGTAGCTATATGCTCACACTCCTGCTTTGAAGCTCGCTTTGCCCTTCATTTGGGCTCCTGTGGACCATCTCTCATGGGTCCTTATGCCATCCCAGACATGTTTTATCTCCCTTGCTGCAAGTTAAAGATTAGCACTCCATTCCTGTTGGATACAAACTGGTGCCTGTTTAAAAAATGAGTTTTAAGAAGTGGTCATGTCCATATAATAAAGGATATTAAAACATATTCCATTATTTTTGCTTACATGAATCTCATTTAATATCACGGGGGGGAAATGATAGAAAACCAATGTATATTTAGAGTAGACAGAGTAATGATTCTGTGCCCTATGAGGAGAGGCTGAGGGAGCTGGGCCTGTTCAGCCTGGAGAAGAGAAGGCTGAGAGGGGATCTAATCAGTGTATATAAATACCTCAAGGGAGGGAGTGCAGAGGACGGTGATGGTCTCTTTTCACTGGTGGCAGTGGTTTCTTAACAGTGAGGGTGACAGAGCACTGGAACAGGCTGGCCAGAGAGGTTGTGGAGTCTCCTTCTCTGGAGATCTTCAAAACCCGCTTGGATGCAGTCCTGTGCCACGTGCTTTAGGTGTCCCTGCGTATGCAGGGGGGTTGGACTAGATGATCTCTAGAGGTCCCTTCCAACCCTAAGCATTCTATGATTCTATGATTCTATGATTCTATGAAGCTCGCTTTGCCCTTCATTTGGGCTCCTGTGGACCATCTCTCATGGGTCCTTATGCCATCCCAGACATGTTTTATCTCCCTTGCTGCAAGTTAAAGATTAGCACTCCATTCCTGTCGGATACAAACTGGTGCCTGTTTAAAAAATGAGTTTTAAGAAGTGGTCATGTCCATATAATAAAGGATATTAAAACATATTCCATTATTTTTGCTTACATGAATCTCATTTAATATCACGGGGGGGAAATGATAGAAAACCAATGTATATTTAGAGTAGACAGAGTAATGATTCTGTAGAGATGACCTGACATCTTTTTAAGGCTGCAGGTTTTTCCTGATGAGGTTTTTAGATAATTTTTTAATTTTCTGGCCAGTTCTTTCAGAGAAGAGTAGCAGGGGAAAAGAGAAAGAAGGGACAGGCACCCATTACTGCTAGTTGTAACTTTCAGTAGAAGCTTGCTTTCTTGTCTGGGTCTTTTCAAAACTGGAGAAATGCATTTTCATTTGTATTTCCATCTTGTTACATTTTAAAACTATTTTAACTATACCAGATTGTTTGAGCATTAATGGGGGGAAATGTTTTTCAGAGTCTTGATAGAGTTTCCAGACAGCTTTTCCCCAGCCAAGCACTAAACCAGGCCTTCTGCAGCAGCGTTTTACTTGGTTAGCACTGCGAATCTGCAAAGCAACTGTTGGAAATTGCTGACACATGTTAAGTAATGTGGAAATTGCCATCTAACTCCACCGAAGTCTAAAAGCTCATTTCTGCAGTAAGAATAGGATCTAGCTCCCCCCCCAAATTATGCCTGAACTGTCTTAACCTGCACAATGTCTATTAGACGGTGTCCACACTCTGATTCTGGCTAGTTTGCCCTTTTTGTCATGGACATTTCTTTGAGTTTTTGTTTGCTCCCTTAAAAATACCCTTTTCTACCTGTTCCATGTATTTCTAAAGGAGCCAGCCAAATGCATGTACTTGGCAATGCTAGTGAAAACAGAATCCCAACTCCTTGAAGGGCAGGAGAGGCAATGCCTAATTCTAACAATAACGCTATTGCTGTAAGGTCTGTTAATGAGAAATCCATCATCTTCCACCTCGCTCCTCCAAACCTCCACTTTTAAGCTGTGGAGCAGCTGTGGAGTAATCAGCCACTCTTAAGTTCCCTTCCTCCTCTCATGAATAAATCCAACTACCTTATCTTCTATATCAGAAAGTCTTCCCTGGTTTTAATAGCCTCTCTAGGAGCACATATAAAAGGGGCTTTCACTAGAGAGCAGGAAGCGGAATGAATAGAGGAACTTCTGATAATGCCTCGTCTGTCTGAGAGGAGGATCAGCCCAACTAAATTGTACCAGATTAGTGAATGATCGTGCTTCAGCCAGGGCCAGAATTACAAGTTTTTAATCTTGGAACAAGCAGAGACTTCTTTCTCTTAAACAGTGATCAACTTCCTCTTTTTTTTTTTTTTGATGTCAACCTACAGCTTATTTTCATCCATATTTTCTTTTTTAGTCTACATTCATTAATTTTAAGCCCTGAATGAATTATTTTTTTGGAGAGTCACTTTGACAGATTTATCAGTGACCATGCACTGTTATCATTTCTGATTGTAACTGCATTGTGTTTTTTAATATTGTGTGCTTTTGATGCCCGTGCTAATCTTGAAAATTGCAGCCTTCTTCATAAGGTGCTGTGCTACCTTACGGGTATTTTCAGTCAGGCCTGGCGTTGTTTGGGTGTTTTTAATGAACCACATTTTTGGTTCCTACCACTATCAACCTTTCTAGGGTGGGTGACTCTTCCTCACTTCTCACTCTACAATTTATTCTGGTCTTTCTGTTAACCCAGAGGTGCTTAGCAAGAGAAACGAATGAATAAAAATCTAAATAGGGCCACTTAGCTAATTGCTTTAGGACCAACTTGTCCACTAGATTCTACTAGTTTTGTTGCAGCCCAGCGTGACTGACACTTGTAGAGTTCCACTGTGGCAGTGTCTGGAAAATCTGTCCTTTCTCATATGTTTGCTTCCAGTCAGCACCTTTCTGTTACTTGTCCTCTGTCCAAAATGCAAAGTGATGGAGTGAATATGTTTGCTCGTTTGTTTTTTAACCATTGACTTTTCATGTTGCCAAGAAATAAGTGGGAAAAAAAGGTTTATGAAATTCTATTTACTAAGACTTTGTATTTTTCTATATTTTTCAGGCCTATTTTCCTTGGATTTTAGTATTGGAAAATTCTCTGATGACAACTTTGCTTAGGTAAGTGAAACGGGACTGTTTTTGAGGCGTCTTTAGCATCGGTTCCCCTGTCTGGCTGCTGCACGCTGTGTTGTAGCCGCGAGCTGCCAGGCAGCTGCACTGCGTGTGCTCTGCTGAAGGCTCCAAGATGTAGTAAACAAAAGCAGGAGTAATGTCTGTAGTGTGTCTTAAGGACCTTATTTATTAATTTAATCCAATGAAGTGGAGGTAGTGCAGTACACTGGAGGATAGCTTTCATCTGCATAATACTGCATAATTTTATACGTTTATAAAGGTTACTTTGCCCTAAAGAGTTGCTCTATATTTTTTGAACACCTTTTGTCAGTTTTGCGTAATGTCATTTCATTAAGTGAAAAGGGAAAGGAAAATGAAGCCTTTCTATTTCAATTCCTATAGATACAGTCACTCTTCCATCCCTCTCTCCCTTGCTCTTTCATTCTTGTGCTCATCAGTTCTAGGTGGGAGCTTTGGGCATTGAAGACAAAGCAGAGGGAGCTTGAGAGACTTTTGTTTGATGGCTTTTTTTTTTTTCCATCTAAAAGCTGGGAAAACTTAAAGTAATTTAACATCCTTTTCCCCAAAACCTTTTTACACTCTAAAGTGCTGGTTTTGCATCACATTCAAACTTATCAGCGTGGACTGCAAACACGTAGCGTTACACCGGTCCTGTTTATTTCTGAATAACAGGAACTCCACAAACTGCAAAGTTGGTGCCTCTGCCGTGTCAAAGGGGCTTTCTCCTGAGCTGAAGTCCAGCCCAGCAGTGGTCCTGTCCGTGGCCACAGTTTGTGGCATTACCCACATGCCGCTTGCTTGATGTTTTAACTGGAGTTTTTTGAAATCCCATATAAGGCCAAACAGCAACTACATTATCCACCGGATCGTTTAATATTCTAACGTCTGTGCTAGAACTATAGTTGTTAAATAGTGAATGTTGCTGCCTTTTTGGTAAAGTGCCTGGGAAAGCACTTGCTTTTCTCCCTCTTTTTGCTGCCTCTGGGTCTCCAGTCATGCCCTCCCCTTTTTCCCTTTTGAGCTCCTTCCAGTGCATGGTCAGCCTGTCGACTTCTGACCTTGGGATCGTGGACCTCATGGAAGGGAAGCAGATCCAGCTCACAAGCAAACATCTCCTTTACTTCTCTCTGGCACTTATTTCTCTGCAGAGACCTCCAGGAAAGTGATCCCTTTGGAGTGACAGAGGTCTAAAATCCCATTTTCTTAAAAAGGCTAAAGCACCGGAGAAGCCCTTTGGTTCTCTTTGGTTTTTCTCCCAGGTAGATTGAATGAGTTATCTGTTGGGGTGTGGTTTTTTTTTTTTTTTTTGGTTTCCTAAAACACAGACTCAAACTTTCTCCTGAGCAATGTGGCTTTTGCCTTTTCCAGAACTGCACACAGTCTGGTGCTCCTCTTCAAGCAGAGGTGCTGCACCTGAAACGGACCCTGCAGGGCTGCTCTATGGGCCGTGTGGCAGTTTGATACCAAGCCGTTCGAGCTGCTTTCCCGGTCAGAGCAGGAGGGGGTGTATCGGTGCCTGGCTTTTCTCCTTCTTTGGGAAGAGATTTGCGAAGGAAGATCCCCGGTTTCAGATTTCTTGTGCTAAAGCCGCTGCTTCTCACTGTTCCGGAGCGGGTGAGTAAGCAACGCCCCGCTCCAGGGAAGCGAGCGGTGCTCGCGGTGA
Source organism: Tinamus guttatus (assembly GCF_000705375.1). The sequence continues at coordinate 108,260 of NW_010580925.1, read as the reverse complement.
CCTCATGCTCTGCTGGCTCTTCCTGACATCTCCTTTGGCTGCTTGTGGCCTTCTGCAGTGCCACTTAGGTAGTGCCTAATGTGCAGCTCGTGGGGTAGCCGTGGGGCAGCCCCAGCACCCTGCACGGCACCGTCCGCACAGCCGTTCCCGAGGCCAGCAGAGCTGTTCAGCCGTGTGCATTAGACACATCTATGAATTTATGCAGACCTAGCTAATAAATAACCCACGGAATGGTAGTTAGGAGGAAAGGACATAATTAATTCTGTCTTGTGCTCTGCTTTCAAGCTGGGTCCAGGCTCGTAATGCTTTATACTAGAAAGGTAAACACTGTCATTATTCAGCGGCGATATGCGTGCAAGGCTGACGTTGTTTTCCTCCTTTTGATTTAATAATTTTTCACAGCGGATTTAATATCTGGAATGGTCCTTGTTTGGTGCAGTGGAAGCCTGATAAAGCCCTGGCCTTTCTGAAGGGTCATTACTCCTTGGTTTTAATTCAGTTTTGTACCGGGGCTGCTTTGCTGACACGGAACATGTGCAGTTCGAGAAGGTGCTGACTGTGTTCGCTGTGCTCGGGGTGCTTCGCTGCAGCTCCCTGTGTTGCTGTGTTGTTCCAGGTCGCATATGCAAGTAAAAAAAACCCTTTTGTGGAGAGGCTATTAAAATGCTAATGTGGATTCATGTTAATTTGCAACTGATTTTTATTATTTTGCCTACTACCAGAGTGTAGGGGAAGTATCTGAATTTAGCGAGTGTGCATGACTTTACATGGCCCCTTACGTCTGATACTCTTTTCAGTATGTTTTTTTTTTTCTTTACCCCCCCCCCCCCTTTTTTTTTTTTTTTTCTTTTTTTTTTTTTTTAAGGGAGAGCTGCATAATGGGGTATCCTTGATTTGTGTATTAAAACATGTAGCGTTGCTGTGGAAATGATGTTATCATTGCCAACAAGTGTATCAGTCATGGTAAAAAAAATATATAAAGGAAGGTGGTTAACTTTTTGGCTTGTGATCATGACTGATAATAGGGGGAAGCAGTAAACAAAACCTTCATTTTGAAACTTTATTCCTCCTCCCCTTTTGCTGCTCTTAACACGGCCTCTTCCCACTTCTTTCCCACACTTGCAGTCTTTTCAATTTTCTTGATATATTGTTAGATAAACACAGACACAAAAAGACAGCTTATTTCTGTTTGTCCTGTCCATCCTCCACACAATCCAATCTGTGTATCAGAAAATTGCTCGAGTTTGCCTAAACTAAGAGGTGTATCTAGAGTGTGGCCGTGTTGTGCAACCCTCGATGCCTCCTCATGGGGAGCTTTCTTAGGAGTTTTGCAGCCCTGGCACTTCCAGTGGAAGTCCTTGTTGGAAAGCGCTCATGGAGACACTGGTGGAATATCTGATGTAGCTCAGGAGTCTCCTCCTAGAATAAGTAGTGGAAGGATGGCTGTTACTCTTAGAAATATTTTTTTTGGAAGACTAGCAACATCTCAGAGTGTCTTTGGCTCTTTGTCTCCTTAGCAAACAGTATCACTGAGGGTTCTTTTTCTTTGACTGTTCCCAACACGGTAAAAAAGCATCGGGGTGTACTATTTCTATGCTTGCCTTTTAGTGTCTGCTGCTTCTGATTCCAGAAAGCTTACAAAACTCTCAGGAATGCTAGGAAGAAGGGAGTCCTTCCTTGGGATGGATCCAAAAGACGTTGCGTGTTTCCAAATTGCACAAGCTCTTTCCTTCAAGCATGACCCTTGAGGGGTGGGGAAAGTATTTGAGAGAAAATTGTCCACCCTTAGTGGGTGGCATGAAGCACAGGGACGAGAGGGGCTATTGTCCCATGGTTAACACGTTGTTTATTTTGCAGCCAGTGATGGTTTTATTTTGCTGAGGCAGATGGAGGGATTCCCAGTTCCACAAGCATAACCCTGGGACAGATTAGCTGGTTTTAGGTTTCAGCGCTTGCACAGTGAGGTTAGCCTGAGCCAGAGATGCAGCCCAGTGCGTGGAAATGCTCTTGGCCCAGATCTTGTCCAGCGATGTAAAGCTTGAGAACGGACCAAGAGGTCACTGCAGCTTCTTCAGGAATGTACTGCGTGCTCATTCTGTGGCATGTCTGGACTGTTGACTTTTGTTCTTTTAATTTTTATTATTTTAAAGAGAAAAATAGATTGTTTACCACCTTGTGTGTTATTTCTTTAACGTTTTAATTATAGTCTGCCCTACAAGTTAAATATTTCTATCAATGGCCCTGAAGTATTGATGATTCAAGAACTTTTACAGAGATTTTTTTTTTCTTAAATATGGAGCAAAGAACATTTCTCCCAAACACCCCTTTGGCTTCTTAGCACCTTGCCTGCCTCCATTGTAGCAAGACAGGTAGGAGATGGGGGAAACATCTTGGAAATCTGCAGACACCAGGATTTTTTTTGCACTGATAACAATCTTAATGAAGTAATTACCGTCCAATTCTCCCTGTATTTGTTACAGAAGTGAGCTTCTCTGTTCATGTCAAAGTTGAATATGACCAATTGCCTTTTTTGATGGTCTGTAGAAAACTGAACCTTTGAAACATGCTAAAATGGACAGAATTTTATTTCCTCTTTGCTCACAGAGGCACTTATTCACTTCCCATCTGCTTTGACTTTGAAGATTGCTGAGATTCTTCCTCTGTCTGACCCACTTGGCATAAGCTAGAGAAGATTATCTTTCTTCAATAGCCAAGTTTATAGGGCTTCAGCTCATTCGTAAATAATGCTTGAAGATTTGAGTGCTGCTTTTCTCCTTTTCCCTTCAAAAATGATTTGCTGCAGTTTGTGTACAAATAGGGGAAATACTTTTCCAGCCTATAGATAGAGAGGAGAGCTGGCTTACTAAGCAAGAGGGCATGTGAAATATGCTGAGGAAGTTTTACTGAGTATCTGTAATTTTGAATCCTTATTTAGTGCAATTTCTGTTTGTGGGCCTAGCACAAAAGAACATCCATTGTAGACAAGGGCTTTGCCATGGTAGTTATTGTATGAGCACAGAACAAAACAGTACTTCGGATCCAGAGAGCAAAATCTGTATGAGACAAAAACAGGACCCGGAGATGCAGATATGTCTTTATAGAAACATGCTGGTGTGCTCAGAGGACAGTGCGCTGAACATTTTAAAACTGACGATGTTCTTTGCCTTTCCCACTCCAGTACCTACGTCAGGAATTGATTTGTGTGTGGGGGATTATTTTTAGGTAGCATTAAAACTCACTTTCAGCTTTCCTGAACATCACTTTCTCTCTTTCTGAGATAAAATGTTGTAATATTTCTATGTTTTGCCTGTTCTGGTACCATTATGTTCTCTCTGCAACTCTTCCGCCTGTGGGTCTCTGTGTACTGCAGGGAGCCATGCCATAATAGTATTCTGTTGCGTAGCTACCAGTGGTACAAACAGAAACAGGATTTTATTTAATAGAATATTAATTTTAGTCTTTTTAAGTCATAAAAACAAAACAAACAAAAACAACCAGAAAAATCCCCAAGCCTTCCTCCTATTTTTTGTAAATCCCACTCAGCCAAGTCTGACGGAAATCAACTTTCATCTAAACACTGGATTCTCTACAGTTACTAACCCTTTGACTTCTATGTGCTTGTAGATATAAATGAATAATAAGAGTAACAGAATAAATATCTTTGTTTTAGACCCTGCTTAACCAGGGAGTGGTGGGACAGCCAACACAAATACCATATGAAATAATGCTTGAGATCCCAGCCTTGCCATCTTTAAACTCTTATTTCACCATTGCTCTTTGCATAGAGCAAGTCTGATTTCTTGTTGTAATCTTTTGGTTTTGCTCTGAATGAAACAAGACATGACTTTACTTTTGCTTTTTCTTGGTAGTCTCATATTAAGTAGGAACATGTATATATTTCTGAAGTTGTTTTTTTGTGTCCTCCTTTTCCCATCCTATATTCTCCTGCATCTTTTCTCCTCGACATGATATTACTGCCAAATCAAGCAAAAGTTTTTTAATTTTCTTTTTTGTTCGTTTGTTTTGCTGAACCTGGTACATATGTGACATTTTCAGTGGATTCAGAGGTTCTGCAAATCAGCTTCTCTCAAGTGGATATTTCAGGCCTTGTGATCTGCATGTGGCCTTTCTGGCTTCTTAGCAGCAAGCGATAGCAGTCCTTTCCAGAAAGATATACTGGGATTTTGTCCTGCTTTGAACTTGTGGGGTTCTGAGTATTTCCTATTAGCTGTACTAGTAGCATAAACAAACAGTTTTGTTTAGTATAAGCTTTTTTATCCTGATAGGATTGGAGAAGTCTTATAAAGCAATGAGTATAAATTTAAAACTAATATTTGTTATCATATAAATAAACATAATCAGGATGATTTACAAAGAACATTAAGGTCCCTAGCCTGGGAACTTTTAAGGCAGTCCTGCTTGGATAAACGGTTTGTTCTTTTTGTCCATTTCTTTAATAAAGATAAGCCCTCGTGAGCCAAATTCGTATCCCTTTGTAATCTGTATCAGCGATAGGACAGGTAAGTTCTGCAAAAAATATTAGTTTGAGTTTTAGAGCTGCAGAATAAGCAGATAGTTAAAGGAAGCAGCTACAATGAGTATACGTTAAGGAGTAGGTCCTTTGCTTGCAGCATCAAGGCCTGTATTCAGCCCATAATCCCAGGATTCAACTAAACATCTTCACAGACTAAAGTGTTTCAGGTTTAGCTCATCTTATTTTCCAAAAATTACACATTTGCAGATGTGTGAGCGGCAAAGGCTATTTTGCCTTCTCTTCAATATAAGATGGTGCCATATAAAACTTATACCACTATGAGACTCTGTGATCAACATCCTTTCCAGTGTTCCCATGAAATGATTATGACTTGGCAGGGTTTCAGAGACTGAAAAATGCTCTATACACAACACGTTTTATTAATGTTGAAGGGGCAATGTTGCTGTATTTCAGTGTCTGTCACTGCATAGAATAAGTTTGATTGGCCCTTGCAGGCTTTAGTGTTGCCCTGGATAAATGCCAAGTGTACCTTCATATCTGCTTCTTCCTAGTAGCCTTAATGAACCAGAAGTATATTGTATTTCAAAGCTCTGTCTAGGTTTCCTTCTTTTTCTTCTGAAATTCTCCTGTGTTACAGGGTAAATTCATGAGCCTTGGCCCTGAGCTAGTACTGTAAAGCGTACTCACATAAGCCTTGATGCTAAGCATCACATTTCACTCGCTCACTCTGATGACTTTTCGCCTCCTTTGAAATTGCATGGAAAGGTGAATGTGAAACTAGGCAGCTGAGAAAGAGCAGCAGTGTGCTAAAGTTGGCAAACATCGTTGCCCTAATAAAGGCGATTTAAAAATATATATTTTTAAGGGACAATAGAGCTGTAAAACACAAACTTTAAGATGACATTGCTAAAGATAACTGGTGCAGTCACAACACTTAGGATGGTGCATACAACTTGAGCATAAAATCACAGTGTACAAGCACGTGCCCCTGCTACTTACGTACAATTTGCTTTTGCCTTGAGGTTGGCTAGCAGACAAGGAATGGCTTGGGCAGACGGCTGGGGCTGGTTGGCTTCCATGTGCAAAGCATCAGGGCGCACACTGAATAACGAGGCTCATTTCAAATACTGAACAGTGGCTTCTTTCAGAGGCAGCTGCGCTGCTTGGCTCTGGGATATGGCTTTGATTCTTTGGGACAGGGAAAAGAAATGTACAGATATGCCATTTAAAATTAATTTTTGTTCCGCAAGTTGTTATATTATTGACTATTAAACTTGATTGCTATTTCTCTTTCTTATGCTTTTTTTTTGTGGGTAGTACCATTAATTAACATTTACAAGGCACTTGAAGCACTTTAAAAGGACTGTAGGATTATAAAACATGCTTGTGACTGGGTGAGTGTATGGTCCGAAGTGTTGAGGCTTCCAGAGCTTGCTGCAGAGCTGTTTGGTTGAGTCACAGATGTCTTCCCTGACCCAGCTCACTCCTTACTTGTTCACTCCTCCTATTTGACGAAGTCATCAGTCCTTTCCCTGCCCACTTTTTGACCATAGATTAATGCATATGTTCCTTAGGAACCAAACAGTTCTTATCCATGTTCCTCCTGATCTCTTTGAACTCATAGGATGCCTTATGTCCCTTTACCCTGTCAGACTTTCTGGTGGCCTCCATGGGCATTCTAGCCCTTTTCCCCACCGCTGCGATGTTGGGCATGGCTTCTTAGCAGCAAACAGAGCCCTTCTGCAGGCTGTTCCCTCGCGTTGTCCCTTCTGCAGGCCCTGCAGAACAGCCTGGCAGTTCCCCATTAGGGAAGTGGTTTGGGTTCTGGTTCCCATCCCCAGGGAGGATTTGGGTGAACCTCACCATTCAGAGAGCAGGCATGGAGATGCCTTGAGCAGGAGAAGAGTTGGAAGTTGGCATCCGAGTCTGGTTTGAGGACAGGGAGCAAGGTGGAAGAACATCTCAAGGCAGAAACACTCTGGTGCTGGGGGCAAAGCAAGAGATCTGGGGAAGGTCTGTCTGGAGGGGTTTATCAAACTCTTAAAGAGGTTTGACACATGTGGCCGAGAAGTTTAACAGAAGCTTCTATCCAGATATCAACTGCCTCCCTTTAAAGGTGGATTAATTGCAGATTCTACCCAAAGGGAGGCTTCCTGGGACAGGTGTCCACTGTTACGGGAGTGCATGGCTTGCAGCCCATGTCCTCTGAAAAGGGGAAAAAAAAATGAAAAGGATCATGTAACTTGGTCTAGTTCCCTGCGCCGAGGCAAGGCCTCGGTTCAAGCGTGGAGAAAGCAAGGAATTTGATCGGCCCTTCTAATGTCGGTCACACTTTGAACGATGTGAAATGGAGGAGAGATGAGTTACAAGAGCACGAGGTTTTCTGGGTGAAATTTGAAGTGTTTGGCTTGTCACCGACAATCTGTGTGAATGGTCCCCATCGAGTTCCTCTGTGCTCCAGGCTGGCTTTGTGCCATTAGCTTTGTGAGATGCAAAGGCATGGTGATCAACCTGGATTATATAGAAGTAATACTGTGTTGCTTCACCAGAAGCTAATGCATGTGGCGCAGAGCTTAAATTGTGAAGTTAAGTCTGCTGCTTCTCTCTGTGTTGTATTTTTGGATATTTATGGTCCGAAATGCATATTGCGTTGCACTTAACGCTAAACTAGGTGTATATTCCCTCAAGCAATGGAGGGAAAAATTATGCTGGAAACTCTGTGTGTCAGTTTGTATGGGCTTTCTTAAACTAAAAATGAGGGGAAGGGGAATAGATCAGATGGTGTTAAGTGGTTTCAGTCACTAGCAGCGTTTGCCTACTGCAGCAATAACTTGTATTTCATGCCTTTTCCCAGGGGTGGAAGAGGGAAGGAAAGGAAGGCGGAAGTCGCTTGTACGATTATTGCTAAACTAGGTTAGCACTTGTTAAATGGATATGTTATAATGCAGTTTCGTGCTTTCTGGTACCCGCTGTCGCAAGGATTATTTGATTATTTTATAAGATCTAAACTGGAGCTGCCATCGTCTTTGCAAGGCTAGATTGAGCTCAAGGTGCAGCAGGCCTTGGAGGGTTTGCTTTTTGGCTAATTTTAAGCTTTCCTAAGCTTCTGGCAACGATGTGCAGTTTCACAAGCGCCGCCAGCAGCTCCAGCCTTGTCCTGGCTGCCCTTAGCACTTGCTGTCCCTTTTCAGGCCGTTGTTAGTTGTCACCTTTTTTCTTTTCTTTTCCTTTTCTTTCTTTTCTGCAGCAGTTTGTTTAGCAAGGAATGACATACCGCAAACAAAACAAACCTCGTGTAGCCTAATAAACTTCACGCTGACCCTGCTGTGAGTGGAATTTGAGATCGAGAGATCGGCTTCGTGACGGGGTTATTTGATCTCCTTCTGTGCTTTCCCCCATCTCCTTCCCTGAGTTATGCTGCTTTCGTTCACCTTAGCCGGCTGTAGCTGAACCTTTGCCATTTATGCCTGTTTAAGAAGTTAATCTTTCTAAAAGGCACTGAGCTGCTTGGCCTAGCCTGGTTGCCTTAGCTACAGGAGTGTAAAACAGTAACGCTTGGGGAAATGGAGGGATAAACATTTGCTGCTCTTGATTTGCATGCAGAATTACAGGAATCTGGGATACGTTTAGTGAGTTGGAACAATTTTTATTGGAACGTTAGCTCACTTGTGACCTCCTGCCTTTACACGCTGAGATAAACTATTCAAACCCTTGAAATGCCATAGAAAAAATCTGTTAAGATTGCAGGCCATTTGTATACCACCTGATGTTGGTCCAACCAACAAATCAATTCCGTTTAATCTGATTTTTTAATTAAATATGCTATACTTAAAACCAAAGGGCTAAGTTGCTGCTATTTATTCAAAGCTGTGAAGCTGGTCCGTTGCTCTTTGCCTGTGTGTAGCACGTGTTGAAAAGCTATGTTGATGCACAGGCGATGTTTTAAATGCACAACAGCAAAGGAAGCAAGGAATAAATAATTGTTATATAATAGCACAGAGATCACTTGCACAGAGATGTATTGCTGGGAGTTGATTGCATCTATTTTTTCCCTAAATTTGTTGAAGATGTAGCATGGGATGAATGAATTGCTACGTGCTGTAGCTTGGGGGTTGTGGAGCAGCAGTGGTCCACTTGACCTCTTAAGAGAAAGCTTGCTTATGCTGCAGACTGCCCCTCCAAAGTTAAATTGGAAATGTATTTTGCCTTCTATCCAATCATCTATTTAGAGATTAACTGGACTTTTATGGAGGGAGAAAATGTATTTGGCGATTCCAGCAATCCCCTGCAGAAATGAGGATATCTTCTGCATGACCACCTTGGCTCCTTCCCATCTCTCAGAGCTTCTTCCTTAAGCCCTGGGGAAAGGGATGCACAAGGTCTTTGGCATCTCAAGGCCAGACAGTGAGTTGGGAGGTTGCTGATGTCACTGCACAACTTTTCCCTGTTAAGAGTAGGACTGCTTGGATGATTTAGGAGGTCTGTTTTATGGGCAGGCGATAGGAGGTGTGTATAAATATGGCACTTTGTACCTTGTGACTCTTTGTGCAATAACTTGTACCAGTTGAATCCCCTTAAAAACAGCTGTATGGTGTGGGAGGATTGGTACAAATAATTGTGCAAACTGTTTACCTACTCTTGAGGATGGAAAAAGTTGATGCTTTCCAGATTTCTTTTAGCCTTAGCTTCTGTGCTATAGTGATCTTTTAAGAGGTATGTTTTACTAAAAACATGTAGCAAACAAACTTGTCCAGGCAAGAACTTGGCCTTTTTGCACAATTGCTACCTAGAGCCCTAGGCTTGGAAGAAATATTAGTGCTAGAGATTACGGTAAAAAGTAATTTTCCAGGTCTCCTATATTTAGTCCTTCTAGCTTTAGCTATGCTTCTGGACTGTAATTTTTTAATTGCAAGGGGTGTAAATATTGTGGCTATATAGCAGGAGAATGTGTAAACTTCTTTCAATTCACAGTGCATTCCTCTTGGTGTAAGAATATGAATGCCTAGCAATGATGCTGAAAAACTCACACATTTTGAAGCTGTATGGAGATAAACATTCAATATATGAGCCAGAAGCAAGTAGTGCAACAGTGATTATTTGGGGTCTTGCTGTGGGAGAAATTTAATTCATCCACAATTTTCATAGTATAAAAGAGAAGACCTCTTTTTCCTTCCTGAAGTCTGAGCTGCTATTCACGTGAAAGATGATTTCTAGATTGTCATCTGATTTAGATATATTTATTTGTGTAGACCAGTGCAATAATACAGACAATACACAATTCATTGTATCTATCTGTTAAACTAGATGGAAACCTGAAAGCTTAGGCAGATTTCATTGGGCTTATCCATTCTGGAAGATGAGCCTGTTGCTTGCTGAAGAGTAATAAAGAGTATAGGCAAAGACCGTAAGATCTTTCAAAGTCTAACAATGTTTGGTGCTTGTGGGCTACATAACACAGAGAGCCCCAAAGGACAGTTTTAGAGACTTCTTTAATATAATGTCTGAGCAACCAGAAACGTGGTTGGTTGAGTTGTGCCTGGGTGTGTTTCCTACTCAGTTCGAGACTTAAAACTCTGAAGTGGAAGAACACACACAGATATTAGCAGGAACATGGGACGTGTTTGCAGTTCCATTTCTGGGAGTGCGATGCCTGTCCTCACAAAGGCACAAGAGCTCCTGCTCCCAGAAGAGACCTTTGGAAGGATGAAGGGAGAACCTGCCTGTCAGTGCTTTGAGACACAAGGATTCAACATCAGCCTTTATTCCTTCCCCTTGTGTTACCATTATGAGGGTGGGTAAACGCTGGTGGGAAACCAGTTCACCCACAGCAAATACTAGCAACTCAAGTGGAGGTTGCACAGCTTGAGTTGCTTTCTCAAACAGAGTAAAAAAGTAAAAGCAATAAGTAACTTAGTGAACTCTCCCTTTCTTTCGAAACATGCTCTATAAACTACCGTGATCATACCTATCTTTGGATATACCAAGATTTTTTTGCGATATTTGAGCATACTTACTGAATATGTCAAGCATCTTCTTCAATCCTATTAAAAGTGCTGTAAGTAACTGTCTTGTGAATATCAGTAATTGGGACATTGATTCCTTTCGGTTTTAGTTGCAATGTATCCTGTGAAATTGTCTGAGAAAGTTTATTCTTGTTGCTCTGGACCCTTAAAAATGTGAAGGGTTTATATTTAGCTTTCCTTTCTGCTGCTGTTTCAGTTCAGAAGGTGCCAAATAATTCTCATCCAAAATTAGTATGAATTTTCTGTCTGCCCTAGAGTATTTTCTTCCAGGCTGCGCCACGGCCTTCACCCCCTCGAAACAAAAAAATTATGGGTTTTCCCCTTTTTGTTTGGGAAGGATGAAGGGAAAAAAATTTTTTTTTTTTTTTTTTTTTTTTCAAGGTGGGTTAGATATTAATGCAGCAGCTGAACTGAGTCCAGCAAGCACTGTTTTGGCAGGTGCTCCAAGAGTTGTGTGACTGCTGTCTCTGTATAGCTTTTGTGTTCATTTTTCTCATGCTCCATTCCCTTGTTACACAACATCCCCTGAGGGTGGGTACTAAGTGGTCTCATCCTTCAACTATCACTAAGGGGCATGGGCTGTCTAATTTTCCTCTCTCCAGCCCAGTTCTGCTGAGCTTGCTTGGTGCTGCACGACTTCTTGCATGTAGTATGGGAACTGCTACATGATGTAGCGTGCAAACAACTTCTCATTGACAGCATCCCTAAGCCTGTGATAACGACACATTCTGTCTCGGGACAGAAATGTCCTCAGACATTCCCCTTTGGACCGCAGTTTAGATTGCTGTCATGCTCCCTCTCTCTGGTGTTTATTGTGCTAGCTCTAAGCAGTGTAAGAAGGGATGTACTGAGATGGCTTTCATTTAGGAAAAGGTGGATCTTCATTTGGAATGTGACAGGGATATGAGGGGAAGTTCAGGTGCAAGACAAGGTTGCAGGAGAGCTCAACATTTAGGATCATAGTTTCTGTGCAGAGGTGCACAACAGTCAGCTGTATAGTTCACCACTCCCCCATGTATTTTTAGTAGAGGGTGTTCCAGGCTTATAGTGAGGAACTTTAAAAAAGTAAAAACCCTACTCTGAGTCTTCTACAAAAGAGCAACTTGGTGGCACGTCTCAGCACGCACTAAGTGGCACCTTGGAGATGGCCTGTGGTTGGTGATAGTCTATCCATTGCATACAGTGACATGTGTTTCTTGGGTGGATGGAGCCCAAGTCACCTCAGTGAAAACTTTTCCCTTCTCAGAACTTAACAACAGCTTGTGTTTTGGGGAAGTGTCCCCTTTCCTCCCTGTTTTGCTGTGCAGAAGTGCATCCGGACTGTGCAATAAAGGCACACATGCTTGCAATAAAAAAACAATGAATCTGCATTCTTCTCTGGTGCTTTTATGTGGGCCTTTTGGCTCATGACTCACAGGCTCTTGTAGCGGATTCTGAGCCAAAAATGCAGCTGCATTTTTCTGTGTCACATGCTGTTTTGGATGAGAGGGAAGCAGCTATTGGATGAGAGGGAAGAGGATAACACAACCTGCCTCACCGCAAGCGTGTGTGGAATCGGGCTCGTGGGAAGTTAAAGATGACTTTCATAGCAAGCAAAAACTGTGTGACATTTCCTCCTTTTTTCATCTCTGCGTATGTTGCTGTTAACACCCTGAACACTTGTGGACATAGTAGTAATACTTAAGGATTTCTCAACCATTTTGTGCTGGAAGACCTATTGCCAATGACTGAACAGGGAGATGTTCTGGGGAAAATGAGATGTAGCCGTAGAGGAAGGGTTTGAATTACAGTTGGAAAGCACTGGGAAATGCATAGTTTTGGCAATGATGCATTCAGCTGAGAAAGGAAATGCAGAGTGGAGACCCCATTGAATTTGCAAAATGGAATGTCTGCCCTGCATAATGAAGATGTTTCCCGTAATAGTTTACCAGTTTTCCCACATGCTGAGTCCCCAAAGTGGTACTTTTGTTTTTATACTTTCCTCTTTCCTTTCTAAGTTTTATACTGTGTCATGCAAAGATCTTTCTAGTTACAAGACAATATAAAGAGGAAAACAACCTTTTTTTTTTTTTTTTTTTGACTTTATTTTAAAGCCGTTTGATGGGTTGGTAATTTGGCCCTTCTCTGGGATACTGTTCCTTTAAAATTAAAGAACTTGAAGTTTGGGGTTCATGAGATGTATTAGATGCTTCTTTATTCTGAAACTCTCCTGATTTTTTACCCTTCATAAATACTTTGAATAAATCTTTTCTCTTTGATACCAAAATTTAAATTCAGTTTGGAAACACTGATATGTAGCTGAATTTATTGTAAGGCAAAGTCAATATACATCTTTGTGCACATACTTATGTTGATGTACGAGCACCCACCCCATGCAAAATGGAAAGCAAATTTCCCATAAGCTTTAAAAGAGTGAAGTGTGGTACTTTTGGGCACTTCCAATGCACTGAAGAGCTCCCTCCCCAGCATATTTAGCACTAGCCAGGTGAGTGTTTTCACTGACCTCTGTGACGAGCTTATTTTGAAACCACAGCACACTTGGAGCAATGTTGGATGCCTCAGGGGATTGAGGCCTCGGCTTTCCAGGGTGACTCCGGTGCTTACTTCCTAGCAACTGATCAACGTTTACCCTAGGGAGATTCACTTCATTTCACGTCAGCCACCTAGAAATGTAGGCAAACACTATCTAAACCAGCTCCAGGGACCTTCTCTGTGATCAGAGAGACAGGTACCCCAGAACGAACTTCACCCTGTCTGAAAAACATTGAACCCCCCAATATTTCAGCTCTCCACGAGTATAGATGGGGACTAGATGACTAGCTCGGACCATGCCCAGCTTGTGAGTGAGAAGAACATGGTGATGGGCACCTTCTCCACGTTTCCCCAGTCACTTGGAAAACATTTGGCGTTGGGTAAGTCTGAGGTGCTCCTCACTTGAGGTCTCATCCAGATGGAGGGAAGCAAACCCTGTCGAGATGAAGCAAGAGCTGTTTGTGCTGATTTTCAGCAGCCTGCAAACCCCTTTTGGGCTGCACAGTGCTTGCCTCAGGATGTGGTTTTGCCTTCAGCAGCAGCGCGCTTTAAGCAGCTCCCATCTGTAACTGCTCCCACAGCTGGATTTACTTTGGGGTTGTGGGCTCCAGCCTTTTGCAGGCCTGAGTTGGGAACCTGATCCATCAGAAAGAGAATTCCTTCGGTCCTGCCCCATGGGCAGGCTGTGGGGCTGGTGGGACCAGGGATCCTGTAGGAGCCCTCTGCCTAATGGGGGGGACCTCCTTCCTTCAGGGTAGCCAGCAGCAGGATGCATAATGATACACTAATAATTTTTGCTCTGTCTCTCTTGAATTATGCAACAAGTTATCAAGTATCATTGGCTTTATGAAGTTCCAAACCAAGATTTTTTTTTTTGTGACTTTTGCATCAGGGCTTAGCCTAATTGATAGGAACAAATGTAATCTGTGTTTAGACCGTGTTGTTTTCTTTGTCCCATTGCTCTTGGGTATTAGGAGAGAGGAAGGATCTGGGAATAGGGTTGTAGTTGAGCATAACAAGGTGAATCTAGGGCAGAACAGGAGGCTTAACTTGCAATTTCCTTGTCTTTGTTGGTTTAAGTCTGACCCTTTGCATTGTTTAATGCTTTGTATTTAATTTCCTCAGTTGCTTAAGGAATGGTTGGGGCTGGCAGGAGAGCTTCGAACCCTGCTCAGAGGTAGGGCATGCAGAATTATAACAACAAAACTTGCCTTTTTGCACCTACTGGAGAAGTAGGTGTTTCAAAATAGGTCAAGCAAATTAAGTGCTAGTTGCAGAAATGCAGAGACAGCTTTTTGTTCTAGGTAACTCATAACTTTGCTTTGTAGTCTCAAAAATGAAATAAGCAAATCCAACCCTACCTGTTCTGGTCTGAAAAGAGCTAGATTAGGAGCACTGGTGAGCAGAATTTTGCTGGCAGCAAGATAGGATTTGATCTCTTGCAGCATTTCTGTGTTTAGCTTTTCTTTCCAACCATAGCACTCAGTCCCTTTCCTCTCTGGCAGCTGAGAGGTGGAATTTACAAAGGAAAACAGATGTGGAAATCTTGCTGAAGACCAAATATATTGGGCTCTGTCTCCAGCTTTGATTTGCTTCTGTGAACCATTTGCAGACAGGCCTGATGCTGAAGTTGTGGACCTGAGTGCACGTTCTCGGTGAAAATTTTCAGCCTGTTATAGAACTAGTTCTATGCAGATAATCCTAATATCAGGGTAGATGATTCTGACCTAACATCTTCTCAAAAAGCTGCTCAAAAGAGAAACAGCCCCTCAGTCCATCCCCTCTCTTTCCAAAAGTAAAAGTCCTTAAGGAGATGTTTATCTTCTGTAGAAGCACTGGAAAAAAACTTGTTTTTTCTCTGCTTCTCTGCCTGCCCCCACCCTTTCCATTCTTTCCTAATCGCATGCATACCTGCTAGCCCTTTGTCACTGAGGACATTTACAGGAAAAGATCTTTGTTGCTTAGGAGTTAATCGGCTTCTGCTGTTTGTTGTCCACCTGGGGTTCTCAAGAGATCTCTTACTCTTGCATCACACGCAAGCATTTAAATGTAAATACAGAGCCTTTCCCTTAAGCCACTGGGTAGAGGGCCGATGTCTAGAGCTGTGCTGTCCTTCAGTGGGTCCAGGCACCACGCAGATGTGTCTTTATGCTTGTCTTAAGCTTGGCTGATCGCCCAGTGTTGCCAGAGAGGTGGTTCCAGCATCCCCGCTGACCCAGGGCTTTTCTTGCACTGTTACCAGCACTCACAGGGCAGCTCGTTCAACTGGATCAAGGGACTTGATGTAAGAGAAGAATAACACAGGAAAAAAATATCATTTTTAGCCCAGTTGTATCCCTGATGGGCCAACAGCAGATGTGTGGATGCTGGCAGCTTTGGGGAAGGTGAGACCTCTCAGTGACAATGAACTGAGCCTGGCTTAAGGTGGCTGTGAAGCCTCACCATAAATAAAAGCTCTGGTTATAGGAGACAGCTCAGCAAATAACTGCCAAAGAGCACTTTTTAATTTCAGGCATATATTTTGCTGATGGTGTTAAATTAGGTCTTTCAGGGATGATATAAGAGCTATAAGGTTGATTTGCCTTTCAGAGATAGACTATTTGACAGACAGTGTAACTCCTTATGAAGCAGATTTTCTTTACCTGTAACACCGATTACTTAATACGATGGGTTGATGGGTCTGGCAACCCCTAGTGCCTATGCCTTATACTTGAACCCTTTACATTTCCCCTTTGATGGGGTAGCAGCAATGGTGAGCATTTCCCCACACTGCAAAGTAGGAGAAACAACTCAGGGAAGATAGGTGGATTATCTCAGAATACTTCCTTTAACCCAAACCCATTCTTTGTATAGGTGTGTACAGGCAGGTGGTAAGTTTTGGTATCCTTGACTTCCTGTAGAGATTAGTAGAAATGCCAGTCCTTATTCATATCATTTCCAAAGGGTGTTATTTTTTAGTGTTTGTGTGCAGGACACACAAGTGAAATCGGCTTTGATGTGTCACTGTTCTCTGTGGTAAGAGCCAGTCTGTGTCTAGGCCTAGGTGTGCTATGGAAAACGCATGCGCCCTTAGATGTCATGGCGAGCATTTCAACTGGGAATGTCTTGGAGCGCTGTATAACTATAGACCAGAAAAATGTTTAGCAATAGATGTTATCTATGGAATAACTTTTGCATTGAAGTCTGCTGTTGTTAAGGCCAGCACACCTGCAGGGAAGAAAAGAATCAAATGTAAAATTGCTATCTTGAAAAAGATAACTCAAGCCTCAACAAATGAAAGCTGCAGAGAATAAAAGTATTTGACCCAAGGTAAGAATGATATTAAATTCTGTGGTATTGTCCCTGGCTGAAAACTTTTTCCTGTGAAAGAAAATAACAAGGTGTTCAGCAAACTAATGTCCTAAGAGCAGACCACTAGATCAGAGATTTAAATTGTGATAGACCCAGTTCATCTGGTCACGTCTGGGGACAGGCGTCTGCTTTGAGAAATGATGATGGTGCCTTTAGTGGGCCTTTAGTGCCTTTGGTTTTTCTCCATTCCATAGTTTTGTTACAAGAGCTGGTCTCCCTGTTTGCTCTTGTGCTTAGTGATGAGCAAGTCCTGAGGGAGGCCAGCAGGCTACGTGTGACTAGAAGATTAGCAGCAATTGCAGAAATTTGGGCTAGGGGAGATGGAAATGATTTGGGTTCGTGTGTTTGCAACAAGTGAATCACCAGCCCTCTTGCATGGGCACAGACGGGTCGATAGGCACTGGAAACCCTGTGTGCACGTGGCAATGCCCGTGGTACCTCGGTGCCATGACCGTGCGTGTGCTCTGGAAGCGCCTGCTGGGGTGAAGAGCCTCTTGCACAACCCGTCACGTACAGGTGCACTGCGAGAAGGGTGTGCCGCGGCACTCACAGGCCCTTCTTTCTGCTTCTCCTTTATTTTGTTCTTTTATATTAGTCGCAGTGACACCTGGTCTTACCTGCGTGGAGCAGGGGCGAGGATGAGGAGGAACCTGCTCTTCCCGCGTTAAGCAGAGATCACTGGACGCAGGGACGCAGGACGGCAGTGAAGGAAGGACCTGGTCTTACCTGCGTGGAGCAGGGGTGAGGATGGGGAGGAACCTGCTGTCCCCGCGTTAAGCAGAGATCACCGGACGCAGGACGGCGGCGAAGGAAGGGCCTGGGGCGCGCGTTGCATAAGCGCGTCCCTGCAGCGGGCGCGCTGAGCCGGGGCCGCCCGCGCGCCCGGGGCTTGTTTGTGTTTCTGTGCGGGTGCCTGGCAGCTGCGCGCGGAGTCATCGCCGCAGCCGCCCGTAAATCCGGCTCCGTGATAGAGCCGGGGCGGAGCGCGCGCTGGCAGGGCCGTATGAGCCCTGCACCGGCCCGCGGCCGCCCGCCGCGCTGCTCTGATCGTCATAACGCCGCTCGCTTTGCTACTGTTATTTGCTATGTTGTTTTTGAGCACTCTCTTTAAAGATAGCACTGTTGCATGTTGCTTCTCTTGAGGAAAAGAAAGGCATTTGAATGGAAAAGGTCTTTTTGCTGTTATAAAAGAAAGGGAGCAAAACTAAGTTGAGCTCTGTGAAAGCGAATCAGGCAGTCCCCGGAAGAGGTTGCAGGGTAAAAGGCACTCAGCAGTTGCTGGCTGTTCGCTTTCAACTTTGATGCTGGAAACTGCTTAATCTGCTGTAGTTACCGGAGAATTGTGACAGCGCCTGGAGGATACGCTCAGCCTCGGCAGGAATGAAAGCAGGTACAAAAGCAACGCAGTTCTTGGGGCTTTGCAGCCACGTGCCCAGAGGTGTAGCGAGCGGTACTGTGACTGTGGCCCCTTGCCCAGGGGATAAAAAAGAGAAATATATCATTTCTGTAAGAGGAACAGTGACATTCTAGTCATTTTTGAGTGCTTCTGTGTAAGGTGGAGCATCTCTTTTTGAGGCTTTTGCTTGAACACCCGCTTGCAAATGCTGGTAAATAGATTCCCAGCTGGCCTGGTGACATTTCCTTGCCTCTGTAGTTTTGCTGCTGGCAATTTTTGCATGCTCCTGTATTGATTTACTGAGATTGACCATGACACTAGGTATAACACTTCTCATCTGAGTGCTTTGCAAAAAGCAATTATAATTATGCTGCTGAACTGCCATTTCATACCTTGTTTATTTGCATAAAAGCTCAATACAGCATAAAAGAAAATTGCAAGTGAGATGCTTTCCCTCTTATGCCATACCAAAGCTTTGAAAAGAAGTCAATACTATCTGACCTACTCTTTAAGTCTAATGAGGGGAAATTAAAAAAAAAATCCGGAAGTCCTGGGGTCCAAGTATTCTTTTCCTTCCCTATAAATTGTTTGTACTATGAGTGCTCATCAAACACCTCAATTGCTGTATTTATTGGCACAGTTTATGAGTGATCTTTCTCCATGTTGACCCTGGTTTGATAATGCTCTCTTAAATGAGGCAGCAGCTGGGAGTTAAATCACATAACACGGTGCAAAAGTCACCGCAATAATAAATTTAACAGGCTTTGCTGGAATTACGTCCGAAGCAATGCCTCTGTGTACAATGTGGTTTGCTGAAAAAAAGAGACTACTGTGCTAGGATGGACCTGAGAGTTAACTCATCTGTTGCCTTTGAACGTGAAATGGTGGAGAGGTTTGGAGGAAGAGGATGCTTGTTTGCCTCGGAGCATCTCTGCTGCTCTGTTGTGGATGGCACTGCTGCCAAACCAAGGAGCCCTTCATGCATTTACCCTGTACCTCCTGATGCAACGAAAAGAGGGAGTACTTGACTAGATCTCTCATGTTTGGAGTCAGATGCTGGCTATGGGAAGACGTGATCTGTAATATGTAAGTCTTCAGCAAGCTGCCTAAATGCTTAATTGTTTGAGGTCTTGTGTAACCAGCCTGTAATCTGAGCATTCGGTTGCAGATTTTTGTTGCATCATTAGACCTTCTCTTTCATTACTGGTTTAGGAACATTATACAGATCTCCTAATTTATATAATTATGGTAAATGCTATGCAGCCCCAATGACATCTTGTTTTGAGCAGTAAAACAACTTAATTCTAAGGTTGCCTGGTTGGTGTTTGGCAGATCTGCACAGCCTTGCGTCAAATCTAGAGCAGATCCTCTGCAGGCACTAAGCGAAGGCAAGTCCACAGCTTGGGTTTGAAAGAAATCTGGATGTCGTCTGTGTGGATCGTGCCCACGGTTATGTGCAGAGGGCTGGGTGGAGAGGTCATAGCTATGGGATTACGCTCTGTGCTCACCGTGATCTGTGAAACCTTGGGTGGGTCACTTCATTTTCTGTGCCTGCGTGTCCCCTCCCAGCATTTATCTGCTTCATCTGTAAACACCGTGGCATGGGGATTCTTGCACGGTACTTGGCACATGGAGGCCTTGGTCTTGGTTAGAGCTGCAGGAGCTTTGATGGGAGAGGGTAACGTACGTTTGCATTTTGCATTATACCATCACAACAGCACAAACCCTCAGCACGGAGGAGAAAGCTGGTAGTGACACGTCAGCTGACCTTTATATGCTGATGTGTGAACATGTGCATCTTGCTACTCTCATTGCAAGGTTTCTGGGTACAAGAAAAATTATTCTCTTTTTTTTTCATTTGTGCATTTTGGATTTTTTAATCGATTTTGCCTTTTGGGAAAGTCAGATTAAATAAGTGAATTTAGTAGACCACATTGCTGGAGTTTGAGTGCCTTGCAGTTGATAAAGATTTAGTCTTTGCTACTGTGGTGGTGGAGTGCTGTTTTATTCAATATTACAACTGGGAATTGAGACAGAGGCTACAATTTATATTGCAACTTTGAACAATGACAGTATGGGATGAAGTCATAACCTTGATGTCACGGCCTTGCTTTAAGCAGGGCGTTGGATCAGATGACCTTTCAGCGTAATTTATTCTCTGATTTGTGTTTTTAACCTACCTTTCTTTTGTTGGAGTTGTATTGAGGTCTGGAGGGTGATGTCTAGTTCTGCAGCAGTTGCAGGACATCTTCCAAGGAAACCTTCAATCAGTTCTCAATAGCTTTGCCTCCTCTTTCCAGTATTCCCACCTTGTGCTTCTTGGAGGGAGGATTTGAGATGATACTTTGGCTAGATGGCTCTGTGATGGTCAAAGAAGACCTTGTGAGGGTCAAGGACATCCAAAGATTACTTCAGGGCGGTGGCTCTGTGTTCGAATGTGCTTCTCACTGTTGGAAAAGACCACGTTGCTAGAGAGGATTTGCAGTAATGAGCTCCTATTGCCTTAGGGACACCTGCAGAAAGGAATGAACATATCCAAAGAATGTGGTATGCTTGCTTCTCCCTTGGGGCTGTGAACTTATTTATGAAGCTTTGCTTCTTGCAAGGCTCTGTATGAAGAACATAAAGTGTTTTAGCTAAGAGAGGCCCATTCTATTAAATGGGGCACAGTTTTGTCTGTTAGGAAGCAGGACGCGAAGTGTTGCATTGGTGGTTCTTCAGGACTGCAATGTTGGCTTGGAACTTGGCTTCCCTGTTCGTGTTATCTTCTGTGTTCCCTGGTCTTCCAAAGAGGATTTGTTTTGCGCTGCAGCCTGTGTTAGCAGAGGGCACAACTGTTTATGTTCCAGCCTGGATCACAGCATACAGGAGACACAATTCCTGTACTAACAGAATAGCTGAGCTCTTTGGAAAGGAAATGTGTTTTTTTTTTTTTTTTTTTTTTTTTTGGATACTGCAATATCGCTCTCCAGGAATGGGGGGATGTTAGCCTGGCTGTGGTGATTCTGTAAAGTGTTAAGGTGTAACACAGATCGCAGATTTTAAAATCTGTGAGAATTAAGTTAATGTCTTGTGCAGTCATGATGGTGTTGTGGAAACAGTTTCAAGTCCTTTATCTCAGTCCTGATGTGGTTTTACAGGATTGTCTGGAAAGAAGTGGTTGCTGTGGCAGCTTCAGCTTACAGAAGATGAAATTTCTGCACCGAGTCCTGCTTTTGTTTTTAAAGTGTATTAGCAAAAACACTGAAAATGTTCACACACAAAAAATACTATTCTTTGCTTTTCTTTTTTCTTTTTTTTCTTTTTGCCTTATGGTTGCAGCCAAAAGCCGTACTGCCGGGCACAGCTCTTAAGGGTCAAGGGGACTGAATTGCTTGCAGAGGCCCCTTGACACCTCATTATATCACCTGGAGAAGGAGGTTTTGGAAGGTTTTTGCATGAGAAGTTTCTGGCCTTCTGGTAGCCAACAGGGCCAAAGCAGAGAGAGGCACCAAATCTCTCCTAGTCCCTCCAGCTGCTCTTGAACTGCAAGCTGCTTTGCCGTTGGTGCTGGAAGGGAAAAGCAAAAGAAATGCTCTATTAGTTAGATGCAGATTCTGAAGCTGAAGAGATGCAATCTGTTCCCATCTGGAATGGGAATAAGGGGGGAAGGATCTTTGCCTGTGGTTTCCCTGCTTCCCTCTTCCCTGCCCATGGGAGTATTTCTGGCCATGAGTTCAAGGGAGGGTGTGGAGGTGCTTTCAGAAGGGCTTTAGCCCAAAGTTAACTCGGTGCATATGAAAGTAGCTTTGCTTCCTGCCTTGGTAATTGGGATTAAGGGAACCTTGGTTAGTATCTTAATGTTACCACTTGCTCTGTGGTGTGGTAAAACGTATTTTCTCTGTGTTTTGTCTCTGTATTTTACAATTCTTACCTTTTCTCCATCCAGTGTGCCAAACCAGGTACAGTCCTCTGCATGAAACTTCTGTCTGCCTGGTTAGTTCTAGAGAAACCATGTGTGCGTGTGAACTGTGAGCTCTGTTCTGTTGTCTGCTATGCTGGGAAAAATTGGGAATGGTGCTTTTGCAAATGGCCCTGCTTTGTATTTACACCCGTCCAAAGCACTGGTGGTTTTAGGCAAAGGCATTTTTATCTTCCTCCTTGTACTGCCAACCTGTACTCATGCTCGTGGTGGATCACCCTGTCTCACTGAGCTCTGCATCAGCCCAAGTGGCCACTTAATTTTGGGTTTTACTTGGATGCTGCTGCTGTTCCCAGTGCGGATCCACTCGCCTTTCCCTTGCGGTCAGCTGTGGGAAGAAGCAGCGGCAGGGAAGTTGGCTTCCTCACATGTAATGGTGGGAAATGTGCTGTCCGAGTGGAGGGCGCCCAGCCTCCCTTCCCTAAGGAATCGGGACGTGTGGTTCAGGTCACGGGACAAACTTCCGAATAGGTCTCGCAAGCCAGTTTCTCCTGGGAGGCCCAGTAGGAGCCGGAAAAGGACGTTCTGTAATCAGAATATTGTGATACGTAAGTATGGGCCGTGTATTAAAAGAAATGAGATGACAGCAGCATGCAGATGTTCATCCAGTGATTCAGGAGGTAATGAGGAGAAGCAGTGTTTTTCCTGACATCATTTGATATGAAATTGTGAGTAGGTTTTGTAGTGTGAAACAGCCAAAACTCAGAAATACTCCAGAGGTTTGTTTGGGTGTCCTAGCTATGGGCTTGGCTATGTTTGGGCGTCTTGGCTATCAAAAGGTTCCAGCTGTATCAAATAATCCAAATAATCAGCAGTTCATCTCCTAGGCCATTAGTGCCCTGTTCTTGGTGCTGTTTTTTGAGTTTGTTGAAAGCTTAATTAGTGCAATTACAAACAGATGGTGAGAACTCATTCTACATGTCAAAACGATCAGTTTGCAAAGCGAAAAATATGTAAGGCTTCTCGGAAGAGGAAAAAAGAACATGCCTGGAAAGCCGCTTCCTGTCTTAACTGCTGGGTTTGGAAGGGCTGGGCATCTCTCCTCTATTTGCTTGAATTTTCCGGGGAAGCAGCAGAGCAACTGGAAGCCTTAAGATCTGAGCTCTTCTCTTCATCTCAAGTACATGTGTTCTGGAGAACTTTGCTTGCTCCTGCTGTCCACATCTGGGCTCTCCTTTCTTCCCCTTTGCTGCTGAAATGGCTCATAGATGGCTTTTAGGTGTAGAATAACTCCAACTTTCTGTGTGTTTGTGCTTATTGTCACTCCTTTCATGTCACAAAAAGAGCCTTCTGATGCTCCACTCCTCTTCCTGTGGAGGAAGCACAGGTCATCTCTAAGTCACTGACATCTTTTTTGTGATTAAAAACTTCTCTTTTAAAGGAATTACTTATGTAACTGCCTTCTCCACAGGGCAAGCCACCTTGTCTTTAAAAGAGTGCAAATAGCTATAGTATCTCTAAAACTTACTTCCCCCCTCTCTTACCTGAACGTGTTTCAGTAGTTCAGCAATGGCACAGACAATTTATGCTTTAACTGTCTTGGTATGAAGGGAGCGAGATTGTGGGCAATCTGCCATTGAATAATTCTGTTTTGGCAAACAAGGCACTCTTTTTAATCCAAGAGGATTAGATTATATTCAGGCAAGTGTCAAAGGGAGTCATCTTTAAGTTCTCATCTACTTCTTTGGTGCTGGTGAGCAACATGAGGTTGTGTTCTGCTTGTGCCCTTTTGGACAGAACTTCCAAGCAGGGTTGCATGTTAGAACATAGGAATGGGAGCAAAGATGCATAGAAACCTGCTGATTTTTTAAAGCTCCTTATAAAGCTGCTATTTGCAAGTAAACCTGAAAAGGAAAAGGTACTCACTAGTTTGTTAGTTAAAATTTCAAAATTGAATTTATCTTGGGTTATTTTCCTTCCAGTAAATATGTATTTATTTCTCCTTTTTAAGATGCCTACTTGTACTGCTGTTTTCTCAGCGCAGTGAATACTGTGTGGAAAGGGAATCAGCTGCTCTGGGATGTGTTCCCTGCTCCGTCATTTTTCTTGCGTCGGATTCTTGCGTGGTGGTTGACTTCTGCCCAGCACTCCCTTCTTTCATTTTTCCAAAAGTTTTCACCTTTTATCATGTGTCTGAAAATTTGCATTTCTCTATAAGAAGCTTCTTCTAGCACTTTTTCAAGGGGTAAAATTTTCTCTGATTTAAGTATGCTAACTGGGAAAGCTGATCGTGCTTTGTAGGAGGGCTGGCCTGTAATCACAGATTCTTGATGCAACCAACTGCAAAGGCCTCTCCTGATTTTGTAGGTGTCTTTACTTCTCCTTTTTAAGATGCCTACTTGTACTACTGTTTCCTCAGCGCAGTGAATGCAGTAGTGAAATAGGATGTTAGGATAATTTGCCTGGCCGATAAGGGAAGTTGAAGATTGAGAAACTCCGCATGAATCGTTTCTAAAAGGTAGAACATAGAGATTTTAGGGCCATGCTTTCTAAAAACATGTTAAGATGCAGAAAAGAGAAGCTATGTTAGTAGTCATTTATGCTTGAATGTTGTTGTTGTTGTTGGCATAAGGGAAAGCCCTCGTCTGAAAGAGTTGCACGTGCAGGAGTCCTTCCATAGTGGTAGCTTCATGGGAAGGAAACCTTTGGGGAGTTACTTTTTTTTCCCTTTGGACAGCTCTCCTGATTGTGCAGGCTCCTTATATGCAGAACTAAAAATACATGTAAAGTTTTTTTTAATGTTCTTTCCTTCCCTTTGTAACAATCTAAACATTCCTTCAGAATAAAGGGAATAAACAAGGAGGAAGAATAATATGTTTTCAATTGCTGCTTTTTATTGCTAAGGTACTTGCTAATACTCTTCAAGTCGTGAAGGTCTGAGTGGATTTTGCCTGCACACACCCTTCATTCTTTAGTGGCCATGATGACAAACCTGCAGTGATTCAGAGCAGACTCATTAGGCAGTTTACCAGCGTGAGCCCTACCAGTATTGCTTGTCATTGCGAAGGAACAGCAGTAAACCCTGCTTTCTGTGCCAAAGTGTTTGAGTTTCTTATTAAAAGCCAAGTTACTGTAGTCCCATGAGTGAATGAACCCCCTGCAGTATGTGCCTCGGAGGCACTGAACTTTGAGACCAACCCAGCATCACTAGGATGTGTCTTGGGTTAACATTGCTCACTTAATATAGTTAATCATTGCTATATCAAATGGTAACCATCGTTTAAACTGTGGTCCTAAAAGTAATGCTATAGGAATGCAAGAGGGAAGGAGGGAAGTTCCAGTCTGTTGCTTTTTTCTTTTTCTTTTTCTTTTTTTTCCCCCTCTTTTTGCGTGTTTAATGGTTTGTTTGTAGTTTCTGGGATTTAAGAGTTCAGATAATTCCTCTTTCAGCTCCAATAATTTGGCTTGAGAAGATAATTCAGAAATGCATGAGCAAAAAAATACCTGCACACTTCTGAGCTTGCTTTTTCTTTATTTTTCTTCCATTTTAGCTGGAATAAGTATGTGAAATTCCCTTTCCCCCAGTTTGAAGCAAGTGAATGAGTTAGAGGGTCCTACCTGGTAATACAGTCGCACAGCTGGAGCCTCTCTGATGTGGCAAACAAACCATGGTCTAGGGTTCCCTGATGACTTGGATTTAACTAATAAAATCTCCCACATGACATTTAACAGCTTAAATCAGTACCTGCACTTTTTCTCCTTTTGCCATTTAATCCACTTCACTCTGTGTGTGTATATCGGGTAGACCAGACTTATCTCTGGTGGGTAGATTTTGTCCGGAACAGGGGACCTGTCCATGGAGAGAGCAGTCAGGATGCAAGGGTTTTGTCAGAGACTTCCTGATAAATTTGGACTTCTGCTGCTGGCCTAAACATGGCCATCGTTTCCTTTGGCACTCCAGTGTCCACTTGTAAATATCTCGCCCAAAGGGAGTTTACGGAGAGTGTGATAACGCCCGTCCTGGAGTGGTTTTGTGTAGAGAGACCGTGTTTCCCATAGAGCCGCCAAGGTCAAAATGAAAAACCGTTTCCCTCCATGTTCTCTCCAAGTTGTTACTGGCGCCGGGTGCTCCGGCCAGGCCTGCACCGCTCTCGGAGCACCCGGTGACTCCCTCTCCCTCCATCTCTTGCAGGAGCTGAGTGCCGCTTCCCACCCCGCTCCTCGCCACGCTGCTCCGGGAGCCCACAGAACATCTTGGAGCACCTGCACTGCTTCATGCAGTCCAAGTAAGCCAAGGGTCTTTCTCGTGTGTGCAGGGGAGGGTGGAGGTGAGGGGCTTCGGGCACCTGTCTGCCAAGCTGGTCTGCTAACGAAGGGGCTGGTATCAAAGGATATGTTAAAAGCAAATTTGGCAGCACCTTGTGGAAGAGCTAGAAAAAGGAAAAGATATAGTTATCCTGGTGATGGATGCCCCTGCAAAGCCCAGCCCCTCTGAGCTCCCAGCTTCACTCACACTATCTGGGGTATCTCATTTGCACCTATACCCTTGCATCAAGTGTCCGAGGTGGTGGGAAATCACACCTCCGTCTTCAGCTGTTCCTCCCTGTTGTTCTCAGAGACTATTTTCACATCCCCAGGTTAGGCAGAAAGCCTGCTCAGAGCCTGGTGCTGATGAGGATGGGAGCTCTTAAGTGGCAAGGTCTATTTGCCCATGGATAACTGCTCCAGACCACAGACATCCTTCTGGGCGGTGCAGCTCCCTCATCCATAGGACCACTGAAGCATTCAGCCCCCTTGTCTCATTTTCCGTCTTGCCAGGCTGTGGTTCTATAGCTTCTGACTCATGGAGATGCACCCATTCTCTGCAAAAAGTGCAAAAACTTGCAAAAACTACTGTCCCTGAGCAAACTGAGAATGTCTTGCTTGGAAATTGGCACTTGGTGTACTCAAGCTTGGTCAAAAGAGGAAAGAAAACCCCTGGGAACCGACTGTTTTCTCCTCCCATGTGCCTAACCTGTTTACCTTGCACCGTGGCTCACATTTTCCACAGTCCTGCCTAAGACGGCTGGAGCTTTGAAAACAGCGTGTTTAACAATATTGGGTCCAAATCACTTGGCATTACTGAGCTGCAGCAGCAGCTGGGTGGATTAATCATAAGCTGCTGTTACTCTAGAGAGGCTAGTATTTATTATAATCATTTGGATTCCCTTTTGTTTTAAGGGGGCAGGCAGAGTAATTATACCTATGTTCCAACCCTAACACCTCCTCAGAAGCAAATTAAGTCTGTTTGGCAGAACTATGAATGAAAGTTACTTTATTGGGCAGGAATTCCTTTGAGGCTGTGGCTGGCTGCGAGCTGCTTTCTGAGTTCATCCCGAGGCTCAGACGCCCACTAGCTGCGTGTACTTGGGCATGGTTCAAGGAGGAACGCTCCCCTAGCTGTCACGTACGAAAAACAGCTTGGGAGAACAGAGTGGATCAGCTCTGAGCTGCTCTGACTGCAGGTTTAGGAGGGGGGGAAGAGGATCTTTGCACCTAAAGGAGATTTGAGCCTGTCCACAGCTCGACTCGGTGCTAGTTTCTTAACTCGATGTTGTTGAGAGTGCAGCGAGCTGGGCATGAGCAGGGGAAGGAGCGGAGCCTTCGTGCAGGTGACAGCCAGGGAACAGCTCCTGCCTCGCATGGTGGCAGCAGCGGAGGAGCATCCGGAGCCCTGGTGCAGGAGATGCCCGCGCCCGACCTCCCACCTGGGAAGCAGCATCGCGGTCAACTCCACTGCCTGGATTTGCCTCTGTCTCAGAAGCTGCAAAAGACCAAACTTTAACTCCCAGAGCAGCATTTGTTATTTTTCATACCCTTCACTCTTTTTGCCTGCTGGTCTAGTATTTTCATAATTGTGCTTATAATAATCATCTTTTCATTTCATTCATGTGCTGGTAACCACTTAATGACGTTTGAGTTAATGAATGTTGTAACATTTAAAATAGCTGCATAACTTGAAGAAAAAAAATCAGTAATAAAGCAACATGTTTCCACTGCCCGAATTGACTCCTGTGTTATAACCTAATTGCACAGAGTTGTCTGGTTGCAAACAGCTGCACAGCGTGCCCTCTCAGTGCTGCATAGCTGCTTGTCCGTGATCTTGGGTAATAAATGATTTACTGGGAAGGCTGGAACCTGTGGGCGCTTAACCCATGCAGTACCTGAGGGATCCGTCTG
>NW_010580925.1:66243-80315 GCF_000705375.1 Tinamus guttatus | reverse complement strand
CTGTTTGCAAAGCTTGCTTTGCTGCTTGTGTGTTACAGAAAAACTACAACCAGAAACTGAGGTAGCAGAACTGGGTAGAATCCGTGCTTGTGTGGGTTTTAATACCTGGTTTGATGCCTTATTAAGAAAAAAAGGAATTTTTCTCTGGTCCGTTTTATTATGCGATGTGATTCTCTCATGCTTGTGGCTTTACTTTGTCCAGTGTATTTCTTGGATGTGGAGCAAAGTACTGTGTCCTTGGAGCAGAGCTGGAACTCCGTATTTTTCTCTCCGCTGTCCCAGCGCCAGCTGACTCCATTAGAGCAATACTTGCTGGGAATGGGGGGGATAATGGCATTTTTGAGCTTGTCATGTCTCCAAAGAGATGCTTCATGAACATGGGCATGTTTTGTGATTATCTAAATCAGGTATGTTGTGGCATATCTTTTCTTATAGCTGTCCTGTAAAGTGAAAGAAAAGGTGTACAGAATAGTTCTTCATTTTGCAATAGGGAGTGGAGATAACATTGGTTCTCAAGTAGGAAAGCAAAAGCATCCTCTGAAGGCGTCCTCTTCTGGCAGAAAGTCCCAACCTTCTCTGTGTTTCATGCCTAAGCAATGAACTATGCTGTGGAGCATAGTTCCTGTGGAGCTGGAGAGTGGGAGCATTTGCAAAAGGGCGCCTAAAGGGAAAAGTGAGTCTTATGTATCCTTTGGAGAAGAAAAGCGCATAAAAATGATGGGCAGCAAAGTTCTTCTGTTACCAAAATGAGGGCAGAGGCATCTCTTGAATTTTGATCTTGATGCCAATTTTTCCAACTCTGTGTGTGGCTTCAGCAGTTAAGGTTTGTGCATATCCTTAAAGTAGGCATTGGGTAACTACCTGGTTTGGACACACTGGGAAAGATATAGTAATATTTGTCAGCATAAATGTGTGCTGGCTGCTTTGGGCCTCGTGGATCTCTTCTGCAGACCTAGATTTTGGGGAATGAAATAAAATAGCTGTGGCTGTTCTCTGGTGGAACATGAGGAGAAAGTTTCTGTTTATTTTATAGCTCATCTTTTGGAACTTTTTTTTTTTTCCTCATCTGCTCTGAACTGCACAGAGTAGCAGCAAAACCATCTTTGTTAAATGCACTGAATGCTGCAAGGCAGGAGAGGAGTGGGGTGGAGAATGTGGTAGGTTCAAGCCAGGTATTATAGCTGAAATTGCTGGGTTTTGCACCCAAAAGAACACGTGCTCCCTCACTGCGTGTGTAAGACTTTGCAGGCACCTCAGGGTTAGTGACAGCCATCCGTATTTGTACTTTTATTCGCTCAGGGAAAAGTGCTCAAGTCCTCTTCCCTTCCTGCCATTACCCTCATTCTGTGCATTCAGAGCTTATATATGCATGCAGATCAAATGCAGCCCAGTTTTCAAAAGTAGGTAGCAACTTCCTTGGGGCTTCTGCCTGCGCTTTGGGGAAATCTCATTTTTAAAGAAAGGTTTTGTTTCACTTTTCAAAAAAAGCTCCAATTTTCAAAGGACACAACTCTTTAAGCACACACTTACAAATGTAAGGGGGAGATTTTGAGGAGGACTTCCCTAGAATCTGCTGCCAAAATACGTATTCTAACTGCTAAGTGTATTGAAAGGTATAAACTGTATTTTACTCGTTTGAAGAGGCCTCTAGAATGTCTGCTGGGGCTTTCTGGAAGTTAACATTTGAGCCTGAGATTAATGTCTTATGCATACGTGAAGCAGCTGCCCCAGAACCTGTTGGAGGACTTAATTTGAGTATAAACACATGTGTGCTTTTGCGTACATGCTGCACTTTAATTCAAGTTGACTGTTAGTTCTTAACTTTATTAGGATGTAGCTACTTGAACTGAAGATGTGGCCTGCAATTTTTATTTCATTAAAACAGCATGATAGCTACCTTTGAAATGCTGTTTGGCTTTTACAAATTGGCGTCTTAAATGGTGTTTGCTGTTGGTAATATTTTAAAGCAAAAATTGGCAAATGAGGTCAGAGTTATATCCTATTGCAGGGGAATTGGTTGATAGCACATATGAGTTTTTAAATGTAAAATTGATCCTCCTGGGCTGGTGACCCTTGCACATTTACAGAAGGCTGGTCTTTATGCTGCACAAATAGATTCCGGACACAGGAAAGAGGCTTATGACAAGAGGATGAGATCAGTCTGTGTAATTAGAGCTGGCTAATAATCCTTTTACTCTCTTTGGTTTCAGCTTTTTCAATAACTGTAAGTTGGACATGTGAACTGGTAACTTGTATGATTTGGATTTATATACACATATAGGGTGATCTGTTTTGAGGATTTGAGTAAGACTTAATCTATTAAATGATTTTTGACAATGTTGAGATTCGAGTGTTGCAAAAGAAGAAATTTAGTCATGAGACTGAGGGTAGTTGGTCACTCTTGAACAAGAAAGAGGTGGCAGAAGCAGGTAGGGAAGTTTGTAAGCACTGGAGAGGTCTAAGCTCTGGAGGGGTTGGCATATGTGTGTTCTAGTTGTGTATGGAGTTCCAGCACTTGGAGAAAGATAACTGGAAAATGTTGGATGAAAGTCAAATGTCTTGGAAGTTGATTGGAGCATCGGTAGCCCAAAACCACGGGGTTCCCAGCAGTCCCTCCCACTGTGATGGGTGCCCCTATGAGCAGTCCCAGGGAACTAGACTGAGTTTTGGTCTGTTAACAAAGCGCTTTCGGTTCCCGCTACCAGGAAGCTGAACTGCATTAGGCAAAACAAGTTAATCTATATCCAGAGCATTTTATTAAATCATCGGTCAATTAAACCAGTGACGCTCTGCTAGCTTTGATTCCAGATAGGCTCCCTGCCCTGGCGCTGGGGTAACGCCAGCTGTTGCTGCAGCAGCTCCTCCACTTCTGCCTGTTGCGCTCTTGTATGTGCAGAACGCGGTTACGAGGTGTCCAACAATGCCAAAAGAGAAAGGATCCTAGGTTGATTTTAGGTTGATTTTGAAATTGTCCCCCCCTTCAATATTTTGCTAGGGACAGTTGCAGTCAAAATTAACAAATTAATTTTGGTACCATTAAAGCAGTGTGCGTGTATCTGGGTTTCCAGGAGGGTGTCTTGAGGGGTTACCCCAACCCTTCGTGCTGGTAGAGCTGGGCTGATACAGAATACAAAGGGTTTTCAGCCAGGAGCACCTGGCTAATTTACAGATTAGAAACGTGTTCGTAATGTGAAAGGTGATTTCTAGTGTTTATTCAATATGAATGAAACTTTCAGTATATGTTTGAACAAAACTGCATATCGTCTCTACCTTCAATGTCACCTAACACCAGGTGAGGGCAGGAGTAAGTTATTGCTGATCCAACTCTGTAGAAAGATAACCAGGAGTCAAACCAAGCAAGAAAATATAAGTAATATAAACAAACTCCTTAATTTCTTTTCATTTTCAGATTTTGCAATATAAGTAACAAAACAAAAAAAACCAAAGCATCAAACTAAATCAAGAAAGGCTTTGTTTCAAATAGCAATTGGTTTATAATGAAAAAAAAAAAAAAAGAAAAACAGCACCCCACTCACACACACACACACACACACACACACACACACACACACACACAGGGCGGGGGGGAGAATATTCCAGTTTATTAATTCCTTTAACACTTAAGGGCTTTTTGGGAAAACAGTACCTTTATAAAAAGTTGCTATTTTAGCCTTCCTTGCATGAAATTGAAGGTTCCAGAAGGAATTAATCTCTATATTGGCAGCTTGTCTTTTCTTTTGTTCCTTCGCTCTGTTTCTTCCTGATGTGGTTTGTCTGCTGTAGCTTGGAACACCAGAACTTCAGGGGCTGAACCAAATCCTCCTGATATTGCTAAAGCACTTCATAAATTAGCATTTTATAAAATCATAGTGTGTGGAAGTGACCTTTGGGATACTGTGCATTGCTGAATGAAAAACTGTTTTTGGAAGCTGGCTTTTATTTTTGTAGTGTGGCCATGTAAAGTGAAATGGTTAACTGGATGGGAGTTTGCTCCTGCTTGATAAATCTCTGAATACATCTAAGGATACAGGCAGAGATCCAGTGCCTATTTATTTCAATGAAAGGACTGCCAGTGATGTCAGCAAATAGTGCCTGCATCCAAATGGGTTCAAGATATATGTTTTATTTAATCCCTGGATTTGTTTAAACTCTTTTAAGGCTTAGGAGTTGTTTGTCTAAAGAGTGATGATTTGAGGACTCCTTGTAAGGTATGTGAAAGAACGTTACCCAGGTGTATGTCTATTGGAACTGTTACGAAGTGAAAGAAAATCTGGTTTTGGCTCACCCTGTGTGTAAATGAAGGACTTCTCTCATTTCTGTGGGATGGAAATTTAGCGGCTTTAGCTTTCAGCCTTGTCATGTTGTGATGTACTACTCCTTGCCACTAGAAAGTCATCCTATTTTCTCTGCATTTCTGCTTATCTATTCAAGAGCTTTCCGTGAGATCTGTGACTCCATGAGATTCCTCATGTGTTTTTTGGCTGTGCTTCCCTGACCACAACCACAAGCTCTGTAGGACTAAGCCTGCAGTTTGGGCATGCATGGTTAAAGCTTCACAAGCACAAATTGCTGTTTCTGAAAGCAAATGCTAGAATAAAAGTGTTGAGATTCAGGTAACATTCAGCAAAGCTTAAACTTGAGCTTGTATCTAAAATTGAAGCTTGCCTATAAAGGCTTAAAAGTGAAAAGCTGGAAAACTTGGAAACTTAAAACTGCAGTGCATCAAGCCGTATGCATAGCGCATAGAGCCCGGGCGAGAAAAGGGGTAGGTCTGCTCCTACCATCCTACCCGTGAGTTTAAAAGCCTCTGGTCCTCCCTCTTGAAGCTTTGGTAGGCTGTGGTAAGGATGGTCCTTCTTGTTACTGCCTATCCTTGACCCCTCCTTTTCTATGGAGGGGAAGCTCTCTATAGGACACTATTTTGAGGATAAGGTCTTGAGACCTTGGATGCTCCGTGGCTTCTTGGATGCTGGTGGCTGCAGAAGGTGGCTGGTGAGCCAGGCCTTCATGTTAAATCTACCGTCTGAAGGAGGAACTCTGAATGAGCTGCACTCAGAAAGGCTACAATCCGTTTTGGCAGCTCTTGGCTACGTCCCATATGAAGACCTTTATCTGTGTTGCCCACCGTGCATGGGCCGGCTGGATCCGGGAGAGGCCGTTGGATTCCTTTTCAGATATGTACGTAGATGCACTTGGTCTGGGCTACCTATAAGAAATAAGCCAACTAATTAAGGTTAAAGTAAATGGCAGTTGGGATTAGTGGATAGATTGGATTTATTGCTTAGGCGTTGTTTCATACGGTTGTTTGTAAACTTTGCAGGGCAGAACCTTTACTTGCACTGATGTTTTTGCAGCTTGTAACCAGTGGAGCCCTAATTCTGGCTGAGGTTTTGGGAATCTTCATAATATCTAAATCACTGTTGCTTCTAAGAGCTTGAGCTTGGACTGTTTTTTCATCTCCTATTTTAAAATTTGCAAACACAAGGGATTTCAATGCCTTATCTTAAGGGGAAAAAATAACATCAAATTCTTGCAACATTGTAAGGTAGTGTCTGGATTTCTGTAAAGCATGTGGTAAACCTCCTAGGCACTGAAATTCAAACGGTTCAACTATTTTCAAGAAATAATTTGAATATTTTAGTTTAGGCAACTGCTGCTAAAGAGAACTGCATAGCTGGAGACTTCCAAATATGCCTATAGGTATATGGACACATAAGAAAAAAGTATGAAGTTGTGATAGCTGAATTCATTTTGTTAACTTTCTGTATGCTCCAACAAAGGGATTTACAGAGAAGACCATTCTTCCTGTTATTAATCTTCACTTATATTGCAGTGCAAAAGAGTAGACTTGGAGGATGTGCGGTGGCAGCTGACACAGATGACACTAACGGGATTATTTGCGCAGAAGGCTTTGCTCTCCAGAATTTATTCAATCTGTAAAGCAGAAATCATGTTGTACGTGGCAGGTACGCGATGGAAATCTGGTTTTCTCCGGTTAGTTTTTACAGAGGGAATCTTAGGCTTTTTAGCTGAGTAGATTTCAAGTGGTGCTGGAGATATATATGGAATGGTGTTGATAAAATACTTTGCTCACTGCAATTTGAGCTATGCCCGCTGGTGCACCCACGTAGTGTGCAGCTATGTTCTTGTCCTGAGACTTGCAGCATTAGAAGACTGCAGCATTTGTGTTTCTATTTAATTTCCCTGCTCAGTGCAGTACTGTTGGTTGACGTGACTTGGGCTATTGTTTGCAGTACTTAAACTCTCTTTCCTTGTCCTCCCTTTCAAGTCTCCATGGGATCAGCAGGGAGGGGGAAGGGAGGTGATTATATGCTGAAAAGGGCATTTTTTAGTGAATATAGGATCTCTGTGAATGCCATGTCTTTGCAGTGAATACAGACTCTCCACTCAAATCAGTATGTTTTTTAGCACTGATGAAAGATTATTTGTGATGAGGGTTGAAGCTGATCCTGCTCCTGATGTTAAGTAGTGCATGCTTGACCTCACCTGGGCTAGCCCGCATGAGATGTCATATGTGTTAAGCCAGTTTGTTCTCTGCATCTTCTGTGATTTTTTTTTCTTTAATTTGGAAATAAGTTCATTTCAAATAGTTTTATTTGAAAAGTTTAATTATTTTGTGAGGTGGTGGGAAAATGAGGGCCAGGCTCTCACTCAGTAAGGTTGTTTGGAGGAAGAGGAGATGGAGCTGCGGGTTTGCTGGCAAGAGCTGGTCTTTGAGGGGAGAAGGTACTGCTTTCACCATAGTGGGTAGCGTAGACAAACGAGCTCCTGAAAGGGACAACTGTTCATCTGAAGACCACCACGTATGCCCATAGATATTTGTATTCATAGGATAAAAGTGTGAATTTGTGTCAGCTGAATTCTTTCCTTGATGGCTCGTTGTGGTGAGCTGTGGGACTGTGCCCGCGTGGTCCAGCAAGGCTTATCCAGAGCAGAGCTACGTTAATAAGCTGCTCACAGAGCACAGCTGCTCTGGTTGTGACAGGAAGGTACCTAAAAGCTGTTTTCTGTGGGCAGAAGCCAGACAGATGCTAGAATCCGTTTCCGTGACAGCAGGACTGTGACGGAACTCATCGCCAGGAGCCGCGGGCGTCGCGCACCGCGGCACGAGGAGCCGCTTCTCACTGCTGCCCACGCAGCCGCTTCCATCCGCTTGGAGTCGCAGCCTCGGAGGGTTTTTCAGGTGGATTTCATTGCCCTCTAGGGTGCCATGAGAAATTGCATCTGGGAAGGAGCTTCCAGGTGGGCTCCGACTGGCATTGTCATTTTCTTTTGGTCTGGATAAATGAGATTTTAGGGTAAGTACATGAAGCAATTGTCCCTTTCAGAATATGCCAGTGTGTTCTCTGCAGGGTCCATATGCCCTGTGGGCATAAAATCAGCTTCTGTATTAGATATATGTGTTTTTTTTATTATTTATTTTCCCTAAAATTCAGATGTGGAGCTCTTGCATACTTATTGCCATCTCTGGCTTGTCCATGAAGATATGCCAAGTAGAACAGAAGTGATTTTCTTTGTAACCTGAACCCCAGGAAGCTGAGGACTTCAGAGCAAGCATGGAGATGGGATCTGTATTTGTGTGTCCTTGTGTCAGTCTGACCTCCAGATCAGTTCACATGCTGTCCAGATCATGGTCTTGGAGTACAAAGGCTGTGTATTCCCTCCACAATCTGCATCATCTGAGATAGCATCTCTTATGCTGCCAGTCCAGCATCTAGAATTTTTTTTCTGGAGCTAAGATGCTGAGCAGGCATCAGCCTCAAGGATGCACTCCTCAATTTATTCACGAAAGGAGATGGAATGGTTTAGAATTTTTCTTTTAGCTTTTCAATATCAGAGTGCCTTGGCTTTATTTATTTATTTATTTTTAATGCTTAAAGCAGTCCAGCTTGTTCAGTGATTGTAGCAGAGTCATTGTGAGTCTTGTTTTGTTAATGATCAGAGTGATCCCGCTTCTGTTTCCACTCCCGTCTCTGCACTGAGTTTTCAGAGGCTGCCATCTGCCAGCCTGCTGGTTGGAGAAAATTGCTGGTCTAGAAACCTAACTTTGCCTTTTGATGACCCAAAGTAGTCATTGAAACTTATTTGTCACTCAGTTCTTGTACTTTTTTGCCAAGGGGCTTTTGAAAATGACAGAATATCTTTCAAAGTTGCCCCTTTTCAGGGAGGCAAACAGGAAAGAATGGAGGCACCCAATGTGGTTTTAAACACCATCCCCTCCTTTGCTGATCTGCACGTTTCCCAGGGTGTTCTCCTCATTTCTCTCTCTACTTAGCTCTTACCAGGCACCTGCTGGAAAGGTGATGGATTACTACGAAATTATTCCTATTTTTTCAAAGTAGTGAAGACTAAGGGAGTGCAATCCCAAATTAATACCACAGACAGAAAAAAACAAATGTTCCGTTGATGGGGTACCCTTCTGTTGCTACGGTTCTTCAGAGAGCTTTGCTACCTTCAGTGCAGCTACATGCTGAAGTCTGATGGGAGAAGCTTCTGCTGGTTTGCGCCACTGTTCTTAAGAGGAAGAATTATCAGCCAACTTTTGTCCTTCCTAAACAGGTCTGCTGAGGAGATGTTTGGGCCGTGATTGAGCTAGATTGGCTTGAGTTTGTGTGCACAGTATGTCATGGAGCTTCTCGCTCTGGGTGAGCTGGCAGTAGACCTTAGGATGGATCCACAGGAACATGGATCCTCATGTTTTATAAAGGTGGGATCAATGTTAGTGACACATGGTAGAGCAGCAGCTTGCAGAACAGCATCCTGAAGAGGGAGAGAAGAGCTTAGATACCTGATTCCTTCTGTCAGCACCTGCATGAGGCAGAGAATAAACCAGAACATGCTAAATTCTGCTACTATTTTTTGCAAGTGTTCTGGCATTAGGCACATGCCCTAGACTTGCATTAGGGCTTTCCTGTTTATTTCATAAGCCTTTGAGTTGGATTTTTTGGAAGCGTTGACTTGATGACTGGGTGGAACAAACAAACTGGAGCAGGACGGATGAGGTAGTGGTGAGAATACTGTATTTAGTGTGATAAGATGACTGATTCCCTACGGATTTGTCTGAGCAAAGCACCTGTCGTGAAATCTAGGTGTGATCTTGCTGAGTATGCATGTTTAGTATATTAGTATTTTGAGTAAATGTAGATGTAATTCAGTCTTGGATCACAGAAACAAGTTTTGAAATGACAAGAGCGACAACAAAACACCTGTGAACTTGAGCAGGAAAGAGGCAAAGATGTTAATGCAGGGAGGAGAAATGTATTTGAGTACATTAGGATAACTTCCTTTCCTCTCAGCAAAGTCTGAGAAACTGGAATAGCTGATGAAAATTTAAAAACTAATTATTTGGGAATGGAGAGAAACTGGAAGAGTAGAATGTGTCCATTACCTGTGGTGTCCTGGGCAGATACAAACAAGTCATGTTTTGCTTTCCTGATTTTTGTTTATTTTCGTTTGACATCCTTTAACTTGCACTTGTCTTTACAGAAGGGCAGTTGTAATATTGCTAGTGTAGAGTGGTGACAGAATTGTAGGTAAAAAAGGTAATTCCAATAGTACATGTAAATATAAAAAAGGGTGTCTTTGAAGATGTATAATGTGATATCTTTTATCAGCAAAAGGAAAGGCTGTTCATATGCTTGTGAAGACTTGAAATGGTCGAAAAGTGATGTTATTTATTAATTCCCTTTAAACATTCTTATCTAGGACAGCAGTTTTGCTTCTATGCTGCAATATTCATATCTCCCACATACTGCCAAGTTGCTGAGTCAGATTTCGGGGCTTAATTCTGGTTCAGGAAGAAGTTGGTCTGTTGGCAAGAGATTTCTTTTGTAAAAATCTAAATGTGAGGCAGATTTCAACCTTTTTGTTTAGAGAATAGGAGAGGGAGACTCGGGTACCTTGTAGGTGAGATTAATAGGGCTTGTGGTTTTCCCCCCCCATCTTTGAGGGGTCTGTACTTATCGAATAGCAGGACCTTGTTGTCAATCAGAAGTAAGGACTGATGGTAGAGGTGTTGTACCCTCAGGGATGTACCAGGCATCTCGCCTGTCCAAATCCTTGTGGAGGTAGACAACTGACAGGTCTAGCTCTCAAGAGATCCTTTTGAAGAGCTTAAAAGGAAGAGAAAGCCATTTTGCCATTGGAAGAACTTTGAGATTGAAAATGGGTATGGATTTGATTTAGAAACTATAGGAAAATATTCATCCATCCACTACTGCCTGCCATTTAAGAACTTTTTGAAGGTGCTGTGTTTTGATGAGCAAGCTTGGCAGGTAGCTCAGACATTTTTAACTGGGACAAAAAGGCTTCTTTGTGTAAAATAAGGAAAATGTGCAGGAGAAAGAATGGCTGCAATCAGCTGAGAAAACTTTAGCCTGTGGTTTATTTCTGTCTCACTAACAGCAAACTGTGGGGTTTGGAGGGGAAGGAAGTGTGTACAAGAGCCTATGTTTCAGTGTGAAAAGCAGAGAGGTATTTCCTCTCCTTTTAAAAGGAGTTCGAAGTTCTTGGAGAGAATAACCAGTGCTGCAGACATGAGCAACAAAAAAAATCCATTTTTCATTGTTTCACATTCCTTCATCTTGGGATCTTGAATGGTTATATGCTCTTTGAATGAGAACTTAACAATTTTCATTTAGGATAAGTGTTTTCTCCTTCACTGATGAAATTTCACACGAGTAAAATCCTGACTCAGTTGATTCAAAGCTCAATGCAGGTAACTTTCCCCAGGTAATATATAAAAATACCAGTGTAGACCTGAAAGTGGAGAGTTTCTTGACTAAATTGCTGTGGTAGGATGGTAGTTTTGACTGTGCAAAATGCTTCAGTAGAATAGTGAACATTACCTACCCTGAAGGCTTCTCCATCAGATTTGCAAGGCATAATTTGGGTACTTCTTGTTTGCCTATTTTTCCCTATTGGGCCCTGTTCAAATGCAGGTGTTGGGATGAGAGAAGGAGCAGACAGATAACATTTAAGGATTGGGAACTGCCAA
Organism: Tinamus guttatus; assembly: GCF_000705375.1. The sequence continues at coordinate 69,298 of NW_010580925.1, read as the reverse complement.
AAAAAGAAGATATGGAGCAAGCATTGCTGGGAGGAAAGATGTACTGAGATGAACATGAGAAGGAAGTTAGTTTTGTTTAGAATATGCCCTCTGCCAATCTTTCCAGCTGTTCAGAGGAGCACTTTGCTGTCTCAATCATTTTACAAAGATCTCTTTGTGTAACTTGAGTCTAAACAAAAATTTGGGACTATCCTTTGTTGATCCGAAGGAGATACAAAATACAAAATTGTCGTGATAGAAATGACCATTATAAATGGAACATAAGGGTGTTAATACAGTTTTTTGAAATTTAACATTCTGCAGCTTACAAAGAAGTACTTAAAATTTTATGAAAAAATGTCTTAAATATGTCTCTTTTTTTTGTTGTTTCAGTGTTCTGGGGTCATGAAACTTAATCCACAGCAAGCTCCATTATATGTGAGTAAATGGTTTTGTACTGTTGTCTTCTGTCCTGCTATTCCCATAAAATGCTTCCCATCCCCATTCTGAGGGATTCTGCTCTTTTCCTATTTGCTCTCCATATGCATTGTTTGTGTTCCTTCACTTGAACTGTAAAATGCTTCGGGGTAATGTTCAGGTTAGTTACAGAGCTTCACTGTCAAGCATTCAAGTAGATGGTTTTAAAGAAGTTTTGTAACAAGGTGCAATGCCACCATGTAAAGGTCCTGGTGCAGGAGTTGCTCTTTTTATTTTCTCCCTAAAGAGTGCTTAAGTGTGAATGACTGTCGTCTTGCAACTTGATGTGTTGAGAGCCTTAAGAAGGAACTTGCTTGTGTGGAAAATAGGACATCCTAGTGTGCCGGACTGGGTTCACTGCAATAGTGTTTTACTGCTCAAGGTTTTAAGCATGTCAGGGAGCAAGTGAAATAGTGAACAACTAGAATGTGCTGCGACTTGTGCAGCAGGGCATGGTTGACGTCAGCCTGCTGGAAGCTCGTAACCTGGATGGCTGAATTAATAAGGAGCAAGCTTCCTCTCGTGCTTGAATAGAAGCTTTGTTGCAGAATATGGGGACTGTCAAATAAGGCCTGAATTTGTGTAGGGGTGGGTGTGCACGTGTGTTAAATTTGTGCCAAAGCTGCCAGCCGGGACTGTAACCATTTGCTTGCCATATTGCCTCGCCAGGCTCAATGCACAATTAGCTGATGGCACCATGCTGTGCATATGGACCTACCCGCAGATCTCGCTAACACTGCGATAGAGCTGGGTGCAAGGATGGAAAATCGAGAGAAAAAGATTGCATGCAAATAATGCTCAAAAGGGAAATGAGCAGGCCTGGTGATAGAGCTCTATCTTGGAAAGTATATTGTATCTAATGCAATATTTTGATCTTTAACTCATGGAAATTTTCAAACTTTACCTACTTTTTTTCTAAACAGCTTGAAGTTTGTACTACGTTATGTTACAGTTTAGGCTGTGCTTACTGTATTAAGTATTGTTCTTGAAGCAAAATGAATGCTATGGTATGTAACCCAACTTGGGGAAAATAGCTTTCCTTGCCATACTTTGTATTACTGTGGAACTGATTTTAGCCTGAAATTTTAAATCACAAGCATATTGAAAGCATATTGAGTTTGAAGAAACTCTGTTTTAAAGTTAGGAGTCATTAAAAGAGAATGTAGTTTATGTACAAATATATGATGTTGATGCCAGATTAGAAACATACGGATGGCAGAAAGTAGGATAAAATCATTCTGGTATCTCTAGAGCAGCTTATGGCATCCCAAATCTGGAGGCTTCTTTTACACTAAAGTCTTCTACCTTAGTTTGTTTTCCTAACGTTCCTTATGTTTTTACATTTAATATATAACACTGTAGTGCAATATGTAATAGGTTTGATGCAAAGGTTCTCTTCCCTATGGGGTAGTGAGGACTAAACTGAGGTCAAATTTAGCCCACTGAAAGGTCACAATTAGGTATTACTAATACTTGGTGTATTATTTCTTTGAAATACAAATCGGTTCATGACCACCTTGTTACTACTGCAGTATACTCCTTTTTATCTCTTCCCGGGGGAGGTATATAAGCCTCTTCTTTGGGGAAGGTATATAAGCAGATTGGATCCCTTTCAAAGAATGGGTTGATTAAGTGAACCAGGGTGGAGGAAGCACTCAGCAACCTTGGAAAATAAATATTTGGTCTTCCTCTTTGCTTTCAGTTTACATGCTGGGCACATTTTGAGATCCATTTCCGTTTTCCTTGTATTGTTAATTGACAGCTCAGTGCCCATGTGAGAGAGCTGTTAGGTACAAGTAGAACATAAACAAAAATATATCTTCCTGGTGCTTTTATTTTTCAGAAGGAAGACACAGCAATCTTATGGCATTGCCATAATTAACTTAATACCACCTCTGACCAGATTCTTTTTTGCAGTGGTGCTGGCATACTGTTCCTTGTGCAGACTCCTTGAGCTTGTTTTCAAAAAAACTGTGTGTCTTGTGTGCTTCCCCCATATCTCTGTGTGCAAAAATCATCAGGAAATAGAAATACGTTAGAGGATCTTGTAGGGATTAAATAGTTAATGTGGAGTGTACTAATGGGGATTAAATAGTTAATGTAGAGTGTACTAATAAGCTAGTCAATACTTAGTCTCAAAATGCAAGGACTCTTGATAACTGGCATGGCAGATGGCTCTGCATGGAGGGGTTGCCTATCTACAAGGACGACTCCTGAAAAATGGCAAGTCAGGAGGTTCCGCATGGAGGGGCTGCCTGTCCAGATGTCCTGGTTAGCAATAAAATACAGATAACATTAACATGAAAGTAGAACAGAGAAACGGGAGGGGGGAACATTTTGGGGGTGAAAACGGTATAAAAGAGGGACAACCGAAGTAGTCGGGGTCCGTGGTGTGACCCCTGTGTGGGAAAGCCCGGACCCCAGCTAGCTGGTAATACTTATTATCTTTCTCCTATTATTAAAAAGCACAATATATCGATGGTGTTTGCCTCTTTCTCTGTCGATTCGAAAACCGGACCTAACACCATAAGCAAGAGACACGCACAGAGGCCGAAGAACCACGGCAGCTTTGTTGTGGGAAGCTGAAGCGAGGGCTGAA
>NW_010580925.1:35297-66092 GCF_000705375.1 Tinamus guttatus | reverse complement strand
TTTTTTTTTTTTTTTTTAAATCTTGTGCGAGTTTCATGCTGAAAGCTCTTTGCAGAGAGCAAGCTTTGGCAAATGAGCAAAAATAGTGCAAGAATCTGCCCTGCAAAAATGTTGCTTCATTTGGTATTTGCTTTTATCAGTAGCATTGCTAAGCTACTTTTAGGAGGGAAAAGGAAAAGAAAAATGACATGTCTAATTCCAGTTCCTGGAAGCCAATTACAGGGCCCAAGTGTGATTTATCCCACCTGATGGTTACCACACTGCCCGGATGAATAACCTTGCATTTTGGGCAAGGGCTCTGGGAAGTGTGCCTGGGAGCAAAGTTTTATGAGTGATGGTACAGATGGTACTTCTGCTTATGACGAGTACCAGAATTGTCGTCTTCAATTCTGTGTACCTAACTAGAGGGATGACCACCTCCAGAGTCTCCCTGTCTGCTTCCTTAGGTTATTTGCCTTTTCTGTATAAAATCTGGCAGTTCTGCCTCTGCTGAGCTTGCAGGCAGTCAGAGGTCACCACCTGTAATGAGGAGACAGCGTCCTCTTGCAGGAGTCAACGTAAAGATCAAAGGGGAGAAGCTGGAAAACACTTCTTGTAGTAACAATAACTGTTGTGTTTTTGTCATTAGTGTGTCCATTTAAGCGATCTCTGCTCCTTCCTTCGTCAGAGAGGCTGTCAGGAACTGGAGCTAAGCATGGCAAGCAGCAGGTTTGGGCCCGAGTGCAAGCTCTGCAAGCAGCTGGCCCCTGTCTCCTTTGTCGAGTGTCCCCTCGAGAACTGCTATCTCCTCCCCACATCTTCATGTTTCCTGTGTTTCTTGCGGCTAAATGGCCCTGTTTCTATGTGTGCCGCAGGGCGGTCTTGAGGCCTCACAGCTGATACCAGCAGAGGTCGGGCATGAAGTTCTCCTCCCTGTAGCTCCACAGGCTTCACCGTGTCCTTCATGCCAGGGTTTAGGGTCAAACAGCTGTCGGATTTGCGTGACTGTCAGCACCTGACTGCCACTATAAAACATAGTGTTACATTGCAGTGTCTGTGGCCCAGCTCCGTGGTGCCCGTCTGAGGTAGATGTGTGAACCCACTTCCTCGTTCCGCAGATATCTTGGTGAGACGTCAGTCATGGCCGCTGTAAAAGCAGCGGGGTGGTGGAATGGGGAAGCTGCTGGCAAGGTCTGCTGGCGGTCACATAAGCAGGATGGAGGTTGGATTTCCCCCTGCTCAAGGAGTCGTCCTCAACTTTGTGATACAAACATGATTTTAATGCAGAGATGGTCATGAGAGCTGCAATCAACTTTCATGAGGAGTTTTATAGAGGAGTTTTTTTTTTTTAAGAGAAAACTCCTTCTGACTTGTTCACAGTCATGGGTCAAGGTTACAAAAAGTGACTTGTCTGGCATCAGTATCTCTGATTTCTTGTGGCTGTTGCTCTCATAGGTTACTTTCATTCTGGTGTGTGATCATATTTTACATTGTGTCTCTAGCACATCTGTAGATGTTGTTTCTGTGGAAAAGGGTCTGTAAAAGTCCCCTGCTTGCATTAATTACCCCAGGTGCCCTTTGCTGCAGGAGCTGTGAGAAGGAAGTCTATGTGGCTGGACAGTTGTTGGGTTGCCTGCCACAGACAACAGTCAGGAGCATCTGCACCGATGCACATGTACTAGATAAAATCTGAAACTTTCCTACATCTCCTTCTTGTATTTTGATGCTGTCCCATTGATTTGGCATCTCCCACGGACACAGGTTTAAGGACAGTGGTTCAAGTGATTCTTGATCTATCTGGGGTTTTGTGCATTCAGGAATCCCAGAGAATCAAAACTAAATTGCTCCGTTTGCTGTCAGCGTTCAGAATGGAACTGGAAAGTTGCAGAAGTATTTTGTTAATGGGAAGCAGGAAGTAAGGGGCTTAGGTTTTGTTTGTTTTTGTTAAATGCTTGTAATGAGCTCTCTGGTCTTCACCCTTTTTAAAGATTTTGAAGTAACAAAAGTCAAAATTTCCACTGCACTATCAAGTACTTTCTAGTTGTTGCCAGTGTTATATAGAAAATACCGAGACCATTGATGGTCATGCTGGTAGAAAACAGACATTAAGATTACTATAAATACTGAGGTTTATTTTTAAGTAATTTTTATCGCTCTTGTTGATGTGTGTGATTTTTTTTTTTAACTTCTCTGTTTATTAATCAAATTAGTCTAAATCGGCCATTTAGCTTAAGCGCAACTGTTGCTAGTATCCAGACAAGAAGAAGAAAGTGGAAAAGAGTTTTGTAAAGGGAAAGTTTTGATCTTTTTATAGATGTTACCATTAATTGAGAATCCAGCAGGAGATTTAATTACAAAGGGATCGAGGATCACAAGCTGTGTCCTTATTTCTAACCAAACTTTAATAAACATAAAGTGCACATGAGTAAATGATCAGGGTCACGTCTGCAGTTACCTAGAACATCATGATCTTCAAAAGTAACCTGTGTGGTTTCTAATTTCAACCTGGCTAGTTGCTATCTACAAGATTTTTGCAACGTTATTGATCATGCTTCTACCCACTTGAGTCTTTGGCCAGTCTGAAGTGAATGGTGCATTTTGTTTTGTTTTTTAAAAGAAAAACTCAAGAGCAGCAGCTTCTCTAAATGTGTTGGACCAGAACTGAGGTGAAACTCGACGGATGAGTTGTGACAAATTAAGTGTCATCTTTTCCTGATTGCCACCAAGACTACAGTAGAAAAACCTTAGGTTGTTTGGCTGTTAGATGACAGTATTTTTTCATCATGATTATGATCAGTAGATGTGAAATGGAAAAGATTAGCAGCTGGAGAAGGATGATGCATCACTGCAAATTTTCTCTTTTTCCTTTTTGATTAAAAGGAACAAACTTGTTTCTAAGTCACAGTACTCCTCCTTGACATGGTTTGTCTAAGGTGTGCCTGGCTTGTTTGGAGTGATAAAACCAAATGTGTCATAGCTAGTGATTGCATTACAGAGTGAACATTTAATTGATACAAATACTGCTATTGACTTTGGTCTTTAATCAGGATTGTGGGTTGAGTCTCCTGTATAAGTTACCACTTAAGAGCTGTGTAAGCTGCAAAGTTGCTCAGGGAGAGTTTTGATAGAGATGAGAGCTCCTATTTCTGTGCCAAAATGCCATGCACCTTAATGAAGTATAAACTTCAAAAGCTTCAGAAGGAATGCATTGACCCTCTCTTAATATAAACTAGGTTTTGGGTACAATAGGTCTTCTCTTCCGTTAATAAACTACTCCTCTAGATTTTCCTGTGTGCCCTGCTATAATCAAAAATGAAGAAGAAAGTGCTCATGATAGGAGTATTTTTCTTCTGCTTCTGTAACTCATACAGAATGCCATACAGTTCAAGTGCACTGTGTATACGTATTCCAGAGAACAACTGTTCTGATAACTCCTAATGCTAGTATTTTTAGAAAAGCCCTCTTTTATATAAAATATTAAAGTATTTTAGAAGTCTCAATACAGAGAACCTGAAGCTTGTGGCAGTAGTGTCTGTCTTGAATGCAAAGGGTCTAAGCATTCATGTGCAAGCCTGGGCTTAGGGCACAGCAAGTGCTTGGACTTGTGCAGCATTATGGGCTACATAATCAACAGTATTCCAAAAATCTCTACCAAAGGGACAAAAGACCAAAATTAATTACCTTTAAAATCCTAATACGTGACACTAAATGTTCTCATAAGATTGGTATCTATGGTTTAATTACTTTTCTACCAGTACTGAATTTGTTTTCTTAGTGGTATCCAGGTGACAAAAGCCACTGGGAATTCTGAATATCTGAAATCAGTCCAGCAGAAAAAGCAGAATATACCTGACACTCTTTTGATGTGGGAATTTCTCACAAAAATCACTCTGCAGTAGTCCTGTCTGTCTTTCTCTTGAGATCCTTAGGCAAGAGGAATATATGCCTTGATGTTTGGTTCAGTTCTGTGGTAACAGGATCTGATAAGTCTCTTGTCTTTTATTTGTTGGATACTTGATTTCTGCTTAATGACAAAGTAGTTTTCTGCCCCACCTTCAAAGTCTTTGATTTCTAAATGAACAGAAGGCCTCTAAGCACATTTTACAAATAAAATATTTGCTTGTGTTACTTGTGGAAGAACCTGATTCTAAGTTGGTTGAAAGAAAGCCGGGTGGAGCGCCTGGGTAGACCCTGATATTTCAGAGAAATGCATTGCAACTTTTCTAGTTTTGCTTCTGTTGCACAGGAGAAATATTGCCCTCACTAAATGGTGCTCAGCCTCATCTGGTGCAGAGTCTTTTCATTCACCACTTCCCAAATTCTAGTCTACATCATGCCAAAAGTCACCCCTTCTGCTGTCACAGGCATCTGGCAGCTGCTGCCAGGCTCTGTGCACGTTCCCTTCTCAGTTTCCTACCTCACCAAAGACTTTTTGTTGCCCAGATTAGTTACCATAAGTCAGTTCAGTTGGCTCACTATGTTTAAACGGGGACCCCTCTAGCTCATGAAACCTGAACAATGTTAGAACTTTTTATAAAACTTGCATGTTGTGGCTGTAGTTCACTTAGCACAGGCAGCTTTGACTGGAGAAGCTGCCTGACCATCAACACCATGTGCCTTCAAGATCAGCTGTGGATTATATTGCAGCTTCTTAACTCTTCTTCTCTATTGTCTTAGAGTGAAAATGATGGTTTATTTGGGTCGCAAGCTCCATAATCCTCCATTCTTTTCTTCTATGAGTAGTGTTAATTGGGCACATTTTGCATGTGTGAATAGGACAGTGAACATAGACTAGTTCGACAAAATCCGGAATACTTACTATCTTAAGTTCTGCTCTTCCGTTACCATTGCTTTGGCGTGTACGTGTGATCTTTAAATAAAATGCCTTCCTGAAGAAAAATACCAGAGCTAGTCCAGGGGATGGGTGGGAGAGACAGAGGCAAGGCTGACCCACCTCCTTTGGCCAAGCGATTAGATTAGTTCAGCCTCTTTTCTGAAACTTCGCCTTGCTGCAAGCATGCCAAAGAGATCCAAACATTGCCCCAAGATGTACTTTATTGAAATGGAACAAAATGATATATACTTTTAAGATCATGAATTTAGGATTTTTTTTTTATTTCTTGCATTAGCTGATGAGCTGATTAGCAACTGGAAAGGCTGTAGGAGATTGCATTTCATTCCTTGTATTGGCTGATACAGCTGTGGCCCCTTCTCACAGAAGGAATGATCTGCAGAAACCAGGATTTGGTGTATAAAAGGATGAAAATCCTCTTCAACTACTTTGTGGAATGTATTTATATAGTTTTTTTTTTCTTTTCCTTTTTTTAGTAGTATTCTTCGTTAGCTTCAAAATGATAAAATACATTTCCCATTCTTCCAAAATGCTGATTCTCACTTTGGAAAGTGTTAACCCAATTTTGACAGCAAAGCTAATGGCTGATTAGTGTTATCAAAGAGGTTGATTTGTTGGTGGCATGGTGTTTTCAAGTCTGCTCTCCAATCTCTGAAAAGCCTATCTGCAGCTCGTGGTCTCATTCAGCCTGCCTCTAGTGCTGCATGTTTAATTCTGAAGATTATGCTGCAAGTAATTTATTTGAAAATTCCCTTTCAATGCCTTGCTCAGTAAAGCGATCCCACGTTGTGCGCAAGTGGAAAATAAAGTGTTATTAATTGTTCTGGGCTCAGATCGATGCTATGCACTGCCATCAAGTGGCAGTTCTGTTACAGGACAGATTTTTCCACACTTTCTGCAGATCTGCCTGCATTTATGTCTGTGGTTCAGAGTGTTTCTTCCAAGTATTGCAGGAGTTTTATCTACACAGTAGTTGCGGTTGAGGCCAAGGGAGGACTTCCAGGAAGATATCGTGATAACTGTTTGCATTTTCCAATGACAAAGAAAGAATGCTGCTTTAAAATTTGCCCCAATTATTACAGTAGCTCTGAGTACCAGAGCTGTGAAATATTTAAAGAGTAAGGGAGGATATTTTGCAGCTGGAAGGGAAATCAGCACTGTGCAGCACACAGCTGCTTGAGCTGGGTCTCATCTAGGGTTTTGCTGTACTGTAGACAAGGCCGAAGTATGGGGAAAATGCTCCTCTGCTGTCTTACACCTTCCAAAGTTAGTGTTCAGATCCAATCTTTTTTTTTTTTTAAGCCATCAAGACTTCTTTAAAAAAATACACAGTGGCGGGAGATTGCATCAAATAATATGTCATCATAAATACTTTATCTTCCAGGAATTGTGACTCTGATGCTGAGAGAAGGGCTGCATTGCTGTTGCTTAGTCACTGAGGACATTAAGTCTGCCTGCTGTTTCTCCCAAACATTAAGATTTTTGTTGTTGTTACTACATGAGTAATTAGCAGGAAGTGCTGTCAATCACTCAAGCAGTTAGTAATAAAATTGTATGGTTCAGCTCTTCAGAAATGTGGCAAAGAACAGAAGCATCTTTAGGAAGCGGCCAGGACAAGGGATCCCCTACCACGTTAGGTGTATTCAGTAACATACGATTGCAGCAATTTCCACCTTTTCTGGAAAGGAAAGAAAAGACCATAAACAATGACTTAGCGCTACTTATTCTGGAAACTGCCTGGATGGTACCAAGGGGATACTCTGCTATAGGGAGATTTTCTCTTTACTCTTCATGTCCATATGGGGTATTTCATGGAAACTTACACAGTTCAGGCCTCAAAACCAGTGCCAATTGCTTTTTTTTTTTCTTATCCTTCTTCCCCAGCTGTCTGTATATAACACAAATATGTTTGCAAGATACTTCTCCCATCTTTTCTAGTTTTCCATGTCATTATCATTTTTGCTATTTTATTGATAATTTTATCATTTCTTTCTGTGTGCTAAACCATCATTAGAAGTGACCTTGGCTGTTTAATGCAGCTAGACTGACTATTAACAGCACATTCTAGTTGCTTCCCTGCCTCTGTCTACCACTGTAATTAGCCATGTAGATGTACCCATAAAGATAAATGGTCTTTTCCAGCGCTAACTAGACCCTGTTACTTTGATGGATTTTCTGTTGCCAGTCTGTAGAGATCTCTTTCATACATTAATATGTATGTAATGCATTTAACAGTCTCTTGATATGCAATAGAGAGTCATCTCTGGGCTGATTGATTTGGAGACTGAGACGTGCACTGTCAAAGGATGTGCACTACTAATACAGGCTTTTCTTAAACTGGATCCTTTTCTCGTGGTGTTCGTGATGCTCGTGCTGGTTCAGAGCGAGCAATCCACTCGTTGATCTCCTTAAACCATTTCTGCCATTACAAGTAAGCCCTACTGCATGAGTAGACACCTAAACTGGAGAATATCTGTGAAATTAAGAGTTATAAGTGCCCTAAAAAGTGACAGATGACTAAGCCCATTCTGCAGTCAAATCAAATGTATCTGCAGCTGCATTTTCAGCCTGGGAAGCACTCAGGGTGGGTCTGTGGGAGGCAGCTTGAGTTGAAGAACAGCGCCCATAATGTCCATGCATTCTGTATCTGATATCTAGCTGCCTCTATTCCCTTGGCACTGATAATGAAGAGCTGAACATGTATCAGTGCTATATTTATCATAGGTCTGAATGGTTTCCCACATACTCCTTTCACCCAAAGACTCCTAGCTATGTGGTCTTTTGACTTTGTGTGCATATTTTGCCCATGTGTCAATCTTTTATCCCTCCGAGTGCTAAGCTAAATTTATTTTTGGACCAAATGCTTTTTCACCTTTGGGGAGAGAAAGTGGTGGGAAGAGGAGGGAGGGAGTTATGTAGCAGTTATTTTGCATATATAAATCTGTGCATTGGTAAGGTGACCGTGTAGTTATCATTGAAACAGGAGATTTGCTGGCTCAGTGCAGTGCTAAGGAAGTATGGACTGTATCACCACTGTTTGCTGTGTGGGCTGATACCAAAACATTTGCCATAGTCCTGCCCTTTTTTTGTGACCTAAGGGCAAGAAGTGATGGTCTTTGTTTGCCTTCTCCTAAAGGCAAGAGACCGTATTGCAAAATCTGCCTTTTTCATCCAAGAGGGGCTCAGTCACCATGAACCTAACCTGAAGCCTTTTGCTGGTGGAAAAAGCACTGTCTTTAATTTAAAGGGAAAATAAAGATAGGCCTGGGGACTTAAAAACAAAACAAAATGTTGGAGTCATCCTGGTTGTCTTCCTGTGTGATTTGTTTGTGTGAACAAACAAAAAAAAAACATAAAACATCTCTGCCTCATGCTCCTTTAAGAACTAGAAGTTTGAAGTCATTCAGGATGAAAAAGGACCCAACCCTATCCCCAACTTGGCAGTTTGCCCTTCCCTTTTATTTCTGGAGTCTTTCCCTGGAGGTCTTATCTGCACGAGATTGCAACACCGTGGCAGAGTGACATCCATCTTCCCTTGCGCTCCTGACCCAGGTCATTGCCTTTATCAAGGGGGATATCTCCACATGAGTAGGGATTTCTAGAGCTGCTCGTGTTTGGGTATATTTCACAGCACTACCTCTGTTTCTGGGGCTCAGGGCTCTGCAAAATGAGCAGAATTTGACATGTCTTTTTCTCTCAAGCACCCTGTGAGTCAATCTACATTGGCAGAATTGCGGCTGTCTATAAGGAGTGCTCTTGTCTCACTGTAGCAGGTATCTACAGAAGAACAGAGCATTGCTTCTGCTTTAAGAGACGGTGATGGTCAAGCTCCATGCCTGTGCTGCAGCAGTCCCGTTACCCTGCTTAGACCTGGGAAAAACTGGGTTTTAGGCCTTTCTCGTTCTGAAGGGTTCGTTCAGGAAATGAAAGCACTCCAGTAGTTACTCTAAAAACAGTTGCCCGAGTGTGGCTGGCACCATTTCTGTGCTCTGCATGATGCTACTGCTGTCCTGCAAGTGTCCTCTGCAGACGTGGGTCTTGGTGGGGTTACGCACGAGCTTCGTGCCAGCCCCAGGTGGGGACAGGCTGTGGGCCCAGGCTCTGCACAGCACAGGGCCTGCTCACCTGTGTTGCAGTTGGCCTATTTTACTGGCAGAGGTAGCTGTTAATGGCCCATACAGCATCTAAACACTTCTGTTTTGCTGTTTATCTTGTGGGATAACTTCTGCTGCACTTTCAAAAGCTGCTTTAAGGTCGTTTTCTGACCAGCTGATTTCAGAGCATCCTGTAGATCTCAACTGAGCTGGAGTCCTCTTGACTTGCCCTTTGATTTTGTGCAACTTTTTTATTCTTGGTCCTGAGTGCTTTCCAACCAAAGTGTAATATAATTGAAAAGCCAGCTTTTCCACTAAAAGCTGTCTGTCTGGAAAATACTGAGTGAATTCTAGCCATTATTCCCATCTCATTGATGAGGAAGTTTGAAGCACCGGGATGTGAAAAGACTTGCCTGCTGCATGATTCTGTGTCTGCTTCTGTAGATGGCGAAACAGCAAGTCCATCTCCATCTGAAAATCAAGAAATGAGCCTGAATTTCTTGATGGAATAAAAAGAAACCACAACAGTGATTTCTGCCCTTCTGTCCTGGGGAAGCATTGGTGCTTTCTGCAGTGAGGTGTTGAAAAATCTGTTTCAAAAACATACTTTTTTTGTGTCCTAGCATAATGTAATAAGCAATGTCCCAACAGGAATCTGATTCATGTTATGAACGGTGGAAACAAAACAAAACTTGTTACGCTGGCAGGTTGCAGTTACTCATCTAATCCATAGGCTAATCCAACCTTGTTAGTAAAGCACCAAAATACAGATTTCTGCCATAGCTCTTGCAAAGGAAACACACTGCAAGGAAGGTTTCTTTGCTTGCCGAGTGAATCTCTAAATCATCATAGAGTTGACTTTCTGGTCAGCAGGGCAGTGCTGGCTGGTGTTACCTGGATGAAGATTCAAGCAGAGGTGGCAATGGTTCTCATCAGTAGTTTTGCTTTTTCATGTAGAACAAAGTCAAGATTATTCATTGTTAGTATTTGCTTATTCAAAGCAGAATGTGAAACTGGTGCTGGGGTACTTCAGTATGGCTTTGCAACACATGCTTCATTTCCATATGTATTTTTAGCCTTTGTGTGTGTGTGGGGAGGTCAGAGTGGGTGGTTAGTGGGTCAGGTAACGTGCTTGTAAACTCCCAATAGGAGGCATGAGAAAAAACATTTTAGAAATCACATGCTTCATGTATAAAAATACAGCTTGTCTTTTTGTAGAAACTTGAAAATTCATTATGGGCAGGTTAAGGGTATGTTCCCTGCCTAGTCTATCTTAGGTAAACATGCCAGTAGCTTGTAGAACTGCTGTTCCCCAGGGAAACCTAAACCTTGCCAGAGAAACATTTCTCAGCTGAGGTCTTGAATGTGTGGATTTGCAAGGGCCATCCTTGTGATCCCATTACACAGGATCCAGCATGACTGATTTCTCATAAAGCAGATTTCCAGAGCCTGACAGGAGGAGGAAAGATGTCTTTACATGCTTAAAACAATTACTACTTTTTAGAAGGTGAATACTGTTTTGAACTAAAAAATTATAAAGGCAATCTTGATCCTTTTGCGTTTAAGGGTTCTGTTAGCTTCACTGTCATTTGGAAATACTGGTGAAGTCAGCTATAAACATCCTTTGAAGGCAAATCTTCCACCTTTTCAGACACAGATACCTTACTCAAAGCTGCTCATGCTTTGTGTACATGCAGTTTCTGTATCTTTGTAAGCAACCTTACTCAAAGCTGCTCATGCTTTGTCATGCAGTTTCTGTATCTTTGTAAGCGAAGCAGCTGAAAAGCAGCTACTTCAGCTGCGGCAATATCCCAGTTCTGCCAAAGCAAACTGATGGTTGGTGGGTTCTTATTTTCTCCCTAAAAACTTTTCTTAGAAGCAATAACTGTGTTTAGGCTGCTTCGACTGAGGTAGCAGTTCAGTTCCAAGCCCCAAATGAGGGCTGCCTTCTCCAGTGCGTTAGTCGCTTAATGAGGCAGGTCTTACGTTTTCTCCATCCGTTTTGAGAAAGTGAAGGGATTTACAGTCAGGAGCAGCATCCACATTCTTTACATCATTTTACAGCTATCCGAAATGCCTTTTCATGGAATTTTAGAACAAAATGAAGATGACCTTTTTCATGAATGGACAAAAATGGAATGTTTTCATTTCCAATGGGCTCCAAGCCAAGTAAATATTAGTCAATCCAAACTAGTTTTGAAATTAAATTATTCATATTTGTTGGAGCATTCCAGAGAATTGCTTTGATCTATCTGTACTTTCACCAAGGGGATATTGGCAGACTAGCCTTCCATTTCTAACCATCAGGATGAAAGAGGGGTTATAATAACCACCTTGTGTGGCAGTGATACTGAACAGATGACATATTTGGGTAATATTAAGGGAATAAAGGTAAACATACTTCAATTAAAATGTTTTTAGAGGCTGAGTTGCAATAGTGCTGTTGGAAACTCTTCTATGTGGGTTGAAGGAATTTGGCTGTGTTTGTAACTGATTTTCTTTAACTCCAGACATGTTTGAAAGAAGTTTCTTCTGTACGTTATTTCCTTTTGAAATAGATGCACAGTTTCAATACAACTTTCTTTACTTTTAAAGTTGGCAGTGAACAGCAGAATTGTTAATGGCTGGGGAGTAAAACCGTGCACTAAAGGACTTTTCTTTGGTGCTTTGTAGGTTTTCCTCTTATTCTGACATCTCAGATCACTTTATACAATGAGTTATGTTGCGTGTGGTAGAGATAAGAGCTAGTTCAGAAGATACCTGCAAGTAATAGTACTTACTACAGCCTAGTAATAGTACCTCATCTATCTTGCTAATGATGTATGAAGACAGCTTCAAATTTAAAGTTTAAAAAAAATGTGCTCATCTATCATAGTCTTCGTTCCCCTGGGTGGTGGTGAAATGTGTCTCCATGAAGAGCTGTGGAGATAAAGTTGAGGGGTCCTTTGGATAGAGTTGGTGATAATTTGTGTTTTTGCTAGACTTAAGCACACAGTTGACTAAATAGAGCTAAACTAAATAGAATAGTGAAACAGAATAATTTTGGTTGGAAGTAACTGCTAGCAGCCACCAAGACCAACCAAGCCCCCAAAAGGAGGCACAAAATTGGTCTCTGTCCTATGGTCGTGTTACCTGTGGGGGAAGTTCAACCACCTCTTTTAAGTCCTGGTTAGACAAACCCTGAGTTATGTGGAACCTCTGTGTAGAGGGTGCTGGCCTGTGTTTATACAGGCAGTGCACTGCATTTTTATTCTTTTTTTTGTGTACTATTACTGACTTTATATGTAATCTTTTGCAACAGTGCTGAAAAATAAATTGGTTTTCCGTGAAATCAAATGTTACATTGGCAAAGGATTTACCACATGTATAGACAAGTGTCTTTTCAAATGTATGTGACAGATTTACTGTCATGGAAATTGGGCTAGCTGTGCTTAAATTCTGAATTGGAAAAAAAAATCATTTAACAAATACTGCTTTAAGCAGTCAGCACTATTGAGGAGCGGCCCTAGATGTCGTCCACATTTTAAGCTGATTTAAGTATTTTGTGTGTTGATGCCTTAAGGGAGGAACAGTTCGAACAAAAAAAATACAAACCTTTGTGCTTTGATTTTTTTTTTTTTTGAATGTTAAAATTGAGCTTTGTGTTTTGAACATCCGCTCAAAACTGGATCCATTTGCTTGGAATTTAATATTTAGCTTTCAGTTCAGCATGTGAACGGGTCATGCTTGAATTTAAATCTTAACCTTTTTGCACCTGTTTTTATTTTAGCACTGAGTATATACAATATATATTTCTGCTACATGGCTCTTTTGTCCACAGCTGGAAGTCTGGTCAAATATTATCATGTGATAACTTTCCTAAATTTATATTTGTATCTTTGCAGCTGGTGGAAATGTAAAATAGCTTCTCTGGTCCACTTTTTTTAATTCATGGTTTTCTTTTTTTGTGGTATGAGATTGATCCATTATTTTTCTTTTTAAGGCTGGAGGCTGGATGTGTACCATGCTGGAAAAAAACCCTTTTTTCTATCAAAATACTCCGTGCGACTCTGTCCTTGGCAAGTGGTACCAGACAGAGCAGATAACATTTCTCATGTTGAAGTCGTGGCTGGCACGCTCTCTGCTCTGTTCCCTTCTGAATTTTTGGACAGAATTGCACATGCTAAAGGAGCATTTGTTTCCTGTGTGAGGATGAATTGAGGTCCTGGAGCGCTGGAGGGCTTCCCTAAAGCCAAGGGCACCAGAAAGGGGTCTCCAAAAAGTGGTGGGTGGGAGGTACGTGGAGCAGCTGAGCTCCAGCTTCCCCAGGTCTGGTAGGAGGTCTCCCCTTGTCTCCTGGGATGTGCCGGGATTGGGAGTGTGTGGATGGGGCAAATCAAGGAGCGGGAGACCAAGGCAAGAACTCGGAGAAAGCAGCTGTGCTGAAACGAAGGAGTCGTCAGAGAACAGGAGGAGCCCTGACAAGGAGCATGGCCAATGGTGCTGGCATGGGTGGCAGTGCTGTACTGCAGGGCCTGGAAGTCTCAAGATTCTTCTTCAATAATTACATTTGACAACGGGAATAAGCTGAATGATCTTAAGGAACAGGTTTTAAATGAAATGACATGCTTATTTTATTGAATTTGCAAATTAGAATTACATAATTCACTAAAAAAAAATGTTTTCCAGATTTTCAGCATTAACCATATGCTCAGTGGTGGCAGGGGGTTGACTAACACAGCTGCAGCATAAAACTGGGACATCCAACTGGTTTTGATCTTGATAGAAAAGGAGCAGAAGGTCACAACATAGTCTGTTGTTCTCAGTGTCTTGTGGTTTATATAATTCTTCTTCAGGCACATAGCTGGTGGGTAGGGAGAGCAAATGAACATCCTTGTCTTAGTGCAGCTGTTACTGCAAAGCATCTGCCTCGTTTTCCCTTCCCCATGGCAGGTCTAAGTTGGGGGATGCTGCTGCTGTACGTGCAGGTTTACGGATTGCCCTTGTATTTACTATATCATGTCAGCATCAGATTTTTCTTCTTACACAGGCAGCGTTTTAAAAGCTATTGGTTATGATCTGTAAGAAGAAAAATCTACCATTTATCTCATTTTGGCTGAACATTCCTACTTAGTACTGCGTGTACTCCATGCAGTGCGGATGTGAACGTGTCTGTGCCATGATGGTTTGGGAAACGGCGTTGCACTGCGTGGGGATAACACGGAATGTGCTTTCTACATGTGCATGCAAGCACATAGCTCGCTGAAAGCAAACTCAATTTTTGATTCTAACAGCAGGTAGCATATTTATCTCATATGCAGGTCTAAGCAGTGTGTGCTTATAGTAGTGCTGCCCTGCATGATTTTTGGAGTCACTACTGCACATAGCCTGCATGTCACAGCCTGCTACATCCTAGTTGTCCATCTTCTTTTCTCTTGGAAGCTGAAGAAAGTCTCAACAGAAATGAACCTTTTTTTTAGCTTAGTGGATTTGTAGATTGAGGATGAGATGTGTTCAGTATTTACACTAGGTCCACTGAAACTGTGAGCTTAGTGGCTAGCATGGCAGAGGAAAAGGTGGGTGTTCAAACAAGAAGGAAATAAGGAATTTGCTTATTCAAATGTCTGAAGACAGAAGCAGTTTTAGATGGCTTATTCCTGCTTTATTATGTATGTGGGGGGATAGGTAGATGTGTGTATACATAAAATTATGTATGGGTATATGTTCATGTTTTTAGGAAAATGCTAGGTGCTAATATGCTTTGACCACATTGAATTCGTGTTATTTTGAGGGTGTCCTCGAGACCTGTGAATATCTCCTTCCAGGGCTGTGCTCACCATACTCCCTGGATGGAGCGCTGGCTGTAACGCTGCGTACAGTCTGCCTGAGAAGGTCCTGATGAGGATTTGCACTTCTGAAAATCAGAATGAGCTCAAACTGTGTGAAAGGGGCGTGTGAACAAGAATCAGGAACGTTGGAGTCAGAAAGGCTTTATTTTATACAATGCGGGTCTTGCAAACATAACCTAACTTTCTGTTTTTGTCCTTTCTCCTAGGGTGACTGTGTAATTACAGTGCAGCTGACTGAGGAAGATAAAGTCGAGGATGATGTAGTATTTTATTTGATATTTACTGGCTCAACTGTCCAACACTGCACCAGCACTAGAAAGATTAATCCGGGGAGTTTGGAGACAATTGCTCCTGGTAAGCACTCGCCTTTCTTTGCAAAACAATGTACCACTGTATGACATTTGGTTAATTCAAGTAAACTTAAATGTAGTGCCATTTTTTCCTCATTTACACATCCACTGAAAACATCATGCGTGGTTTGGATGACTGCTATTGGCTTTACGTGACTGTGAAATAACAAATATTGGATATATAGAGAATTTTATGGCAGAAAATGTGAAATTATGTTTAAACATAGTAAATTAATGAAATGAAATTATGTTTAAACATAGTAAAACAACTTCTAAATACAAGCTAGATAGCAGCAGCCATGTTTGCAAGGTTCACGATGCTGCTGCTGCTCAAGTCATCTGCAACCTGGAGGTTCTAGCTGCACCTGGGAACTGTTTAACCTGCAGAGGTTTGTTCCTGTTGCTGTTGAAATACAGCCCTTTTGTGCCTTTGCCCTGCCGTGCAGCTCAGACCGGTGACAGCACCTCTGAAGGAGGCAGGAGAAATGACATGCAGTGCTTGGTGCCCTGCACCCAGCACAGAGCGTTCAGACGGGGCGGGTTTTCACACTGAAGCCCACCTCTCTCTTTATGGCTTTGTGCAGTTAACAAAACAGAAGAAAAATCTGCCCAGCATTTTCCTTTGGTGACTTCAGGACCGTGGGAATGAGCGTGTTCCAGGCTGCGTTCCTCACCATTAACCTTTCATTTGGACATGATACTAGTGTGAGAAAAATGTGCGATGTTTTCACTATATACAGTATAGCTTATGCAATTAAGTCTGTTTTTTTAAAATCTATCTCTAGTACCTATTGTTTTATGCGAGATCTACGTTAAATACAGTTTGGTGTGAAGAACTTGCAATTGAAATATGATGCTTCCTCCCAGTGATTAGTGCCTAGAAGTTGGCCATCTTATTTGCTCGCTTCCATCTCTCTTTATGCTGATGGGGTGTTGAAATTGCTTGGGAAGAGAAGTCTTTTCACAGCTTCTGATTACTGGAACCCAGCGCAATCAATGCGGTTAGTGATTACCCTCTCCCAGAAGAGAGGGCGAGCTGGGAGCTCTTAGCTTGCTTTTGTGTCACGCACACGGGACACGCGGCAGCTCTGAGAGCATCAGTTGCCATGACCTCACCTCCCCCGTGGGACAGGGATGACTGAATTGCCAAGAAAAGAACTGAAAAGCTTCTGTGTTCCCTCTCAGTCTGCAAAGGAACCGGCATCCTTCATGGGATTTCCGTGCAAGTAACGCCTTCCAACCATGACTTAGCCTAGCATCCTCCTCGCAGCCGCGCGCTGCTCGGGTAGGACATGAACTGCAAAACCTGGACCCACAGCGATGGGCACAGAGCCTGGCTCGAGCTGTCTCGCTGGTCCCAAGCAGAGCTGAGTCACAGGGAGGGTTCCCTCTGTCTCCTCTTGCCAATATTGGTAGCAATAACTGAGTCTGACTTCACTTCCCATTCAAAGGGAAGGTAGATAATTACTCTCTATTTTTCTTTTGTTTTTTAATGAGTGTTTTGTTTTGATCCATGGCTGGGTGGAGTGAGATGCTACAGAGAGATAATTCCCATCCCAAAATGCAGCTTATATCAGGGACAAATTTAACCGGACCTCACGCAAGTGTCCTGTTCCCTGACTGTCAGCAGACACTGTTCAGAACTGCTGTATGAGGGCAGAGGCAACACCTACCTTATATATATTTTAAAACAACTGTTTGCGTCACACCATCTTCTGTGTTCATGCTTAATTTTATCTCTCAGAGATACTATCTCTGAGAGAGAAAAAAAAAAAAAGGATTTGATGGTCAAGGGGGCTGTGGGGTGAAGCAAGTGGAAGAAAACAATAATTTTATCTTGCTGTTTGATGAGACACATGTTTGTCTGGTGTTATTTCAGCACTAACTATTCTCCTTTTAATAAGAGCATGACTTCTTTCAGCCCAACTCTTCCTCCTCCTCCTTCCTGAACTGTGCATCTGTAATCATGTGTTTACATTGTATATTCAGCCAGTTGCCTTGGAAATGTTTGTGGTGACTCAGAGCTAGCGTTATTTGACCTCACTGCAGGATTAGCCATGAACAAGAGACAGTGTGTGGGAGACCAGCCCGTGTTTAAACATCCTAGCCTGGGCAATTAGCAAGTACTGCGTAGTTACAGAAGTGAATTAGACTGTGCAAACAGCTTTTAGCCAAAAGCTGGTCCTTCCTTTACAGCTTGGAGCTGCTTTCTTTTAGCTCTGCAAGGCGAGATATGGTGCGTGGCCCGTGGAGCACACGAGCTTCCCAAAGGGTGGCCACTGATAGATGAAGGAACGGCCTTAACCCAAGTCTTCAAAGTTTCATATGATCCTCAGCAGACTTAACTGAAGTGCTGGGGTTAAAAGGGGAACGTTAATTCTGTTAAAACTAGTGTAAAAACAGAAACTGCTTTTATTTTTTTTTTTTTCTTGCCTCTGTCAGTAGAAGTCCAAATGTATTGGTGATGTGTGGAGGTGTAAGAAGCAGAAAGGGAAATGAATTGATTATGTTTGCTGCCAAAATTAAATAGAAAGTTGTAGCAAAGCTTTCAAAGGAGATCACTTTTATTTTTAAATCATAACAGCATAATGTGGTTTTAGGCAAGAAATTAAAGCAAATGAAATGGAAATATGAACTGTCAGAGTGCCTCCTAAATTTTCTCAGTATATAAAAATTCTCTATATTCTGAAAGCTTTTCTCTAAAGAAGAAAGGTTCTTGTTCAAAAGGAAGCTTTTATTTCTGTACGTAATAAAGTAAAAGGACGTCTGACTGTAAATTTATGGGAATAGCTTTTCCTTAGAGAAATTTTAAATTAAAATATTAGATTCAAATATTAGATTTTGAACTCTGCTGTGTAATTGGCTTTTCTCTATAAGGCTGTAACTCCCCGGCTCATGATTTACCCTGGCATTGCTACCTGTGGAATGATGTGGTGAAGCCTCTCACAGTTAATATACTACTAGGTAATTATACAAAGCTGTAAGGAAGAAAAAAAAACAGTTATGTTGTGCTTTTATAAAAGGGATAGCTTTAAAAGTGTGCAGGTGGCTTGGTAGGGAGCAAGCTGAACCTGAGCCAGTGTTATGCCCTGGCACCAAGGATGACCAACATCCTGGGCCGGGTGGGCAGGAGCATGGGCAGGATCAAGGTGGGCAACAGTCCCCCTCAATGCCATGCTCACTAGAGTGCAGCTAGAACGTTGCATCCATTCTGGGGCATCGTTCCTCAAGCAGGAGAGATGCTGGTAACCGGAGTGGGTTCAGGAGCAGAGCACTGTGATGGTTGAGGCTGGAAGACCATGGAGGAGAGGCTGAAGGAGCCAGGCTTGGGCAGCCTGGAGCAATGGCAGCCTCGGGGCACCCACAGCAGTCCCCAGGAGGGTCAACGAGGAGAGCTCTTCATGGTGGTACCTGATGGGAGGACATGGGGCAAGGGTCATGAATTGGAAGGAGATGGGTTCAAACTGGGTATTGGGAAAAACTGGTCCACAGGGAGGACAGTGAAACAGTGGAGCAGGTGCCCAGAGGGGCTGTGCAGTCTACATCATAATTTCATGTGTTCCCCACTAAATTCTGACTTGAAGCAAACCAGTGCAACTTAGATAATTCTAGTTATTATTTAACAGTATGAAAATCTATCTAGTAATGATGATCTTGTTCCTTCCAGAGATATCTTATTTGTACTGTTTTTAAACCTTGTTACTGTGGGCGTATAGACTGGTCATTGCTGCTGGATTTTGCTGTAGCAGATCGAGATGTTGCCCGCCAGCTGAAATTGGCTCTTTCCGTAGCTCAGACGAAAATATGTGAGCATTCCTTATCTGCTTCAGCACAAAGTCATCTGGATTTGCCTAAACAAGTGAAAAATAGGTCAGCCTGCTTGAGCTGCTGTGGTTGTGCCCCCCTGCCACAGTGGCTGGGCAGTGTTCGTGCAAGGGTTTCTTAGCTGTACTGGGAGCCTGGGAGGAGAAGTAAGCTGCTGGAGGGCTGTTAAATGGGTAGGAGAAGATCTTAACTCTAACATATAGAGTGATACACATCTACTCCCTTAAGACTACCAAAAAAAAAAAAAAAAACCATGCATCATCATGCGTTCATCTTATGTTTTATTTGACATAATTTTCTTGGCCGATTTGCATTTCCCCTGTTCTGGCAGTGCTTCATGGTGTTCCCTGGCTATGCGTTTCGCCACGTGCTTTGTACTGGCCTGAGACTTGCAGCCATTGCACTTGTTCTTCTGCAGTTGTATCAGTAAAACTGCTTCTCTTTCTTCGCCCTTCGTTTTTACATTCTACAATCATGCAAAGCACATGAGGACTCTCGTCTGATTCATTTCCTTAAGATTTTAGATCTGAACCTTCCTGTCTACTAGGGCGGACATTTGAGGCTGTAGGCATTTTTGATATGTGTTCCAAAATACAAAGGGATAAGAATCAAAGAAAGACATGGCCAGTGCAGTATCACTGTGCTCTGCCCGCTGTGCCAAGCTGTCTTTGGCTGTTGGTCACGTTGCCTCTTGTGTCGTGCATCTGGGCTGGCCAGAAACGTTGCTTTCTGGTGTCCTGTGCCTTGTGACTGCTCAGATAAAGAGGAATTACAGCCTGAGTGGATGTCAGCAAATTCAGGCTACCTTGAGCTGTGCCTATGCAGATCTCAAGTGGAAGGAGGAAGCCCTGGGGGTGGATACTCTGCCAGATGTCCCTTCTGGTTTTAAAAATGGGAAAAGATGAAGGCCAAGAGTATCTCTTGTTCCCAAGTAAAGCAACAGAAACCAAAGGCAGCAAATGCATGTGTTCAAAAGAGTCTTTTGGTCAGGAAAAGATTATAAAACTGACATAAAGTCCTAAACCTGGAACTACATGTGCAGTAAGGTTGGGTGGCATTGCCATTGGAGAATGGAGGTAGGGATGGGGCCCGGGAGGCTCCTGGGATTTGGGCTGTGTCCTTGTTTGCTGCCTTGTTTTCTAATAGCAGTATCTACCAACTCCTAGTAGAAGGGCTTGAGGAGCTCAGCAGAGGTGGTTAATCCTTTACAGGAGATTAGGTGAGTGCTGTTAAACCTGTCTTCTTGGTGTTGGTAAATAACAGTGGATCTAATAATCTATCCAGCCAAAGCACCTTGAAGAGGGCACTTGAATTTGGAGCTGCATTTAGATTCAGAAATTATTCAGGAGACAAAAGATTTTTATTTTGGACTTTGTACTTGCTCAGAAGGATGGGGATGGGACAGTTGCAGTGTACCACTATTGACTCTATTATGAATTTAAGAGGCATAATTTCCCCTTGTAAAAAAACAGATTCTTGCTTGAGCTGTTCTGTCGTAACTGAAGCATCAAAGCAAGCAACTGAGTCACAAGAATTAGGCAATGAGTGATGTTTCATATGCTCTTAGCACCTCTTTTGCCAGCCTGAGTACAAATCAAGTTGCATAGTGCAATTAAGCTTTCTGCTCACCTAGGTGTAAAGGTGCCAAACACCAGTCATTGCTTCACTTTCATTATTAAGATGCATCAATTTTGAAATGATCTGCTCTAAATTTTCCATAATCTAAGATATTTTCCTTAAGACAGGAGGCACTTAGTTGGGCAAAGCAGTTACAACTTCGCCTCCTCAGACGTGTCATTCCCCGGCTTTAGCTCCATGTGCAGAGCAGGCGGAGCTGCAGCTGGAGCACATTTCTCACCACGTCAGGTGTCATCAGTTCCAAGAGACTGTGACAGCTGGAGTCTGGTATCAAGAAAATACCTAAGGTCTAAATAGGGAAGGATGTAGAGAGAGAAAATCATGTCCGCTGCTGTGGCTGAATTGTTGTGGTTACTGAAATGACACAGTTTGGGCCTAGCCTGGATGCGTCCGCTTATGTTGCATTACCCTTCCAAGTTAATGTTAATCATAAACTGAGCTTTTCAGCAAGGCCTCATTAGGCCTAATATCCGAGAGTGCCGTAATCTTTAATATATTTTTCTTCCCAGTTTCTCTGCAGTTTAGGGAGGGTGTTGGGGGCATTGAACGGTTAAGCCAAGAGTAGTACAGAAAGATGATGGCAGAGTTGGGAAGTGAAACCTCCTTGCAAGGCAGCAGCCTCCTCGCCTGCCTGTCG
Source organism: Tinamus guttatus (assembly GCF_000705375.1). The sequence goes on along the minus strand of NW_010580925.1, from coordinate 44,889 downwards.
ATTTAGCAGCTCTTCCCCTGCTGCAAAAAAATCCAACCTCCAATCAAGACCTGGCAAACAAAATAGCAGAAAAAAAGTAGCAACCTCATCTTTGTTCGTATGAGTCAAAAGCAGTAGCTGCAGTGCAGGAATCTCAGGCTCAGGAAGCTCAGGGAGAGGTTTTGGGAGGACTTGAGCAGCCGTGTTTTGAGGAGCTACAAGAAGGAAGGTGGCAGGACAAGCTTGTGCTCTGTGAGCTGCTGGTTTTGCGTGCTGCATGCAGTGCAAGTTTGTATACTGTCGAGGTAATAGTCATGTTATTGAGCACAAATTTGGGGTTGCATTTAACAACCATGTAGCACCAAGGAGCTCGGAGGATCTCAACATGGGCAGAATGGTAGTACCCCAAACCCAGCACTGCGGCAGCAGATAGCCAAGCAGATGCAGGACAAAACCCTCAGGTCTGTAAACCGCATCCCTCAAACAGTTACTTGGGTAGTTTGGGGAGATACAGCTAGCTATATGTGAGTCACATATAGAGACAGCAGATTATGTGTGTGTTTGAAGTTTGTTGTATTGCTCTGAGCTTTCTCTGTAGGAAAAAACAACCTGAACTGCTTTGTCTTGTTTGTTGATCTCAAAACGTGCAGGATTCTTGTATGAGGTTTAATGGAGAGGAGGAAAAAAAAACAAAAAAAAAGGCAAAAAAAGAGGCACAGAAAGGGCCTGAGAGGCTGTCTGCCAGCAGTTTCCAGAGTTGGAACACTCCTATTTACTCCAGATGCCTTGAGTCTCAGTGATCTTTCTGCCTGTAGCTAAGCAGAGGTGGAGAAGCAGATTTTGCCCTTTTTTTTTAATTTTTAATTCCTGTATTTCTTTAGATTTTTTCTACTTTGTTCCTACTAGTTAAAAGCATAGACTGAAATGAATGTCAATTAACTGGGAAATATCTTGTTTAAACCTTGCTTTATTTCAGTGTGAAATCTTTTACATGTGTTCATGCTTTATTCTTTTACCAAAGGCTGTGTTTTCCCTTAGGAAACAACTTTTCATAGAAAAACTGTTTCATAAAATACCATCTTTGTATTGATAGACCAAAAGGGTAAACAAGTTGCATAACAAATGACCACTTGGCAATACCAGTTGTGGATTTGTTTTAAAATAATCTTAATTATGAAACAACAAGAAAAAGTCTGAAAATAGAATAAAACAATGTAGCCAATAAGACTTTTTGCAGTCCATCCTCTTTGTTATACTTAATTGCTCTAGGCATTACAATTAAAAGGAAATGATGCCAGTTCTAGATGACATCAGTCGCAGGAAAAACTGATTGAATCTGTACTGAAATTATTTCTGATGTAATATGCGGGGTTTTGCACTTCGTTTGCACTAGGTTTTTAAGATGTGTGCAGTTTGAAGAGACTTTAGAAGCTTTCTGCACTCTGTGTTAATAGTTGAGGGTTTAAAATGGAAAGCGAAGTCTGCAGTGTAAGGCTGGGCTGCACCTACGTTTTTCACAAGGTCTCCTGTGCTGAATGCAATAGCTGTGTGAAGTGCTTGCATGCTCTCCTGTGCTGAATGCAATAGCTGTGTCTTCACACAAGTGCTTGCATGCTGCAGATACACACTTCACTTTTACAACTAGAATTCTGCATTTCTGAAACAGGAAAAAAAAAAAATCTCTTTTATAGGATCCCTTCCTTATGAACAAGCCACCAGATGGCAACATCTCTTGGTTCCAAAGCCCAGAGGTTGTGTGCAAGTCATGACATCTCTCCCTGGCTTTCCTCTCCCGCTTGGAGCTCTTCAGGAGAGCTGGTGAAGCTCAGCCCTGTCGTGGTAGCTCAAAGGATGCAATTAGCCCAGGAGTCCTTAGTCATCTGCCCGGCAAACCCAAACATGTGCTTCCAGGCAAGCTTTAAATAGCGGCTCCAGCTTGGGGCCCATTGTTTGAAAACTTAAATGTGAATTCTGAAAATAGGAGGTTTGGACAGGATTTCCACTTTTAGAGGACTGTAGGAAATGAAATCATGCTTTAGGAAAGCTCTGTTTAGGGGCAACAGTGTTTTGTCTCCGTGCGCACCTTGTTTAATGATAAAAAGTCTGCTTAAGAGCTATGCTGGCACCCTTCTAGACATGCCCCAGATCAAAGGTATGGGTAGGAGTTCGATGGCCTGGTTTAAAACTCTGAATTACCTTGTCTGCTAACTCCCAGCGGCTGCAGAATCTTCAGCTTCTTTTCCCTGCTCACTGTTTTCCAGCATTATCATGGAGAGTAGATAGACAGTGGTATCACAGTGATGCATCTCATCTCTTCAGGGATGAGTACACAAAATAAGGGTTTCAAGACTTTTATTCTGTGTGTGTGTATTGCCCAAAGCAAGTTTCAGTAAGTGACCTGGTAAGGAATTCTCTGGTTTAAGAGCTGTCTTATTTTAAACAAGTTTTGAAGTGTGTTTTTATGTAAAGATGAGATAGCAAAGAAGTTTTTCCCTCTCAGCAACAATTCCTGCACCCTTCTCTGCCTTGGCTGAAATAATTTCATGATTCCTATGCTTTTTCCTCCGTTACGTAAGCAGCTCTAAGCAGTGAATTGGTTCCAAACAAAATTAAAAGTAATTAAGGGAGAAATGGATTGAAATGCAGTTTAGGGAGAAAGAAGTGGTAGGTTATTTCACTTTTCTCACAGGTAGGCCAGCATAGAAATTACCTAATTTCATACTGTGGCCACAAAATCCGTCTGAATAAGAGAAGCCCGGATCTACATTGAACAGCTTTTCTGGGCAGCAAAACAGCATGGAAGCTGCTACCAACAGTCTGAGAAGTCAGTGAGCTGCAACGGTAGAAAGATTGTAATGTGTGTCAGAAGCGTTAAAATTCCGATTGGATTGTTTTGGGATGATAGTAGCATGGTGATTTTCCTTATTTTATCACTTGCTTTTATTGCTGTTTTGGCCAAAGCAGTGAGGAGGGGTGTCCTCTAGTCTCGCAAACCTCATGGTGCTAGACAGAGTATTTCCCTTCCCTCCTCACGGTGCTCTCGTGCACGTGATTTGTTCAGTCACGTGTGTTTTCAGCCTTCTAAAACATATGTCTTTATAACTAGGCTATAAATAGACCCATCCTTCTTCCTGGCACACCCAGCTTTTCACCTTTGAATGAGTCAAATCTTATTTCTTTTTTTCCACTTCTGGGCTGGGAAAGGTGTACAAGGGAGTACAGTAGTTGATGAGTAAGTGCTCTGATGGCTGCAAAAATTGCATGGTGACTGCAGGAGAAATGTTGCATACCACAATGCCTGTGTTGGCAAGGTGCATGGTTTGGTACTTAACCTATATAAGAAAACCCCCTGCTCTCTACCAGCTGGAGCAGAAGAGAGACAATTAAGAGTAATGGAATCCATGCTCGCTCTGCCTCGAGCTCTTTGTGATCTTGGGCAGGTTGCTTTGCCTCATAAAAACAGATATGGGCTTGTTTTACAGATGATAACCACTTATCTCCTGAGAATGCCAAAAAGCTTAGCTCACTCTCTCTGAAGCTATTTAACATGCTCTGGAAAAAGACTGCTGAAGTTCAGATATTAGTCCAGGGGAAGGAAGCGAGGGTCTTTGATGTGGAGAGAAGTGTTGACCCACTGACGATTCCTTCAGAAGGCTGTGTGTGCATTCATGTATTTCAGAGATGTTTGCTTACATGGTTCCTGTAGCTGTTTCAAAGCAGGGGGCAGAGACCTCTTGAGCAATCTTTTAGTATTTGCCGTGGTTCTTAATTGCTCCTCTTTCTTTTGAACTGGTTGCCAAAGTCAGAACCTGTCCCAGCCTCTTACCCCGGAGTCTGACATCTTGTCAGATGTAGGGAAGGAGAACATCAAAGCGTTGCGAGGGGTTGCCCTTTACAAGAACATTCCCTTGGGTTTAGCAGGATGCTTGTTTGAACCTATTAGATGTAAATGAATTATCAGCTCTGTCACTTCTCTTTCAAGACTCTATTACGTATTTGTGGGAGTTTCAAGAAAACCATCGCTGGCTGCAGATCAGAACATGACCTGCTTGTCATCTCCCACTGCATCACATTGGTCGCCGCTCACGTTTGGTGCAGCATTTCTCACGGGTACGAGGGGACCTTGGTCAGCGTGGTTCCTCCTTGTTGGACATACCAGTTTCTCCTGTTGTTGTCGCGAGTGAGGAGCCTTTAGTGTCACGCAGATGGAGGAATTGCTTGGCCTCATGTCAAGGAGAAGGAAGCGACTATGCTGCATTCTCCTGTAACTCCTCGTGGGCCAGGTTTGCCTGCAGGTTGAATCCTGGAAGTCAAAGGGCTTTCAGGCAGAGTAGCGGTATTCTAGCTTATTTTGCAGATGGGATTCTTGTGGGAATAAGGAGAAAACATCTTCAATCAAAGGTTCAGTTTTACTCATTGGATTAAGAACTTTTTAATTATGCTTTTTTAAAACTTTCTCATTCTAGTGAACTTTCACTGCTATGCAAGAGGGAGAGACAAAATTGCAGCAGTTGAGTCCATTTTCGTGCTAAAAAGAACTGTATTCTTAATAGACATCACAGATCTTACTGTTTTGTGAATTTTTTTTTCTTTTTTTTAATCTGGTAGCCTTATCAGATCCATATCCGGATATCCTCAGGAGGATGAGCAAAGCTGTAGGAAGAGGGAAGTGCTGAATCCCCCCAAAGCTGTGTTCTCCCCCCAGTTCTCCCTTGAAGGACTGAGACTTTGACTGTGAGGATGGATGGAGTTTTTGAATAGATTTTGTCTGGGGCGCAGAGATCGCTACCTCTGCCGGTTGTATCCGTGGTATCGTGCTCAGCTTGTACAATAAGCACCACATTCCCAAGCTCTCGCTCCTTCAGAAACCAAATCCCTTTGGTTTACAGTGTGCAAGGATTAGCTGCAGCCCCCAAAAGTGGTAGAAATTGGTCTTCCTGTCCTTCTTAGTTGTAGTATTAATACATCTATTCCTTTGGCATTCACATCATCCTCTAATAAATGACTGATTTTGGAAGGAAAGAGGTTTTCTCACCTTTCAGCCTCCTTGTTGCTGTGAGCTGGTGCAGAGACAACGTTGCTGGGTTCTGTCCTCCCCTTCTGCACTTACCTTTGGTGCTTTTCCAGCCCCATTTGCTTTCCTTCGGAAGCCGTGCAGCATAGTCTGATCATCCTGGTGCTGCTCACAGGATCCTAAGAGCAATTGTAACTTTTTTGGATGACTCCGGCATCGTCTCTTTGAGCAGACAAGACCATATAAATGCCCAGAGCGTTGGAACAGCTTTGGAAGGTTTGGCCAAACGTCCTTTCCTTTTGTCAGTGAAAACAACAGCAAGGGCCCCCAGCACAAGAAGGAAACTTTCCCACTCACTGCGAATAGGGGCTTATATTGAATTTTCACGCCTTTAAAAATAAATTGTCATTTTGTGTTCAATGAAGCTGGTTTGCTGAATGTAGTAGGATGCTGAGGTCATGGGCAGAAGGCTCTTCCCTGGCTTTTCCAGTAATTAGTGAGGGGTCCGTGCTGTTCTGGCAAAAGCAGCAGTGACATCAGCCATCAGGAGGAGTGAGAAACTGCTCTGAGCAGCAAACTTGAAGCACAGGCCTTGTTATTGAGGGGACACGTCTGACAACTGCCCGGGCTGGACACACAGTGTATTTTTCCTTTTTTAAAAATGCAGAAAGGTGTTGCTGACATTATTCTTATTTAGTTTGTGTAGTATCGGGGTGTATGAAACTGCTGCCATACTAGGGTGTCCTTTTGCTCGACACCCCTGCTCAAACTAAATAAGCTTAAAGTTACCAAGCTGTGAGAGTAGCTTCCTTGTTTTGTAAGAAAAGTGGCAATATCCCTGATTTAATGGACAAAGCTTAATTTCGGTTTGTCCCGTGAAACTGAATACAAAGGCCAGGTGCAGCAGTGAACCTGAGATGGGACTGCACACACAGGACGCTTTTGCACAGTGTATGTTCCTGTAGCAATTACTGTTGCTTAGTTTGCGTAGTCCTCTGTGGTAGGTGAAATTTCCATGTTTTTCGTATAAGCCAAGCACTGTGGCAGCATTTGGAGTGTGTAGTTTTACAGCCTTCAGACTCTGGGCGAGTTACTGGAGCACTGAGTAACTGGAAGAGAAAAAGAATTGGATAATTTAGAGGTTTGGACCCTAACTTCCATTTATGTATTAGAAAATCTTTCTTTGACATCCTTAATATTGAGTTTCCTTGTGTCGTACTGAAAAGAGTTTGGCCTGCTAAGAAGAGCTTATATATTTCTTGGTTTATATTGTGGTAAGTTGAAGAAGAGAAGAAAAAAAAAAAAAGAATTTCCTGTCTTTAAATATGCAAAAAATATTTTGTCTCTAACAGATATAAAGTTACTAAGTATGCGTTTAAGTAACAGTTGTGACTCAGTAATGCATGGCTGTTGGATTCAACATAAAGCGAGCGCGTATGAGCAGTTATTCCATCCTGCTCCTCTTCAGCCTGCTCAACTTCTCCCGTTTACCCCAGTTTCTCCGGTTTGGTTTGCAGGCCATGACTGCTGTGAGACCGTGAAGGTGGCACTTTGTGCTTCTAAGGAAGGGTGCCCGCTTCTGGTTGTGGCCGAAGAGAGTTTCCAGTTTATTCAGGACGAAGCCTACGACGCAGCGCAGTTTCTGGCCAGCTGTGCTGGCAACCAACAAGCCCTGAACTTCACCAGGTTCTTGGACCGCTCAAGGCCGCCCGCCGCCGATGTGGAGTTCCTGGATGAAAAAGTGGCCTTGGCGTTTCGGCACCTGAAGCTGCCTCCAGGATGGAACGTGCTGGGTGCGGATCAATCCCTGAACGGTGAGATTGGCTGGGAGGGACCCTTTGAATATGGGTAAAAAGGCTTCTGCTTTGGAAACTTTCTTGTTTGTGTTGGCCTTTGGGCTGGGAGGTGTGACTTGATGGACGTTGATTTGTCCCAGTAGATCTGCAGCCTCTCCTTTGCACCTAAGCTGCTCTAAAATACATAAGACACTGGTAATTTTTGTCTTCTGTTACATAATATCAGAGGCTGATTTAAATGGCCAGGGCTTTATGCACACCCAGAAGGGGAGTTTTCTGCCTATGCAGTGGTATGAGGGCATCAGTGTCACACTGAAGGAAATCTCCTGGACGTGTGTCTGCCTGTGGAACGTCTGGCACTCCTTCAGGTTTATTAGCCTTGTTGCACAAATTTGGCATTTTTGATCAATGCGGGTTTTAAAGCACAGGTGCCAAGTGAGTGAAAGGTGGAAAATGGATCTTGAAGCTTCTTGGGAGAGCTGGGTGTCTGCCTGTGAGCAGTGCAGTCGATCCGTGAGCGCCCTGAGGATTTGTCTAGGATGTCTCAGCGTTGAGGCATCCAGGAGAGCATGGAAGTGCTCCAACACAAGCCCAGGCATCCCATTCCCAAATAAAGAGGTTAAAAATGGGAAGGCCTAACTGACAGTGGCTCTTAACTGCAGCAGTGAGCGCTACTGGACGCTTACAAGTAAATGTAAAGGAGATGGTGGGGAGTGCCCGTCCCTGGGAGTTCTGCTGTTCTTGTCCCCGGGGAGCTTCAGGAAGCCTAGTGATAGCTTGTGAGGCTAATTCACTTTTTTTTTTTTTTTTCCTGGAAAGAGCTTTTTCTTTCTGTTTTATGTTTGTTTGTTTTCCCCAGTGAGCTAATTACACCTGGGGAATTTGGGGGGATTTTTTGCAATGGTAACAGAAAAACAGAGTTTGCAGAAGCTTTCTTTTGGTCACACAACTCTTTCTTTCTTCTTCAGCAAATTGTATCTGCTTTGCTAGAGGGAGATGGCAGGTCTCTAGCTTGGGGTTGAGAACAGGATTAGAAAAGTCTGCTCTGGGGTAAAATGTAGCATCTCTTTGCTGGGGCTTGTGGGTTAATTAGTGTGGGTGAGGAAGAAAAGCAAGGCCAGCTTTGAAACTGGGATCATATATTACGCATACTCTGGCCGATGGCCCTCCAGTGGGACATCCTGTCCTGCATTGCATCACTACCTATGAACAGTTATTCCAATTCATATTTCACATTTAGCTAAATGTCAGTACCAGCTACTTCAAATAACCTTCTTGAAGGAGAAAATGCTATAGAAATGAGAACAAAAGAGAATGTCAGATCCCTTCTTGGGAGCCTGTAGCGCTGCCTCTAAGCTGGCATGTCTGTGTGGCCTCTTGTGGGTTGGAAACAAAACACTGCTGTTCAGCAGAGCCTCCCAAAGCCGGAGCGGGCGAGGGGCCTCTCGCAGCTCCCTGGGGACAGAGCTGGTGGGGAAGGGCTGTTTGGAGATGACCATTCCTGTGAAACGTGCTTGACGGGTGACTTCTCCAAAGAATGAAGTCAGAGTCTGTATATATTAAAAAAAAAAAAAAAAAAAAATACAGAGGCAGGACTTGAATAAAAGAGTCGAACGTAGCTCTGGGTTGGGCTTTACAGATGGGGTGTACAGGGACTGGAAGGAAAGTACAGGAACTTTCCTTCCGGTGTTGTTCTTTGTCCTGTTTCCAAGTCCGACTGATCTTTGAAGAGACCATGGGGCCACAAATGGCAGAGAAACTACTAAAAGTAACACCCAGTACCGTCAGGCTGAGGTTTTAAAACTGTTTTTTCACATATGGGTGCTGGTGCAGTGCAAAGCACATGGTTAAGGTTCGTCCCATGGAGGAAAGAGGCGTTTAGCATCCCCGGTGCTCCTAGGTGCCAGCCACCTGGGCAGTTAAATCATCGATGGTTTGTATTCAGAAGCTGCTATTTCATATGTTATTGCAGCATTTCCCCTCCCTTCTTTTTCCTCTTTCCTTAGCACATCAATAGGTTTAACTTTTTAATAATTAAAAGTGCAGGAGTACTGTAGATAAATGCTGTGCAAGAATTACATATTTGCTTATGTCCTATTCAACAAAGGACTTCATTCTTTAAGAGTTTGCCGTTGCTCAGGATTAAAGATATGGTGTCTCCACATAACCAAATTGTTAAAAACACTTCCTTTCAGCTGCAGGTTAGAAATATCTTTAAAATTATTTAGAATTGCTAGAGGGCATTTGCAAACATTCCATTAAAATGCTTTTTCATACATAACCAATTGAACTGTTGTCATTGCGCTAGAGAAGCTCATTCAGATCTCTAGTAATCCCAGTAATCTTAATTTGTTTCACACTAGAGTTTCTTTACATTTGTTCCTTAGTTATCTCTTTTGCCATCATCTCATTAAATTGAAAAGCAATAAAATCAACATTTCTTCCCATATTGTCACCCCGTGCACTTTCAAAAACCCAATGTTCATTTGCAGTATTTTATTATCTTTCTTTTCATTGATCTTGAACAACAAAAGATTTTACTGTTTAAAAGGAAACTGTTCCAAAATTAAATGCACTAAATGACATTAACTAATCCAGACCATTCAGGTATTGGTTAACGTTGCTCAAAATCAAATATTTATCAATTTACATCACTCTGCAGCTACATCAAAGCCCAAATCATCAGTGTTCACAACCCCATAATCCTTCACCCAAAATCAACTGGAAAACAGAGTGGATCCGTTTGGACCTCAGCAAGCTTTGAATGAACCCTCTGTGCCAAGTTTAGCACCAGAAACTGCTT
>NW_010580925.1:20715-35276 GCF_000705375.1 Tinamus guttatus | reverse complement strand
GTTCAGCAGCTGGTGGAGTGGAGCCAGGAACAGTTCGGGGTTAGTGCTGGGCTGACACTGGTGCTCCAGGGACAGAGAGCAGGGGCTTAACAACCTTGATTCCTGATCAAGGAAGGAAAGCCAGCTTGGAAACCAGAATCATACCTCTCAAGCTGTTTATCAACTTAACGTTAAGTTTAGCTTTTCTGACCGTCTTTTATGTTTTTTTCTTATTTTGCCCTGAACCCACCTGCTGCATAAAATACTTGAAGAACAGCCTTGCTGTCTGTAGAAGACCTCCAAGAAGGCCCATTCTCAGCAGACCAAAAAGGCTTGCAGCAGTTCTACATTAAGTACCTCTTTACCCACTGATAGAAAATATTTTATGAAAAAAAGTTAAGCTGCTGCTGTGCCAGTTTTGCCTGCTAGGACTTTGTGATAATCAAATATCTTCCTGCTTGGTGTCTCACTAGTGGAACAGGGGATGACAGCACACAAGTCTCTTGGTATTTTTGAGCTCCTTGGGCTCCCGCCTCGCTTGCCAAGGCAGACAGCGGATTCGCACCCAGCTGGATCAGCGGGATAGCAGAAGGAAGGGTGGACAAAACTCCCCCGGGAGCTGCTTGGGTGGCTGGGAGCAGGTCTGCGGGGCAGGACGGCTCATTCCTGTGCGGTTGATGGCAGGAGATTTGCATTCCAGATAACGAGGGTGGCCAACGCTCTCGGGCTGGGCTGGCCTCCTCCCTGCATGGTTGCAATCCTCATTTCTTTTACGTGTCCTAAGGCAGCCGAATCCTAAGAGCAGAAGGATTCTTCTACTCCCTACTCTCCGTCTGCTGTGATTCCTTAGTGTGCCTTACTCTTAATTATCTATTAATCTTTATGAACTCAAATGGCATCGAATATTTATTTCAGAACACATCTAATTAAGCAGTACTCTTGTCACCATGGTGTTCCAAGCACAGCATTACTTTCAGTTGCCTTATAATCATATTCATCTTAATTATTGCAAGTGCACTGCAACTTTCTAAAGAACATCACTGTTACTGCTGTCAAAAGTAAGTTTTTTTTTTTCCTGTATGCAGTGGTATTTTAAAAGGCTGCTTCTTAAGTTGAACAGATTCTTACAGTTTTAATCTAGAAATAAAAAGCAATATATGTTCTCTGAGCTTATCAGAAAAACAAATGCACAACTGTGCTTTTTCTTTTTAAAATACTAAATTGAATATTAACTAGAAAACTAGAATAGAGCATTTGGAGGTATTGGTAAGGATTGTGGGTTTTGTGTTCTAGTGGGAGAAGAAGAGGGTTTAAGGCTCAGGTATGAAAAGCTTAGAGAGTTTAATCTCTGTGTTGACTATCAGTAGTAAGCAACAGTTCCAAAAATTCTTTTAAGTAATAGTTTGAGCAAGTCTTTGAGCAGAGCCTCTCCATTTTGGTCATTAAAAGTAAGTAGCAAAATTTGGGCTTATGGTTAAAATTTAGGTAGCCTGAGCTTTTCAAGATGATGTTTTGGGGTTACTTTCAGAGTGTTTCCGTGATCAGACTGGAGAGAGAGCAATTCCTGCCTGAGAGCGTAAGGAAAAGCTGCTCACATGGAGCCCCTTGTATGAGCTGCTGTCAGCTCTGATTACAGGCAGTTAATCAGGGGAGCGTCTTATTAGATAAAGCATCTTCACAAACGCAATTCCTGACATCTAGAGCATGCCCAGCTTCCCAGAGCTCAGTGCAGTGACAGTCCTGTGCAGTACTACGAAGGGAAACTCCACACTAGCCACGTGGGAGGGAGGCAGAGAAGATCCTTTGCCTCTGCTCTGGTTAGTCTGACTAGGGCACTGTGTTAGGGATTCAGTAACTCCGCACCCAAAACCTGCAGGAGTTCAGTGTTCAGTGCACCATGTGAGTCACTGTGACCAGAAGCTCTTTATTTGCTATTTACATGAAAGAAAGGGAGAATGGCTGAAGAAAGTTACAGATGCCCCAAAATGGTTTAAAAGGCTTTCAGAATTGATTAGATGATCATTGATTATTAGCAACTGATATTTTTTCCATGAGAAGATGTTAAAGAGATGAAGCTAATGATGTGTTGCAGACAGAAAGCTTTAATCTCTTCGCCATTTTATAGTTTTTCCTTGAACCTTTCCATGTAATAGTTGCTAGTATTTTTCCATTGGATTTCATATCCATTGCACTCTGCTCCTCACCTTTCATCCCTATCCAGTGATAAAGGACTACACAAAATACATCCACATGACCTTCTCTGTGACAACAGCAGCGTGGGGTCTGAGTGAGTTGGCCTCACTACATTCCTACATAAGATGAAAAACCCTTTTTCATACCCAAGTTTAATGTTTAACGCTTTCTGCAGTTGCAGATGAAAACAGGAACCAGCAAATACTTATTCTTGTTCAGGCAATGTGTCCAAAATCTACTGCTCAGTAGGAGAATCTGTGGCTGAGAAGTCACTGTTGTGTGAGGGTTTCTGTTCCGTTTACTACTAGAAGGACTGAGGACATCAAGATCTTCCAGAGTGCTTTGAAAAAAAATATCTTATTTAGAAGATTAAAATAGAATTACCAACAAATCTTTTATCAACTGTACTGGTTACTCCAAACACCATTTCTTTTCCTTGACCTTTCTTTGCCTCTCATGCTGTTGCTGGGATTTCACTGTTCAGTGAAGGCTTCTGTTTCTTCCTCCTTGCATTTCTCAAGGGCTGATCTGAACAGTGAAACCTTCCAGCACAAAAAAAAAAGGAGAACAAAACTTTTAAGCTAGATTTGATGGTAGATTTCAAAATTGCTAAGTATATGTGATTTTGGAAGGGGCAAAAATGAAGCACTGCAGGAAGACTAATGATAAGTTACTCCATGTAATGTCTCTTCCTTTACAAGCTATCTCAGGAGATGGAGGATAAAGCAAAAAGCTAGGTGTGGCTTACTCTAAATAAAGAGTGATTTTAAAAGAAGTAGTGTTTTTTTTTCTGTTATTTAATTAGGATTAAAATGGAGTTCTTATTTAGGGAGCAGTTTGTGTGTTCTCAGATGTGTCATACCCAAACATTTATTTCTTCAGTGCTTATTTGTTTTGTGTTCATAGCACTGTGAGCCTTAATCTTTTACAGTTAGCAAAGTACATTTGACATCCTCCATGGAAATTTTGTCCTTAGTTACCCAGACAAACTGTCTGCTCATGTGTCACAGCTGAAAAAAAATACATAAAATTAATACATCAAAAATCTTATGTTTTGCCAGCTGGATTACAGTGCCCTGCCATTATGGGATAATAATCATATGTTTCAACTCTTGCCTATTACTAGGAAATGAGAAAGGAACAAAACAACTTTGGCCTTCCCAGTATTGCATGTCTTGTATTTCTAAAATTTCCTAATTAGAGGGACCTTTGTATTGGCATTCAGAGGACAACCTCTGAATTTTAAGATGGGGGATTTGTTCTTGATATGGAGTGAGAGAAGGACTTCTGGCTATTATGTGTTAAAGCTTTTGTTCATCTTCCATGCCTGCCAGAGGCACTTTGCACCATGAAAGACATTGAAATCATTGCCTGAATTTCCAGCCTCCCATGCTACAAGCTTTCTTTCTTCACAGGTGGGAAAGTTGGAAGAATTTGGTCCATCTTTCTCTCCTGTTCCACCTCCCAGCATTCCCAGACTGGATGCAAAAGAGACACAGGTGTATTTTTCATTGCCTATTAGTAGTTAATCCAGTGCGCAGATGGCACGTACCTTTCAGCTCTAGCCATGCAAGTTTTGGGCACTCCAAAACCTAAAGCCAGTGCCCGGGGTCCCTGCAGTTGTTGCACATACAGGAGGTTGTCTCTTTGGTGTCATTGTCCATGCCTGTCTATTAGAATGGCCTCATGCCAGGTTATATGTTAGGCAGAACTTATCAGCTGAAGCTGGATAGTGAGATTGTGTGTTTAAGATGGCAACGTGCCATGTCTGCTTGTAGAAATGACACGTACAAGTTATTGCTGCCCAAAGGCATAGGGGCACTGCCCTACTTCAGGAGTCTATGTAGACACCTCCTTCCAAATGCTGGGATTCATATGTCCACTAACTTGAGCGTCTGTTAGTTTGGGGAGGGCAAGGACGTTTCCTCCAGTGAAATAGGACATCAGTTGAATCAGTGGCAGGCTGAGTGGTTGCCTGTCTCTTGCACAGCTTGGAGTCTGTGGCTTGACTGGTGACCCGTGAGCTGGTGAGTAGAAGATGCTTCTATTTAACTGTGCAGGCTTCAGCTGATGGATGGGAAAACATTTTGATCCCAGAATCTGTGCTTAATGCTTTTCGGGTCTACCCTGCTCAGGTTTTGTACAAGGGTGTTCGTTTCAGCAGAAGGTCTCATATTACAACAGATATGGCCAGACCAGTATAACACATTCTTTATTCATGCAGCAATAATTTACTTTAAAATAAATGCTTCTGTACTTCCTATATGAACAGCAGGAAGACCTGTATCATTTTAATTATTATAGTTAACTCTGCCAATTTATTAGTGTGGGTAAAGCAGGGCAGATCTTTTACTGGTACAATCTCACAGGCATATGTTTTTGCTCTGGGTAAGTCCTACTCGTATCCAGTTTTGCTGGCTCCTCTTTGCAGTCTCATCAGTAATCTTCCCTTGTGCCTGTCTATATGGCTTGCCATTTTTCATTGCTCCTTCTGTCCAAGACTGAAGGCCCATTATCAACTACCTTGCTGCCTTGTTTCCTTCTAAAGCATTGCACTCTACAGTACTTAATACCCAAATCCTTGCCATTAACACTCCCACAGGCTGAGAAAAGGTCTCTGAGTGAGCTCAGCTATATCCTTTTTCTCTAATCAGCTGGAACCTCCATTCAGACATGCTCATGCATTCAGACCAGTGTGGTTTTGCTTTACACTAATCAGGAGGAGGTTGGGGTGGAAGGATTGGTTTGTAGCCCAGAGACCTAATTTGGAGTCATATGGAAGAGAGCTGGTGCCAGAAAGCTTTTTGGTTCCTGAATACAGATTAGTTCTGCAGGAACTGATCCAAGAAGCTTGGGAAAAACTGCATGGCAGGCAGGGGAGAACTCCCTATTTTGGCTTTGTTTTCCACTCAGGGTCTTAATGATGTCCCTTAAGAAAGCAAGTAAGTAAGCAAAGCAACAGAATTCCCAAGCTGTACGTTTCAGAAGTGATTTCTCTTGTGGCATACTTCTAGGAAAAACATGACTTAATTAAATCTTAGAAGCCTTATGCACTTGCATTTTAAAATCTGCTGCATAGGTTTGGCTGGCAACCAAATTAATAACCCAATAAATCTTTGCTATAAGAGTCAAGATATTAAACCAAGTGAGCTCACGGACATGGTTTACTGAGACCCAATTGGTGTTTTTGTGTTTTGTTTTGTTTTTTAATTGGTAGTACCATTCAGAATTGAAATCCTTTGTTAATTAAAGGAACAAATGTTAATGTTTTACTTTTTTTTTTTTTTTTATCCCAAACCTTTTTGCTCTTTATACAGAAGTAATACACTTTGAACTGCTGAAATACAATATTTTCACCTGGAGTTCATTTTTGGTTGAAACTTTTCAGAGCAAAGTTCTAGGGCTACTGCTCTTAGAACAGGGGTTTATTTTTCTAAGATGAAAGCGTAGGATCAAGAGTGACTTTTACTATATTAGAAGGAGAAGGTTATTAATCATAAAAAGCAGTAATGGAGATTACTAGTTTATAAAATGCTGCTGCTCAGAGTTCTGTAGCTACTGCTTAAAGTTGAGGAAAAGCTAGACTAAGGCAAAATCAACCGGGGAAAGCAAAATCCTCACTTTTTATCTGCAATAAAAGCTAAACCGTTCTCCTATGTTGCTCCAGATTTGTGCTTTAAATGTACCTTTTTCTTTTTCTCTGCATGTGTGCCTTGGGGTGAATTGCTGTCTTAAAACTTTACGTAAGCTCTGATCCAGTGTGTGAGGAAGGTGTTTGGGTTTGGTACAGACAAACCCATCTGGATGTGGCAGATTCTGCAACGTTGCAGCTGTGGCTGTTCGAGGAATGGGCTTTTTCACATTGACTTCTGTGCTCAGTCTCATCCTGGGAGCCCTGAGCACGTCCAGTGCTGCTGTAGCAGTTCCCTCTCTTTCGAGTCTGATTCCCTCCTAGCTCTCAGCAGTCTCCTTTTGCAGCGGGTGTTTTTCCAGGTGCAGCCGTGTGGGGTTGCTTGGCTCCTGGCTGCGATGGTTGATGCCAACCGTCGCGCCGTATCCGTGTATGCGTCGCCTCCGGGGGCTGGGATGTGGGGAAAGGGCATCCACCTACCCCACCGTCTACAAATGCCTTTCTCTTTTCCCTTCGTTCTTCCCAGAAAACACTCCTCGGGAAACGTTGATGCATTTTGCAGTGAGGCTGGGGCTGCTTCGGCTGACATGGTTCCTGCTCCAGCAGCCAGGAGGAAGAGGAGCTCTCAGCATCCACAACACCGAAGGGGCGACGCCGGTGAGCTTGGCCTTGGAGAGGGGTTACCTGAAGCTGCACCGGCTTCTGACAGAGTAAGGATGATTTGGTGCTTCCTCTGCTATTTTGCTGTTCTTTGGGTCGTACATGTCTTTACGTTATCATTGAATAATGCCTACGAGCTGAACTCTACCCTTAAAGACATCATTTCTGTAATGTTATTTTTACCTTTATTGTTGGAAACAATGGGGCAAGCCCTTAGGCGTTCTGGAAGTGCAATAGCAATGTTGAGTTCTCCTTTTCTGTTTGGTTGCAGCAGTTTCCAGCCATCCTTTAAAGCCCAAGTGAGTCACTGAAGTACTGAGTAATTAAGCGCAAATCTTATGCAAACATGAGTGAAAAGGCTCCTTTTTGACCAAGTACAGCTGTTCAAAAGAGCTGGCAGCCTTTGCAATGGTCATTGTGACTGTTGCATTCTTATAGAGCACTTTTGGACTTTTTGGTCAAAAGAAGTCATGGTTTTTCTTTTGAAATATGGTGGCATACTGTGGAGTATAGATAACTGCCAGTGTCTGGTTTAGATGAAAATTAATATAAATATTTAAAAGCAGAAACTGTTCTCCTTTACCAATGGTTATGAGAAGCAGCTAGAACTTACTAACTAGTAGCAACTAGTCACATTTGCATTTACTGTGGGATTTAATAAGGAATCCTTCAGAAATAGACAAGTTATTTTGAATAGCAAATGTTTGAACAGCAGGCTTTAAAAGCTGAGGCTGATAAAGGCGAAGAGCTTAAGTAAGTCCTGAGGGGGCTGTTTGTAAAAGAGGAAAGATTTAGTCTGCATTTGTGTTATTCTGATGCCTATTTCTTGTAAGCTCTGTTTATTAACTTTGTTTTTCTGATTTGAATTTTTAGATAGCTAGGGTTTATGTTGAACAACCCAGTATAGGAGTCCACTGTTCTGTTCAGAATATTCAAAACTGTTCCACTTTACAAATGTTGAACAACCCAGTATAGGAGTCCACCGTTCTGTTCAGAATATCATTCAAAACTGTTCCACTTTACAACTTGTAAACCCTTCTGCTTTCTATATAGTATTTTGGTAAGTGGTGAGCTTGTTAGAAAAAAAAAAATGTGCGGCTGGTATGATTGCATCTAAGTTTCATCTTTCTTATTTAACATTTCTGCCAACCCACATGCAAAGTGCAGATAAAGGGAAAGGTGTAGCATGGGACAGAAACTAAACCCTGACCTTTTCTGTCCAGGATTAATATTCAGATGACATAGTGTTGAACTTGCATGGAAAAATTGGTTTAACAACAGTCATACTGTTGAAAACATGCTAAACTTGGGCTGCCTTGTAATGCTGGGGTGTGCAAATCATCCTGTAACTACAGCAAAATCCTCCTACCTGAGACACACAGCATGACAGGATTTACATGCAGTCAAGAGAGTTAAATTGGCCCAAACTGTATAGCTCACAGCAAATGCTGTTATGTGAATAGGAGTAAAGCTGGTAATTTAATAAGGAATGGGAAGTAAACAAAACTGTTACAACAGCAATTCATGTATTTGGTGAGGATTTCACAACTGACACCAACAATAGGATGGCAGTTCCTTGTTGGTGGAAAAAAACAGTCTATCTGGCACTTGGGTTTCATGGCATTGCCCCATGCTGTTCACTTTAGTAGATACTGCTCATGAAATCCAAGGGATTTTTTGATGACCTTTACAGTTCATCTTTGAAAACAAGATTCTGTAGCATCTTTGGTCACATTTGCCAGCAGGATCCCAGCTCCTGTTCTTTCTGGCATATCCTTGAACTATTTAGTTGAAAAATTACCACTATTTTTCCTGGTGGAAATATCACGGATCTAACAGCCCTTCCACCTGTCCCAGGGGTCCCCAGATCTCCACAGCGGTGGCGGCTCAGGACGATGCAGTGGCCACCACAGTGACTTTGTGGTGCTCGCTGCTTTCTGCAAAGAGGTGGGATCTAGGCCTAAAAAAATCCCTATTGAGAGCAGAAGTACTGAGTTTCAAAATATAGAGGTACAGCCAAATTCAGCGAAGAAAGTATATATCATTTATGTGCTGTCAAAACACAATGGATACTGTATAATTCTTTTCTGCACTCTGCTTGTGCACGCGCTGTACGATCCACGCACACCGATTTGGCACCCAGTTTACACCACTCAGCAAAACAGAGACCAGCAGCGCATGCTAGTGAGAGCCCGTACAAAGGAGTCATTATTTTACAAGTAATTAAACTACACTTCACAAATAAATGAATGCAGTGTGTTTAGTGATGCATTATCCTTGGGGGGATTTTATTGTTCACTTACTTGCTAATTTGCAGGACCGTGCATTTTCCAATGATTCTTCCAGTCATCACTGGGAAAGGGTGAAATTTTGCTGTAATTAGGATACAATCATTAAAAAGTAGGCACAAAAACTTCTCCGTTGTTGCAGTTTTGCCTGGGTTCAGCTGCAAAGCAGTCTGATTCAGCTGCAGTGTAAATATTTTTCTAAAAACCTAATTACACTTCTGACATTTTGAATTTCTGTTTATCAGATGAGCTTTCCCTTTTCAGCTGTGGCAGGGTCAAAAAAAGAAAAGATGCTTTTAAATTTTAAATTTTGCAACCCCTGAAATATTCTTTTCTGCAGTATTTGGCTCATGAATGGGCTTTTGCATCCTCTTTGACATGAAAGACTTATTTGGAGACTGAAATGGAGAGCTGCAATAGAGCACACAGATTGTCCAAGCTGGATAGAGATGCTAGCAGTGTTTTTTCTCCAGTTATAGCATTCCTGAGGGTGCTTGTTTCATCTTCTAAATTAAAACTGCTCAGTAAACACTGTCTTGTGGTGCAGACGGAATAGGACATTGCCTGAAGGATGACATTTTTTTTAAAAGCATATATCAGGATTTTCTCCTTCATTGTCTGCTCAATAATCGTCTGGTTAGCAGTTGTTTTTAAATACACCGATCTGATTTGAAAAAGCTCTAGAAAACAGGTAGGCTGCCCAGCCTGCCCCAAGTTTCTATAATTCTCAGGTGCAATAGGAAGGAATTCCAAAGCCAAGGGTCTTGAGCCGAAGCCCGTTGCTTCTTTATGTTAAATTGGGCAATTTTAGCTGCAGGGCGTTGGTCGGCTGCTGCGTTCGTTGGAGGAGAGAGGGCTCTGAAGAAGCAGTTCAGTTTTTTAAACAGGGGGTAATATTCTCCTTGCAAGTAACTTGGAGTCTGTAATAGGACAGCTGCATTTTGCACTAGTTGATGTTTTCAGATGCAGTGCAGGCTATAATCCGCCTGCCAGCTCCATGTTCTGCAACGCTTTGTAAAGCAGGCGAGTAAAATGGCTCCAAGAAATAGCTGCTATTCTTGATTGCCGGGAAGTGCAAGGGCTCTTGTGTAAAGCATGTAAATTCTGGTTTTAGAATCTAATTGTACTTTTCCAGAGTAAAGTTATGTCTAATAACTCCCAAGTATAATTTTTCTTCCACAAAGCTACATGCTTGCAGTCTCTCCACAGCAGAGTGATTTATGCCCCCTCAAAAGAGGAAATGAGGGGAAAGTGAAGTCTGTAAGAATGAATCTTGCGTTTTCCCAGTGCCTGCAGCAGTCTCTGACTTGTTCCCTCTGATTTTAATTTTGCTTTTGTTGCATTCTCTGCTTGCTTTTTCTAAGGAGCTCTTCTGTGCAGCTCTGGGATTGCTCTTCCTTAATATACTATGATAGCATCTGGGCAACTTGGTATGTGAAGCAGTAAGTCAGCATGAATGTGTATTTCCCAGATTAAATTGACTTAGATTTAATTAACACACATGAGAAATAACTCAATGGTAACACAAGTGTCTTATGAACATTTTGCAACGTGTGCTTATCACTTGCTCTTTTTCTGTCTTACATGAGTAGTTGGTGCTGTATGTTCCATAGAGCCTCTAAACTGAGGATGTTTTTCAATAACCTTGTTTTTATAGTGGAGTAAATTTTGCTGCTTTTCGGAGTCAGAGCTGCAGGAAGATTTGCCCTGTGTCTTGTTTAGCAAGTCCTTTAAACATATGTTTGTTTTCAAAAATGTCCTCTTTATTTAAAGCACAGGATTTAAATGTCATATTGAAATTAGGAAATAGTTTTCTGACAGGTTGTGCTAATAGTTAAGATAAGCATTTTTCATTTAATTTTAGTATTAGGTATTAGCATTAGCTCTCTTAAATTCAGGCTTTGTGGATGTCTGTTGCGATGAAGCAAATGAGAGAGGACTCCAAACACAGATACATGTTTTAAAAGGGGAGTGCTGTTTAGCTGTGTCACTAGCAGTGATCCAACAAGATATATATAGATATTTTTAATTTTCTGTCATCTACTGAATTTCAAGGTGATGGCTGGAACAATCACTGTTTAATCGATAAAGATGCTGAGGTGCTGCGAGGCTCTGTTGGCTGCAGGAGAGCAGGGTGGAGATGGGGCAATCGGGTGCAAACATGACGGAGCAGGAAGAGTTTGTGTTTCCCTCTTTCCACCTACTCACCCACTACGTACTCCAGCTCTTACTGTTCTCCCAGCGTGTTCCCACATCCCTAACAGGGCTCTGGCTTTGATTCGTTGGCTTCCTCTTCCCCTTTGTTTTGTGTGTTTCCACCTCTAAATGCAGAGAAGAGGCAAGGTCCTATAGCAGACACTGCCTTTTCCTTTCTGGAATCGTTGGACATCAGAGGTGCTAGAAGATAATGCTCACATAAATAGGTGCATGAGGAGGAAAAAGAAGAGATTGGAGAAGATTTGGTAAGATATGAACAGGAAATGATTCCCCCAGTCCAGCAGTGACCCTGATTCTGAGGTCCAGAAAATTGCAGGGCCTTAAGCCTTGTGTGGTCTGTAAATGGAAGGGGAGGAAGGAAGGGTGCAAGGATGTAGCTGTCATTATCTGAGCTGCCAATGTATCTGAGATACAGATTTGTATCTGAGGTACACAAGGTTATCTGTGTGGATTTGAGCCTTGGGATAGACCACTTCCATTTCAGGATAAATTTAGATGAAGGAGTGATTTCTAAGAGCAGCTGCGTTGCTGGCCTCAGGCACCGGTTAGCTGGATACCCGCTTGAGGTACTTCCTCAGTTTGGCGTTTGGAGCTGATCTGTTAGAAGCACATGCGTCTGTAGCAGAGGTTAAAGTTTGAACAAATTACTGTAAAGAGCAGTGTTTGCAGCTGCCGCGTTGGAGGCCGTTGAGGCCGTGGGCTCCATCTCGGTGTCGCGTTGCCCGGCGCGTGGCCGCGCTCGCTCGCAGCGCGGGTACACGTTCTGCTGAGATGGGTCTCTTGGGCCCATTTCGCTCATCTTGGTCAAAGATGCCTTTTTAGCACTAAATAATGTGATGAAATAGCCTCCCTGACTGTGCTGCTGTGTTTAAAATGCGATAGACTGTGTCTGTCTTCACTTCAAGTGTATTTCACAGATTCACCTTAAATTTATTTTCTTTACTGATCAGAATCATAGACTATGTCAAGTTCTATATAGAACTTTGAGATCTCTATTCAACAAGTGCATCTTTACTGTTAGATAAGGCTATGAAGGTTAAACTAATGAACAAATAAAATGCAGAGAGAATAATAGTTATTCCTATGGAATGCATATCATAGAGCTGAGCTAAAATATTTCTTGACAGTTTGTAGTTGAGTTTTTTTTTAATGTCTCACCAACAGTGAAGCCTGACACGTACTTGGATTTAGGAGCTGCAGACCCTTGGTGGGAGGAAATATAATCTGATTTGCTAAGGTACCTGGACATGTGGGACTGGCAACAGCTGTTGAAAGAACAAGCCACATTTGCGTGGTTTAGCATTGTATAGTATGTCAATCAATGGTCTAAGTGTAAAATTGTTAAATTTAAATTTAAAAAGTTGTTAAATATGCAACCTCATAGTGAAGTGTAGGTTATGCAACCCTGAACTTGGCTCGGTGTCCTAACCCACTCCAGTTAGTGTTCCTGTGAAGTACCGTAAGGGGTTAGTCATCAATGCTACATCATCTGAACTTCAATTTTTTCCTTCAAAATTCAGAGCATTTGAATTAGTCAGTGGTCTATAAAGTGTTCTTATATCGGAAACATTTTTTTATTGCTTTGCTGGTCTTTCCTAGGACTTGTGGAACTCTTGGAAACATCTGAAATGAGACTACCCTTTGCTAAATCTCTTTCAAATGTATGAAATGTCAATTCGTTTTAGCCCATTATAGCATGCCCTAGAGCCATGTGTTTTCTGAGTCTCATGTATATTGCATACAGATGATTACAAAAATGAGGAGAAGCAAGGAAATGTTTGTGAACATTAGCATTTTTCAGGAAAAACTGCAAGGTCATTGGTGAAAAGTTGACCATAAATGTGCAAAGCCTGCGTTACCACAGGGCTTCTGCAAATAGCATTGCTGTTCTTTGCCAAATTTCTAAGAAACTTTTTCCGTTTACTTTGCACTGTTCTTAAATGTTCTGTTTAGAAGATATTAAGGGTACATGCAATCAAACTGGATACATTGAGTCCTCCCGGGAGTAGTAGCATTGCCACAAAATGTTAATTGTGGTTAGTAATTGGCAGTTGTTACCTTTAAAAGTAGCCGTTTACTGATAGTAGCTATGCAATTTTCCTTGAAGAATGGGAAGATACTGAATTCCATACGCAATCGTGTGATCGGTTTGGAAAAGTGGGATTTTTTTGAAATGCTTGCCTGGAGTCTGGTGACTGCATTACATCTGGGTGTTGAATTTTCACAGTCGGGGATTGTTGCTGTATTTATTATTTAAATTGTCTGGTTGAAGGATGTGTTGCGCAATCGCCACCAAATCCAGCTTCCTGTCCCAGTAGGCGCTTTTCCTTGTTTATCCCAAACGACAGACATTCGATCTTTTCAGCATGGAATTCTAATAACAATAATAAATCAAATTTTGAATGGGAATGTAAGATAAAAATTCAATTTAGTTTTTATTTGCCTTACAGATGAGAGTACCTAAATTACAGAATTTCATAAGTTTTCACCGCAACCATAATAGTAGTGGCTTTGTTTAAAATAATATGTCTTTTTCCTTTATCGCGTGAATCTAGAGGCTGGTGCTTTCAGAATAAATCAGGGGCTATTGTCAGCCTTATAGTAAGATCATAAGAGCTGGCAACACTGCAGAGTTTGTTTTGTTTGAGCCAAAGTCTGGCTCTGAAATCTGGAGGGGATATCCCCAGGAAATAGCACCTTGAGTTCCCACACCGTCGTCCGGACTTGTTTGTGGGATAGCTGGATAAATCTTTCTAACACAAGGTTCTGTTTAATCCAGCAAGGCTTTTTCTGGCTGCTGCTTCTGATCTCTTTTCCCACTTTTCCTCTTCCTTCTATTTAAAATCTGTTATCTATATACTGGAAACCAGTTGTGTCAGGAAGACCCACACAGCTGGATTTCAAACTCTTAAAACTGATGCAGTTTCTGAGACTTCTGAAAATGGGCACATTTTTTGCTCCAGCCATAACCTCTATTTTTTTTTTCCTTTCTTTTTCACCCTCCTTTTCTTATTTACCTTCCCTCTTTTTAAAATATCTTGCTAGTATCTGCAGGAAGCGCTGAGCCATGCTGTGCATTTGCAGACTTTCCTCTACCTCTTTCCGCCTTGGTTCTTGGCCCGGCGCCACCCTCACTGCGCTACCGCAAGAAAGGACGGGGCTGAGCACACAAATACGGATCCTCCTTCGCCAGAGACAAAACGGCATCGGCACTTCTTGAAGATACAAAAAAATAGCATAGATTGTGTTGTTTTCTGGGTCAAGTATGTAGTAGCAGGTTGTGGTTTGAGCCTTATGAGTCCTCCCGGTCCGGGTGGGTCATGGCCTGATGGTGCTTTGGAGGTTGTGATGATTTCAGATGTTTGCTGCTTCTCTTGCACCGGTTTGGGTTGGCATCCTTCTCCGAGACGCGGTCCCACCAGCACAGGGCAGCTCGGTAAGTTTTGCCTTTCTCCATACAAACACTGTCTTTTCCCAAAGCTGGGAATTTCCTTCCCTTCCTTCCTTTTGCGTGCCTCTATCTGATAGAAAATTGGAGCAAATGAATCAGAGAGCGAAGCTGGTGCAGCCGTTTCACAGCATTCAGCAGGCCA
>NW_010580925.1:0-20654 GCF_000705375.1 Tinamus guttatus | reverse complement strand
GGACACGCTCAGCGCGGTGTGGTCCTGCTGAGGGTGGAGACATGACAGGGAACGTTGCCAGCTATAGACCTCATTGGTCTGCCAGTGCTTTTTTAGCCAAGCAAGGTATTTACTTCTGCAAAAATTTTGACTTAGGGATGATACCAAAGAAGCTTTTTGTTTATTGCTATCTTCTCCATGTTTCTGTGGGAGACTTTTAAAAAGGGAAGCATGAGAAAGAATTGACCCAGGATGGTGAAACCTTAGAGGACAGATTTCTCTCGTTGCTGGTGATCTCTCTTCACAACTGCAGCTGATTTTTGTGCTGAATGGAAACAGACTTTTTGACTTCTAGAATGGTAGAGCTTCTATATACATTTTTGTTAATAATTCTTGAGTAAATATTAGCCTTTTTGGTTTTGGCTCCTACTTAACCAGCTTGAACGTGCTCTTGTATAAAATTACCACTACTACAGAAATTGCTCATTTGAACAAAATGATTTTTTCACAAGCAAGCAGTACAAAATGTGTGTAAAAGCTTTTCCTTTTTGGAAGAAAATGTTCTTTTATCAACTTTCAGTAAAATCCAGGTCTTGCATATGAGATACACTGAAGGGACATAAAAGATGAAGCTCAACATACAAAGACAAATTAGCAAGAGTGTGTTTGCTCATGAAAGTGATTGAAAAACAGAATTATCAGTGTGCAAACAAGTTAACACTTGTGAATACCTGTTTGTCTTCTCTCCTGCATCCATCCATCCCTGAATGCACTGACGTGTGGAAAAGATAATTTGAAGGAGCTGGTGGGCTGGGACATCTACTGCCTCATTGCTCTAATTATGTGCAACAAAAATGATGTTGCTTGTGTGTGAAGTTGTATATGAAGAGAAATTGCTTTCTTGGCACATGGAAGTGATCCTTCAGCCAGCCTGGCTGGTGACAAGGTGAGGGAGCAGCAGTCAGGGTAGACGTTCTCCTGGTGTTGCAGGGGACCGACCTTGTGTGTAATCTGCCTCCAGATTTTGAGGCTTTTGAAGTGATGGAGGTCCTTTAGTCCTGCGTTCCACAGGCTGCCCTGTGGGTGCCTATCTGGAGAGGCTCGTAAGTGGACTTGAAGCTGAGGGGAAATGGACGGAGGCTGTTGCGCTCAGTTCTTGAATCTTGGTGCTGTTGTCCTCATGAACTGTTTTTTGTGCTGACTGCTGCTTTGTGTTCTGCAAGTGGCCCTGAGTGCAGTGATTTCTCATATATGACAGCTGAAAGGAAAAATGCCCTAGACAGAAAAGTCTGTGTTTCCTTGATAAAGGAAGGCCATTTATTTAGTCATTTTACACTTGCAGTGACTCAGTTGACTTCACTGCCTGGATGATCAGATTTATACTAATCGCCAAAGAAACTGTACACTTCCTTCTGTTTCTCTGTAGAAATATTGATTTTGTCTAAATCAAGAGTAATTCTGTTGAAGTCAATTGAGTTATACTGTGGTGAATGGGAAAAGATGTAGGTCCGCTTTGTTTGAGTTTGCCTTGTGTGTGCTGCAGTTTTTAACCCCAAATGAGTCACAGAACAGGGAGGGACATCCTGCTAGGGCAGAGTCATGGCAACCACTGCTGTTGTCTGCAGTATTTTTTTTTCTCTCTGCCAGTTAGTCCACCCTACTCTGCCTATGGCTGTTGCCTGCTTTAATGTCTTTTGGTCATTGCTATTTTTTTCTGTTCTTTCTAAATTGCACAGGTCTGTGGACAGTATCCCTATGGGTTTGTCTGCGCTGTGGTGGACACTTGCCCTTTAGAGAGAGTTGCTGTGTTTACTGTAAGAAACTAAGGTGGCAAAGATGTCTAAAGCAGTGATTTTGCTTGAGTGCCTGTATATGCTTCCTGTATACCTCAATCATTTGCATACAATCCCAGCTCCATCCCAGGCCCTTGTAGGGCAATCTGTGGCTGTGTTGCAAAGGGAAACTTCAGGAAGCCTGTCGTGACTCAGGGTTCATCTTCACAAAGGGGAAGGCGCGTGTTATGGCTCAGACTCTCTCCCATGGGAACAATCTTAGTGAAAGGAAGACGAGGATAAAGAGAGGGAGTAGGACCAAGGGTAAACGGATGGAGTAGCACTGAGGGTAAACATGGGGAGTAGGCCCAAGTATAAAGAAACGGTGTAGGACTGAGGGGAAACACAGGGGGAGTAGCACCAAGGGAAAACATGGGGAGTAGGGCCGAGGGTAGACGTTGGGAGTAGCACCGAGGGTAGACGTGCACCGAGGGTAGACGTGGGGAGTGGCGGAGGGGAAAGACAGGGGGAGTAGCACCGAGGGTAGACGTGGGGAGTAGCACCGAGGGTAGACGTGGGGAGTAGCACCGAGGGTAGACGTGGGGAGTAGGACTTAATTTAAAAACTTAATTTAAAAAACAACTATCTCTTTCTTTGTCTCTAGTCTTTCTTGTATTCTTACAGTCTGGGGGCGGGGGGAAAGACTTTTCTACCTGAGGCTATGTCAGACCAGATTTGGAAGGACCAGGCAAATGCAGCTTGTGTCTGCCTTTAGCTCTGAATCGAATTCATTCTCAGGGCTGAGCAGTACCCGTGTGCATTTGTCTGTCTGGCCCTGGAGCCAGTGCTCTGCTTTGCCTGGGCCATTGATTAGATGACTGTCCAGAGTGAAGGACCACCTATGTCCTGCAGTGCAGCACTGCATATTAACCTGGCTGTGTTTTATTTCAGAGAGGAAGCTAGAGAGCCGGACTCCTGGAGTACCCTGTCTCACACAGTGCACTCAGGGGACTACTGTGTGAAACACCACCGGGGTCTCGATGTCTACGTGCTGACAGCTGAAACCCAGCAAGGGCGAAAGGGCAGCTTGGAGGATGACATACGGCAGCTTCGGAAGCACATGCAGAGCCACGAGCACACGGTAAGGAAAAGGAGCGGGTGATTAAACAGGAACGTACCCAGGGTGTTTGCTGCTGGCTTTCAGAGCAGACTGCTGTCTGATAAGGACGTCCCACTCAGGCAGCCTTTGGGGATGTATTTACAAATGAGTCTAGATGTTTTCTCTGGATGTCATTATCAAATATCCAGGCAGACATGTGCCCCTCTGCTTCTTGACTGGAGACAGGGATGAATCTGAGGAAATTGCTTTAGCAGGAAAGTCTTCTCTATGGGCTCCAGCAGCAAAAGTCAAGCAAGCTACGTGCCAGGCTGGTGGGACCTCTCTGTGCTCCTGGCTCGTGCCAGGTCCCCAAGAGCAGCTAAGCTGAGAGTTGTGTGCAAAGGACCAGAAACCTTCCTTATGGCACAACATCCTTCCGGGGTGGCTAGGAAGCAAAAGGTGTGGTATTTAAATAGTGCTAGTCCTGGATTTTTTTGTTCCTTTCTTTAGGAAAGGGGAGAACCATGGTCTGTAGGCAGTAGGCTAGGAACAAGTTTTGAGGAATTGGCTGCTCTCGTCTTTCTCTAAGCTTTACTACTCCTGATCTCAGCAGAAACTGATGGCATGAGCAGCAAACCAGAGCTAACCATAAAGTCACCTTACTGTGCTTCTCCTTTCCACAGAACAATGCTAAAACCTGGTCTGTGTGTCAAGCTTGTTTTTTGTTTGCTAGTACAAGAGCCAGATGGGTGCAATTTGTCTGACAATGAAATCAGAAAAGGCTATGTTTAGATGCTTTTTTTTTTTCTTTCTTTCTTTCCAACACTGTTTCACTTCACATCTAATCTGATTTGTATTTGGAAAGCAGCCCTATAATTATTTCATTTAGTTTCATTCAGGGTCAGTTAAAAGCCATTTGGCTTCCTCTGGAGAAGGCTGTATTTTTCAGGCTCTCGGCAGGGTGACTTCACTGTGAGGACGTGGGGCTCCCGCCGCCCCTCCTTTTGCCTGTTCCTAAACGAGTGTCACTTTTGTCTGCGTCTGTCCGTGCTGGCTGGAAACCAGTCGAGCAGTCTCGTGCTGGGCTGCGGGGTTGTGGCCGCTGAAGTGCTGACACGCTGTCCAAGCTGCTTCATTTGCACACAAAAAAAAACCCCGTCCAGCCCTCGCGTTGCTGTGCTGGAGAGGTTGGCTTTGCAAGACAGCGCCGCTTTCCTCCCTGTCACTTGTAACAACTCACCTGTCTTGGAGCATCTCGTAAAACTAGAGTGTGCACGAGGATGAGAGCGTGCGTGGCAAGATGGGCAGAGGGACGGATTTAAACAGGATGATCATCACAAGCACCAGAAGGGCATTTAGTGGCCTGTGATTCAGTGATTTGGTGGCAGTGGTCATGGTTTGCAAACCTCAGTAATGTGGAAAGAATAGTTAAAGTGATAGCTGTAAAGGAACAGCAATCATTTTAGCCACAATTTGTATATGCAACAGGTAGAAGTTCTCTGTGCTGCCTCAATTATGATACTGAACTTTTGTAAACTGGGGGGAAAAGGGTCTTTAATTGGAACCTTCTGGCATGAAATTTAATTTCTCCAAGAATTTTCAGAGGCTTGAACAAAATCAAAAGGACCCGGCTTACGTTAAACTGTGAAACTTTATGTATTGTTTGAAATTGCCTATGAATAAATGCAAAGTAGAAATAGTTTGAAAGAGATCATTAGAACATTAATATTGCATTTCCTGTAATGCATAGGAGCTGCCCTCCTATTGAATAAGAAACCAATGTTACCTCAGAAAGCTTGCAATGTAAAGCCCCGAGCCAAGGTTTCATTGTATTAATCTAACCAAAAAACTGGGGGACTTCTGACACAACAGATACACTGGAACAAAAATGCAGGTTACACAGGAATTGAGAACATTGCTGCTGCTCCACAATACAGCACATATTAATTTTAACAGTATGCTACCAGTCTCAAGTTTTTATTTCCATTTGGGAGATAAGTTCCAGATTTTTATTTATGTATGCCTTTCTCAGCAACAGATTGCACTTGGGCAGAGTGGGTCATCATCAGCCTGTTCCAATGTTTGGAACAAAATTTCCATCAGTGTAGCAAAACTGAGCAATACTGAGCAGAACTGTGGTACATATTTGAGCAGGAATCTGGAGTTGCTCTTGAGCAGCATTTGCTCAAGACCTTTGGGACTAGACTGGTATATTTTTGCATTATTTGTTAATGTTAACTCAGTTAACTGTTATGTTAACTGAGTTTGAGTTTATGTGCACTCATGAAATATGACTACAGTTGCTGGAAGGGGAATTACAAAGATGACAGAGCCAAAACTCTTCTCAGCAGTAGCGTATGGTCTACTGTGGGGCTAGAGGCACAAATTTCAGCTTGGGATAGGGGTCCATACTCACTAAGGGAGTGGTGCAGCACTGGAACAGATAACTCAGAGAATGCTGGAAACTCCATCACTGGAGGCTTTCAGCTTGGCGATGCAGAGTACTGGCTGACCTGATCTTGTGCTGCAGATAGTCCATCTTCAGGCAGGAGATTGGACTAGACAACCTCTGAATGCTCCTTCAAACCAACGTTTCTGTCATTCTGATGGTTTCAGTATTAGTGACGTTACGAGACCACAAGTTAAACCAACCACTGCTGTATGTTTGTAACTCTGTCTGAGGTAGTGCATCAGGATGGCAGGTGACACACTAAATATTCTATTGCATTATTTTGATAAAGACTTTGTGTGTAGGGGATATACTTTAAACGTGGGGCAGAACAAAACAATCATGGTTTTTTCCACCTTTTTTTTTTTTTACAGAATATAAGGAAGCAGACAGGATCTGCACTGAGAGACTCTGTTAATAGTTGTGATAGAGGAACAGAGCCAGATGGTCACCCAGTCACTGCATCTCAGAGCCTAAAAGAAATGGCAAGAGAAGGAGGGAAGGAAAATCCACCCGATCTTGTTCAACTTGACAACAAGCAACTCTTGGCCCAAACCTGCCAGGAGGACAAGTGCAACAGCAAGATTTTGGGAGCTGCAAGCGATACATCAAGTGACTTAGAGAGCCTGGGGGTTGCAGAGAGCTCCTGTGAAAGTAAAAATACAGTGACGTTGACTAAAAAGGAAGAGGAGGAGCCTACCCCTGTTGCAAACTCTGGAACTATATCAGACAAAAACGACAGCACGCTCAGCCTGTGCCTGGCCGTAAATGGAGCTGTAAGTCTCCCATCCTGTGGAAATACAAATGAGGAAGTTGGAATGACATCTGCTGGAGTTGTTTTAGATCCCGCCACCTTGTGCAGTAAAGATAGTACCCATCAGGAAGCGCACGTTGCTGAAGAGCACGCGGCTGAAAGTGCTGTTACAGTGGCTGAAACTGCAGACAAAACCCCAGCTTCCCCTGTGGATGTGGCCATGGGCCAAACTGAATGCAGGAACTGCGCAGGGACGGCTGATAAGTCTCCTGGACGGCAGCAGGTAGAGGATGGGATGTCTGAGACCAGTGAAATGCGGAATGCAAATCTAAAAGAGCAACACACAGCTAAGAAAGAGTCAGCCAGTGCTGCTCAGCCCTTGCTCGGTGATTTTAATGGCACTGACTGTGCAGATGAGGATGCAACTGTGCAAGCGATGCCGGCATGTGACAGTACCAGTGCAGATGTTGGCACTGATGATCTCTCTGTTGGCCTTTGCAAGACCAGTGATAACAGCAAGTCCGGAGCAGACTCATGCACTGATCTGGTAAACAACGGCTTCCTAGAAAGTCCAGGCAATTCCCTTGCCAAAGAGAGGCAGGATGTCACTGTGAACACTGAGACAGCATTGCCAGCAGTGAATGGCGTGAAGGCACCAAAACATGATCCTGTTTTGGAAATCCATGCCAGCAGTAAGGATGGGAAGCACGAAGAGCAAGTAGAAGGTGATAGCATGGATGCAAAATCTAGCTCGCTGTGCCCAGGAGACAGTGTGGAAATTGATGATGCTAATGCTAAACCTGAAAGTGACGAAGCTGATGGACTTGCTCAAAGCAGTGGAGAATGTGTGTGTTGCCAGGAGGGGAGCAAGAAAAGCGAATTTGCAGCCCAAGCCGTGGAGGGTAGCGGAGCCCGTGAAGAGGAAGCAGTAGGAGCTGATACCAGCTGCGGAGGGAGCTCTGTTTCTGCAAACGGAGCTCAGGAAGTTGCTAGCTGCCGCCCTTCTGCAGATGCAACTGGCGCAGGAGATGAAATGGGTGACAGCACAAAATTAGACACTGCTCAGGAGAGCAAGCACGAGATGGGGTCATCCCCTCTGGGAGATCCGAGTGCGCGGCTGCAAGAAGAAGAGCCCCCGGGAGCCAAAGCAGCGAGCGCAGAAAGCGCTGCGGGGCAGGAGGGGCTCAGCGAGGAGGCCGCGTTGCCACTGTCACCACGTGAAGGCGCTGGGCCGGCTGCTGGCGGGGAGGCAGCCGCTGCAGTGGCACCTCCCGGGCAGGAGGCAGCTCTGCAAGGTAATGACCCTGACGGACATGCGAGTGCCAAGGGCGCAGGCCCGGAGCCGGGTAATTTTGTAGGCACACCCAGCGTAACTCATAGCCAAGGTACTAAACAAAACCAGGAAGCGGCGGCAGCCGCGGCGGGGCTGCCTGGCCCGGGCGAAGCTGCTGCACGAGCTGCCCGGGCCCTCGATCATGAGGGAGAAGGGGGCTCTCCGGAGCAGAGCTGCTCCCGACAGGCTGACGAAGGCAAAGCCGAGCCTCAAGCAGAGGCCAGCATGGAGAAGGCGGTATTGGAGGAGCTCGTGGCCGCTGGGCCGCGCGCTGTGAGCGCTGCGGGCAGCCCGGAGGGGCCCGCGGCAGGTGGCAGCACCGCAGGCGCTGCCGGGCCCGGGGAGGCCCGCGGGGAGGAAGGGCCCGAGGCCCTGGATGCAGAAGTGGCCGGGCAAGGCCCCGAATCAGGCGACAAGTCAGCGGACGCGGCGGGCCGCACCGGTGCGGATGTGGGGCCCCAGCCAGAGCACGGTCCCCATCGAGGAATCTCCCTGTGCAGCGTCAGCCCGGAGCTGAAGGACCCGTTGGACATGGAGGCACCCGTGGCTGCCTCTGAGGACCAGGAAGCGTTCCGGGTGGTGGCGGTGCCCCCCACAGCGGCATATGCGGATGAGCAGGAGGACATGGAGAGCGTGCTTCCCAGGGCCGCGCTTCAGCCCATCGCCGAAGAGCCCACGTGCGACAGCGACTCCAGCGCGGACACGGTGAGCCCGGCCGGCGAGGGCCAAGCGGGGCCCGGAGCGACGGCAGCCCAGGAGGAGGTTGTGGCTGCTCCTGATGGATGCGAAGCGAAGCAAAGCGAAGCCACGGCGGCACCGACCTGCTCGCAGGCTCCATGCTGCCTAAATGCTGTTGAGTCACCAGTAAACGTGGGAGTGAAGAGCTCGCTTTCGGCAGATGATGGCTTCGCTCTGGATAAAGTTCCTAAAATGGTAAAAAGTTTTGATGCAGTCGTTTTTGCTTCAGAGACACCGTGTTCTCCTGAATTACCAGAAAAATTACCCCCATTGGATGCAGTGTCTAGCCCTAATGGAGAAATGGATCTAAGCTGCCCGGCAAAGAGGGGGAGCGTCAGCCCAGCGGCACGAGGACTGGAGCCTGCTGCAGGTATGAGAAGTACCCTCAGTTGGTTTTCTGAAGCACTGCAGGTGTGCGTGGGGTTTCATCAGACTGGAAAGGAAATAACTGCAAGGGGCCTGCTGTGTAGAGGAAGTGCGGGGTTTTTTCCAAAAAGGAAGAAATCTAAAGTTAGATATTGCAGTCAGCTTAAATGCATGGCTTTTGGCTGCCACTGGAGGTAAGAAAAGGGCATCCTCACAAATCTGCAGAGACTTTTTTGCGTGTCTTCTCTATGGAGCAGGGACAACAGGACGGGGATACATAGCTTGCTGTATCTTCAAGCAATATGCCCTCCTTTGGGTGCTCAGTTTATTTACTTGTTGCTAATTTGAGCTTTTCCATCAGTTTTGCCCTTTATTCTTGCGCAGAGCCTATTAACAGCACCATCTTAAAGTTTCTTTTCCAGCCTGCTGACACAGCTGCTCGTGTCCCTCTGAACTGTGCAAAGCCACTTCCTAATTGGTGGTATTAGGTCATTTAAAAAAGCGAGCGGGCCCTCCCTCCCCCTGCTCCCTTTTCCTGCCTGCGAAGCTTTTGTCCGGCAAAGCGGCAGCCTTGTTTTCCAGTGCGTTCAAGCGGGGCCGGCCCTCGGATGCTCCCTGCCTTCCCTGCCGCCATCGGCTGCCGAGCGGCTCCCGCGGGGCAGAGGTGGCTCTTTGGGGACCACTTAGACTTGGTGCAACATGAGCTAGGAGGCAATGTCATCAGGTAACTCCAAAAAGGAAAAAGGGGGAGGGAGTGGGGGGAAACAAAGGGATGAACTGAGTGAAAAAGAAAGGATTTTCTCCCTCTAGTCCAGAATTAATTCATAGGTGGATTTGCTACTGAAACATGGAGCTAATCTGATCTTTATATTCCACCTGTTCGGGCAGCTGTTAAGTGTAAGCAGCTGGACTTCTTCAGCTGCCAGTATTTTCTTTGCTATGAGAAAATTGTACGGTGCATCTTCTTCCTTTTCCTCCACAGCATTAGCAAATGAGCAAAGAAAGTTAGAAAAGGTGTAAAAGATCTAAGGTGTAAAAGGTGTTAGAAAGGTGTAAATGATTTAAATCATGGAGTTTGAAAGTTGTAAAGATACTTCTCTGCTTCATGCTGGGAGTTTTCTCCTCAATCTAAAGGCAGAATAGAGTTGTGGCAGCTGATTTGGTCTGATATTTGATAGTAGAAGAACTGAGGGGAGCAGGGGAAAGGGTTGATTATTTGGGGCTCACTGATGGCTCCAGCAAACACTTTTTTGCCTTGAGTTTCAGTTTATTAGAAGAAGTTTATTAGTCAGGGGATAATTAGTGAACATGTGCCACACTCTAAGTGTGGATTAGAAAGCTGTTTTTAAAAAGCAAGCTATTTTTGTGCGCTGGCAGATTGACATTTCAATGGCAGGGGGGTGGCTGTAAGGCAATACCTGGCAGGGACGTTGGCTGCTTGGGGCGTCTTTCCCCCCGCGCTCTGTGGGCCCAGGCGTTACTGCCCAGGGATGTATCCAGCTTGGATTTCTGGGGCCGTGGCATTGTGTAGAGACCTTTTTTTTAAGACAAAGGACTAGACAGTCCTATAAGCTAGTAACGACAGAGGAAAAAATTTTCTTTCTTTTATTAAGGCATCATTCTGTGCTAGGTTTTTAGGAAGGAGAAGGTGATACTTGTGCAGATATTCTTGCTGATTTGGAATGTGTATGGACTGAGTGTTTAAAGATCTTGGAGTACAGGAGTGCTCTCTCCATAAGGAAGAGTTGCTTATTTGTGATGTGATGCTGCACAAGGGGCATTCTCAGCTAGAATGGCCTCTTCCAAGGATTCATGCTGTTGTATTATGTTATGGAAGTCCCCCAAAATGTTCACTTAAAGCAAAGACATTCATAGATGTTCATAGACAAAGCATAGTCCTCTGAATCCAAGCTTGCCATATGATATACTTAAAAAAAACTTGCCTCCTGTAGAGTGGAATCTGGAGCTTTGATATGACACTAATTCAAGAGAGCGAAAACCTTGTTGCTTTTTAGTATTACTATGTCCATTCTTCCTGCCAGTACCAGCTGGGCTTTGTGCAGCACACAAAGTGCAACTGCCTTCTGCAACAGCCTGCAGCCCTTTGCACGAGTTCTCTCTTTTGTTTCTGTTTCAGTGTTGGGCTCTTTTCCTTACGACCTAAGGCTTATTTACTTAGTGTTTATTCTGTGTCTGTGCAGGAGCAGTTTCTGCTCAGTAGAATGAATCGAATCTTTTTCGGATAGCCTAGAATAAAGTCTTTCCAACGGAAGTGTAGGTCATGAGGCCATTTCTCAGAAACATGTGTGGTCAGAGGTTTTTATTGTCTGCCGAAATAGTCAGAGATGGAAGCAGCTGATATTGCTGTTGCCTGTACTTCAAATCATAGGTTTTTATTTTTAAGTTATGTTATAAAATTACTCCTAAATATATCCTTGTTTATCTCATCACCTTTTATTACATTCAGACTATTCTAAAAATAGAGACCTCAAAGGGCTAATTGTCTTATCCTGATAAATATCTAATGAGTGCTCAGCAAATTGAAGGAAGTTGAAGAGACAAGAAGATCCAACTTTTCGTAAGGCAGCTGCTCGTGTTGCTATAAGCTTTTGAGTCAGAACTCCGTTGCATCTGAGTAATAGGTTCTCCAAGCACGTTATTTACAAGTCAGGCGGGTGTCTACTATTCCTTCAAAACCAAGCAGTTAGGACATGAAAGCAGACCTCAATAGCCAGGCTGGGCAAGAAAAGAGGAAACGGGGTATGTCTGAGCAACACAGCTGTGCTGACAGAACGCCTACAGGTAGATGCAAAAAGTGACTCTGGCAAGGTTAGGCTGTATAGTTGGGGCTGGATATCTTAAATTAGCAAACACTGTGATCAGAACGCTTCAGGACATCAGAATGCTGCATGCGCTGGTCACCTTATCTCCTCAAATCTAACACAAGGGAGAGGAGCATAAATAACATTTCTGCTTCTCAAACACTGTGATCGCTAGTTTTTCTTCTCGATGAAGTTTCCCTAATGACTCTTTTGAAAGGTCTCAGTCTTTAAAGACATTCCTTGCCAAGTAGAAATATGTCACCTTATTCTGAATTTTAAAAGCCTTCAGCTTGTTCTTACTGAAGGCATTTTCCCTATGGCTGCATGGGAAGGCACTTACTACAGCTTTCATCACCTTGTAGAGCAGCAGGATGAATCGATAACAAATGTCACTAACAGTACAACATGTGCAATGATGAACTTCATGCCCCAAAGGCCTCTGTGATAGTATTAAAATACTAGTAGAGTGCTCAGGATTATGTCTTTCTAGGGGAGAAAGAAATGGTTCCTTCCTGTTGGCAGAATGCAAACACCATCCTCTTGGATTTCATCCTGAGGGTGGTACTGAAGTCAAAACACAGATTCGCCTGTGTCCAGCGTCAGCACGCAACAGCGTTTCTGGTGTTTGAAACTCTTGATTTTTATCTAGACTGACAGTGAAAGGGGAGGTCAGATTTTGCTGGGATTGAGCTGATGAAATGTTAATGGAAGACCTGAAGAGGAGCAGTGTTCATGTGCAGGACGTCAGAATGCTGCATGCGCTGGTCACGTTATCTCCTCAAATCTAACACAAGGGAGAGGAGCATAAATAACATTTCTGCTTCTCAAGTGGGGAAGCAGAGGCTCTCAACTGCTTTAGGGACTTCTTCACATGCACAGAGGAAATCCCAAGCAGAACTGGGAATGTTCTGATGTTTTTCTGAGGCCTAGTGCTGTGTTTCAGTAAATGGCTTGCTCCTCCAGCTGTTTTGCATCCTGGGGTGTCTTTGTGCTGCCCGCTTCACCCATTCTCAGTATGCCAGCAGTTTCAGCTTCCTGTGTTCTAAATTTTGGACAAATCCTAAACAGTTGTGGCACACTTCTGCCTGTGGGATGTGCCCCTGGAATGGGTAAGGCTTCTTCTCTGGGCACTAACATGGAGTCATTTGCTCCAACCCTGAGTCGTTCTCATTGTGGCCTTGATCACTGCGTTGCCAACAAATGGGATTCTCAGAAATTTGTATCTTTAGCTCTGATTTTGGAGAGTCTGCCGCTAGTAACACACAAACTCATCTACTGGAGACAAAATTATGGTAATTCGACTTAATAGTTTGGGATTAGTTTATCAGTAGTACGCTGCAAATTTGTTACCTTTTATTATTATCACAATATCTTTACATTAATTCCTGATACGTGTCATGAGAGTCATTAACATAGAGATTTTTAAAAAAAAGAGCATGATGGCTTTAATTTTTATGCCAAGGAAAAGCAGACAGAAAGGAAGCCCTATTGAATGGTGGCTGGTAGAAGCTTTCATATCTTTGCTGGGCAGAGAGAACAGCTGGGACATGTTTGTGCCACCACACAGTGGTGACACTGTCACGGTGGCACGAGGAAGGGGGAAACCAGTTGTAAACTCCCCAAGGGAAGGGTTTGTCTTCCTAGTCCAGAGATAAAATCATCTTCCCTAAGGCAGTGCAGAAGAACTACTTTTTTGAAGCTGCTATATTGAACACTTGAAATATCAATCAGTAAGACAAGTCTCATTTCTTGTGTTGTGCTTAGGCTATGGTAAGAAGAAAAAGGCAAAAATTCTGATTGTGCAACTAGACTAGGGGGAGCCAAATTTTAAAAAGCACAGGCAAATACCTGCAGATAAGCTCAGCTTCGCCTAGAGCCTTTTAGGCGTTCTGCAGCCTTCGCTTTTGCTCATGCTCACTGCTCTTTCATAGTTTCCTTCAGTCCCAGACACGATAGTTGTTAAAACTAATAACAAACAAGCAGTGAAGACAGGAATGAAACCAGATGTTGGAAGTAAAATGGACTTGTTGAAGGCTGGGGATTTGGGGGAATTTTTTTTCTTTTTTTTTTTTTCATTTTTTTTGAGACTGGTTTGAATAAACAGAAAAATATCACCAGCACTGGGAGAAGTTTGTTTTAAATTGCCTGTGCGAACCCTCTGTTTTTACAGGGAAGCTGGAAATGAAAACTGAAGACGAGGTGGATTTTTTGAAAGATCAGGAAGAGAGTGCAGCCTGTGAGGCAGCGGTAAGTGTCCCTTACATGTTGTTACCTTGTATTTTTCTGTGCCTTTTAAAGAACTGTCAGCAGTGCTGTGGACTGCCACCTAAACGGCTGATTTCCTTTCTCTCCTCTTTGCAAGGCTAAACTTAGTTGTTCATTGTGACTTCTTATTTTAGCCTCCTGAAAATAGCATGACCTTTTTTTGGAACCTTTTATTTAT
The DNA here is from genome assembly GCF_000705375.1 of Tinamus guttatus. The sequence goes on along the minus strand of NW_010580925.1, from coordinate 6,899 downwards.
TTTAAGACCTTTCATTTTTAAAACACCCTGGCTTGCGCCTTATTTAGGTTGTCTCAGTCTGAGCGATGCAGTTTGACCCCATAGGTTTCCTCTGCTGCAGCCTTGTTCCAAAATCTGAAGGAACAAGGTTATTTTTGCTCTTTGCTGCATCCCCAAGACCCAGCTCCCAGATAAGAGGGATGCCCATAGAGGGTAAGAGGTGGGATGGGTGCTGTGAGACAGCCCTGTTTCCAAGCAAATGATGCTTTCCTGGGATAGAAATGTACCTTGGAAAGACGTGCAGGGATCAAACAGGAGGGAAAACCCCACCTACCCAACGCAGTTGACGCTAGAGAAAGGCCCTGCAGGAGATCTGAAATGCGTTGGCTTGGCTTTGTGCTCCCACTTCCTCTGCAACCCCATGCCTTGCTGTTTTTAAGACTTATGTGTCTGCAATAACATATAAGTGTGTCAGGCTTGACAGGGATGTAATTTTGATTTAAGAGTATGTATTCTGCTTCATCAGGAGCTGTCTTTGTCACTCTTACCTTTCTTTCTTGGAGCATTTGCTCGTAGATGTTAAACATAGGTTCTTCTTCCTGAAAAAGCCCATGTTTTGCAAATGCTAATTTGCTAGCAGCCTGTGTTGGTGCACGTTGCCATTAAGCAGCTGTGTTTGTGCGTTAGCTTGCAATTACGAAGCTGTTAAAAGAGAAAATATTGTGGAGATGAGTTAACATTACAGGGTGGAGCACCAAAAACTTTGCTCATCCCACAGTAAAGCTCTTTAGGCAGCGCAACAGTCCTGCCAAAGCTTGTAATAAAATCAGGTTAATTTTGTTTTTAACAAGTTAAGGCTTAATTTCTGTAGTTGTTAGCTCAGTGAGTTAACCAGGGAATAGAGCTAATAACTCTCCAAGCTAAAATTTGTCCTAATAAATAAGTCTTTCGTATTGAAATGTTTGAATGTAAAGGTGCTAATTTTTTTTTAGCCACCTTTTATTGTGGACAATTTTCATGACTAATACTTGGGCATCTGGTAGCAAAGGAAGGCGTGATTAGAAAATGCAAATAGGAACCCTGCCTGTGTTTTATTTCAAGCAGCCTTCCTCTTGAATGAGGAAAAGGGAGAAGGGATTGAAGTCTGCTTCCATTTTGCATGTTTTACATGCATTTAATTTCGTGTATGTGTGTTCTCATCTCTTCTTTCCTCCTCTTTGCTCCCACCTCACCCAACACCTCTTTAGAAATCTGGCTTTTCTGGTGCGGCACTGGGAGTGTCGGGGGAATGGAAAATTTGCTGCAGGAGTGACAGGGTTTCCTGTTGCTACGTTCAACAGAAACAAAATAACAACTGCTCTATATTAAGATCATTTTTTTTAAAAAAAAAAAAAACAGCACCAGACTTATAAATAGAGCTTAATTCACACATGTAGATTGAGCAGGGAGCGGGCCAGTGAAAGCAAACATGAGCTGCGTGTCTCCTGCCTTGTGCTTTGTCTCTGCTTTATTCCATGTTGACTTTCCATAGCCAGCAGTCTTTCAGGTGCTCGTTGCCTTCTCATTACTGGGCCAATTTTGTGGTTAGTAAGAGCGGCTTGCTTCACTCGACACAAATAGAAATGTTGTTCCTTGCATCTTGCCGTGGAGTGCGGTGTGTTTTAGGACGTAGCGCTCTCGAGAGCCTTGGTTAAAGCAGTTTGGGAGATGCATTAGCTCTTGGCCCATAGGTGGGCATTTTGCACAGTAATATTCATAAACATGCGATGTGGAAAGCAGTTTATGTATTCAGACTATAAAAAAGCTTTTGGAGAAAGAAATTTCTTTTATTTTTGAATCAGTTGGGATGACAATAAGCTTAAACTTGTTGGAAAGAGAAGAGGAGAAAATCTTTCATTTGAATTAGTTTCTTAACGCAAGGAATTGTCTGGATTCTTGGTGCCAAGAACAGTACTCAAGCGTTGCTTGTATAAGATCCACATGCTTTCGCCTATAGCCACTTCAGAGGAGGGTGCCTGAGAGAGGCACTTGTGCATGTCATGGAAAAGTTGCAGCTGAAAAGTGTTTAGGAAAATAATGGCTTTCAGGGTTATAAACACTGAAAAGAAAATAATGAAAAAATGAGTTTTTTAAAGTGACTCTTTCTTAAATCTCCAGAATATTTTCTCTGAGTTTTTATTTATTCTGTTTTAGAAGTTCTGTAACAAGGACTTTTCAGGTTCCTCTCGTGATTAGCAGCCTGTGCTCTTAAGTGTCCGTTCTGCCTGGGACTCCATGAGTTCTCATCTTGCTCGTTCATTTGGCAGTGCTGAGCTGAGGCGATAACTGGATGGGATCAATTAAAATTGAACATTAGCACTTTTAAACTTGAACACTTTTCCATTCCTAACTCTAATGAGAAATCTACTTTGGCAGATATAAAATAATTGCTATTAAAATTACTTAAAAGTGGAGCATGGTGGCTCGAGCACTGTCTTCGCATAGGATGAAACTCAAGTAATATGATTTGTACTTTCATCTGTCTGATCCAGCTATTGCAGTAATGTGTGATACATCAGCAGTGTCACTTTCTGGGGAGAAACGACTTGTTTTGTTCAGTATTTTCAGTAATGATTTGGAAAATGGGAGTACATTTGTAATGATTACAGATGACGTCAGGCTGGGAGGGGTTGCCGGCGCTTGGGAGAATAGGGTAAGAACTAAGAATGAGCATAACAAATTGGAGAGCGTATCCAGATAGAGATCAAAATGTTACAAGGTGATTCATTTACAAAGAAGAAGTCAAAATGCATATTTACTAAGTCAGGATTACTGAGCAGGAAAGCAGTGGAGAGCAAAAGGCCCAGGATTTTAATGGACCATAAATTAAGCGTGAATCATCAGAGAGAGGCTATTGCAAAAGAGACGCATCGTGTTTTGGGTTGTGTTAAAGGAGTGTCGCCTGTAAGACCCAGGAGGCAACTGGCACTGCTGAGGCCCCAGCAGGGAAAGCAAACCAACCTCTGGGTGTCCTGCCCGAAGGAGGCTGCAGACATACTGCAAGTGAAAATAGGAGGAGTGATAAATAAGAGAAAAGATTGAAATAATTAGATTTATTCAGTGTAATGAAAGCTATTGCGCAATATAGCACTCTTCCAGTATGTAAGCATCATTATTAAAGTTGCAGATTTCTGTGGCAGCTTAATTTACTGATTTGTTAATTTGCCAGGATGATTTAGATTGGATATTGAGAAAACTTCCTGTTATCATCATGAGGCCATGGGGAGACCACCAAGGAAGGATATGCAACCTCCTTTCCCTGCAAGCTGTTTAGGATAAGACAGACGGCAGCTGTCAGGGGCAGTGCCCTAGGTCTGTTGTTATCTGTGGGGTTTGATTTGTAGGTCCCTAAATTGTTGATTTTTTTTCTTTTTTCTTTCCTTCTCCTGCAATGGTTCCTGTGTGTTTCACAAAGGCACACACACAGCATACCCGTGAGCTTGCTTTTCTTCATTGCCTTTTTCTTCGTTGCCTTTCCAAACCCTTGGAGAATCACAACCACAACCAAGAGTGAAAGCCACGAGTAGGTTCTTTAGGTAGAAGCAATAGCCCAAGCAATCTCTTGAGATCCTTTCTAGCCCTACGTGTTTCTGCAGAAGAAATTGTCTCTGCAGAAGGAATTGTCTCTGCCTGGGTGGGATTTTTTACAGCTGCAGCCTGTAAAGAGCTTCTGCGAAGGATCCAGTGCAGAGCTGCAGGAGTTAAGGGTATAAGGAGTTAAGGGTTTTCCCTTTGGCTGCACCTTTCTATGGCAGAGGATCCGTGGGAGTTGCTGCATGGGGGACCTGAGTAATTGGATTACGTTGTCCTGCTTCCAAGGACAATTTCTTTGTTCCTCCCAGCACAGAGAAGAAGCTGCTTGGCAAGTCCAGTTGAGTGCATGGAGGAAGGTGGAAGCGTGGAGAGTTAGAGGAGGAAGGACAGCAGAAGTGAAGGAGGACAAGGGAGGAGGGAAAAGCTGCTGTAGATGATGGAGACAGGAACAGAGAATGAGTTGCATTGGGTAAAAAAAAAAGTTTCATGGGTGAGAGGAGAGATTCCTGCAGCAGTGAGGTAGGTTTGGGGGTGGAGAGTAGGTGAGAAGGCTGGAAGGATCCAGGGATTTGTCCTTCCTTCTGCCTATAGTCCTTTGGCTCTGTCTTCCCTGGAGCCAGCAGATAAGTGGTGCAGTTCTGGATTAGATGCACAGTGTGAAACCCTCTAGTGGCTGGTTCCTGGGGATGGGAAGAGGCTTTTATTGAAGCTGGTTGGTTAAGTCAAGCAGTCAACATAGTGCTTCATGGCTCAAAAATGCTGAGGCTCAATGGTGACTCAAAGCAAGGGGTCATTATAGTTCGGCAGGACGCAGTTTGGGGTTTATTTTCTTAGGAAAATAACTTCTTTCGAGAAATGTTCAGCCTCTGAAGCTGACTGCTCACCATGAGGAAACAGTCGCTGCAGCCACTTTACATACATGTTCAGGTATGTATGTATGTGTGCTGTGCTAAGCTCTGCGGTGGCACGATTGCAAGCTACATTTTTCCAAGAGACCCAGGGAACAGCATGAAAAGCACCCGCCCGCATGGCTGAAAGGGTTGGTTCTACCCAGATCAAAATGGGATCCCGTGGCAGAAAGTGCAGGGTTGCCTTAGGGCTGGAACTACAAATATGGACAAAACGTGCCTAAAAGGAGGTTGTCCCTAAGCTTGGCAGATCGAGAGGGTGACATATGCACTGGGTCAGGACGGTGGCTCCTCACCAGCAAGGTCCCTTCTCACACCCACCAGCATCTGGGCCAGATGCTGAACCCTCATCCGTGTTCGTGGCTTTGCAGAGCAGTCTGTTCTGTGCATCACAAAACACAGGCCACAGAGACTTAGAAGTGGAGGAAAAAAATAAGGAACTCAAACCAGGCTGGGCTTGTTGTTGATGTTTACTATCCCTCCTGCTTTAGAGTCTGTAGCTGGAAAGCACTTACACAACTATCGTGAGGGAGGGATTTTGTCCTCCAGTTCATTTCTGTGGGTGCTGCAGTTGCAGTTCCTCCTTCTCCCGCAGGCTGCTAATCCTCATCCTGGTGCAGTGGCTTCCAAGTTCAGGCCGGATTCACGGGTGTTAGCAGGAGCAGCCGGAACGCAGCCGGCCGGCCAGATCCCAGGCTCGTTGCAGAGCGTCTGGTCGCAGCCTTGGCTCGCTGCAAGCAGACGTGTTTGCCTCCTTGCAGCCCTCGCTGAGCTTCAGAACTTGTGGCCTACTTCTCTTCCCCTCTGCTTGCCCTCCCATCACCACAGGCCAGGCTTTTCAAACACCAAGGTTGCTGCAGATAGCCCCGATATTTGGTTTTATTTTAGAATTTCCGGCCAGCCCCCTCTGACCACTGAGCTATTTGCTGCGTCCTGCCCAAAGCTGAACCCCATCAGCTGCTGCAGCAGAGCCTCCTCCTGCTCTGCAGACACACCACTGCAAGGCAGGATTAGCTAATCCGCCTTGCAGACTGTTAGTAAATGTGTGTTGCCAAACTCAGTTTTCCAGTCCCTTTGTTTTGTGCTTGGGAGCTGCTCTCCTGCTAATAAACCTCTGGCTCTGCCTTCCTCCCCATATCAGCTGCACAGGAAGTTTGTTGCTCAGCTTTGTCATACCAATTATCAAAAGCCTGACAAGCTACCTGCAGTTTAATTTCCCATCCGTAAATGCAGTTCTGCTAAATGCTGCCTCACAGGCAGGACTGTGTGTCTATTCCTGCGGTTGTCTCGATGGATACTGCTCAAAGGCAAGTTTTTTAGAACTTGAATCTTCTGCCATGTTTGTTTTTGACTTGGTTCAGAGAACAGATTTTAATTATATGAATTATTTAATACTAGTGTATTAGAGAAACTTTCTGAGGTCCTGTTTAGGATCAGGTTTGACCAACAAAGCTGGGAGATTTCCAATATGATAGAAGAAATACTGTTTTTTGGAAATCTTTTTTCAGTGGTTAGATATATTTTTTATGCAATCATAACAGTATGGATCCATGAAATAATGGATATGTAAGACTGTTACCATGGCAAAGGAATGGCAACATTGAATATTGCACCTTTTAGAAGAAAACACTGTTTTGTTTTTCAAAGGTTCAATCTCCTGTATCGTATGGATTCTTTTATTTGTATTTGAAATCTCTTAAAGTTTTGCGGTGTAACTGTTCTATGGTAGGCATGGTTACTACACCCTTAATTCCTAGTCTAAATATAAGGAAATTATGATGATAACATAGGAGACCAAATGTGGACTATTCAGTGGAGACTGCAGTATTATGACAGAATAGCCTTTGGTGTATCACATCTTGGAGCTTTTATTTTTCTGGAAAAAAAAATCTGTCTGGCTCCATTCTGCTATTCTGGAAGTTGAAGTTGGCACCCTACAATTTGGAAAGCCAAACGTTTTCAGTTTTCTGTAAAGCAAGGCTTTTCAGAGTTCACTGGGACTTACAGTGCCCTGGAGAAACAGCTTCCTAGCAGGAATCATTAATGCAACAACTAGGATTTTAGCTTCAGTTATCATTCCTATTGTGCTGGTGGTTTGTGAGGCATCATGCAATGCTTCTTCCCTCTTGCCATCCTACACTAATAAAGTTTTGTACGTAACATTTTTCTTCATTTTTCATTTTAAATATTTATCCAGTCATCATCTGAAGATAAATACGGGCATTTTACTACAGGAATTCAACATTTGTTAAGTCTAACAAATCGCATGAAGCTGCTTTGCTTTAAAAGTGCTGGTGCTCGAAGCTGAATATGTAACCTGAGGTGTTGGGGAGGAAGTGTTGAATAGCTGGGCATATTTTTAAGTGTTACTTTGGGTAATCTGATGTAGCAGGCCACTGCTTTTTTAGGTATAGTTCGTCTGTGACAAGAAGGCTTCTG
>NW_010580924.1:29689-91459 GCF_000705375.1 Tinamus guttatus | reverse complement strand
ATTTCTTATGTATTTCAAATCATGTTTGGATGCTGTGGAGTTTCTCCATTTTATAAAGATCTGCTGCTACATGAAACAAGGAACTGATACAGCTGAGATAAAAAAAATATAAAACACTTTAATATTCTAATTTGTTTTAAAATCAGTCAAAATAAATCAGGGCAATATGTATTTTAGGCCTGCTTAAGAAAAACATTTCAATCATCAGAAGAACAAAATTCAGGCCACAACTTTTCACCTGCAGGTTTCTGTAGTGGTCTACTCTTGGTTTCTATGTAAAGAAACTTTCACCTGTCTAATGTCTTTAGCCCCTAAATGTCCTTCAAAGAAGAGCCATTATTGTTTTATTCTGAGGTAGTCTGGCTATTTTAGCTTCATAAGTATGCAAAAGGACATGTGCAATTAGCAGAACTATTAGCACTGAAGCTATTTTTATGCTTCTATGAAGATCAGTAGAAAATAACATTGATTTTGTTTCATTGTAAGTATAATTGAGTATAATTATCTCTATATTCCTCTTAGAATACGCTTCAATACATACTGCATATTCTGCAATTATATCAATGTATGCCTCTAACAACTGTAGCCTTTGAATTTTTGATGGAACGGAAGATATTAATTGACTCACACCACACTCCAGAAGCAATTTGGAATTGAGGCTCATCAGATTTCTAAAGCACTATACTTTCACACTGTCATTAATAGAGAAAAGGAAATCGTGTGATATATGGACACAGAAAATTCTATACGAAATACAAAGATAAAATTAGATCTGCTTCATGCTTAACCAAGCTCCAGTCCCTCCATAAAGTACATAGTGCTCTTACGCCTTCAAGTTTCCTACAACTGGCATATCAGCTTTGCAAAGACCTCCCTGGCATTACTTTAGTGGCAACTTCAAAGAGGCTAGCCAAGCTTAACTTCTGCTTTCAGTTTCAGGTTAGTTCCTTCAAAGCATATATATATACATACATACTATATATGTATATATACAGACAGTATATATAAAGGCCTAAATTTAGTACTTTGGTCAATGGCTGCCTTGTGTACAATGCAGATCTCACAGTTCTGTTGAAGAATACAGTAGAGTGAGGAATTAAATCTCAATATATATTTTTTTCATCCCTTTGATCAGCATTCAGGTTTGTGAGCTTACTAAAACTATTGTATCTGGCATGAAAGAGAAAATAATATGGAAAGAGACTGAGCTGTGAGATGCTGAGCAAGAGAACCAGCCTCAAAAAGCAATATATGGACTTGGCAACTGCTCCTTTGATTTACACAAGACAATTTATTCTAGCTAGAATGAAAAATGGAACAGAAAATCATAAAGTTTGGGGGAGGGTTAATTAGTTCAAAAGTAAAGCATTGTATTATTGGCACTGGCAAATTTCTGTTAAGCAGGCACATAGATCTTCAGTGATATCAGTGCTACTGTCCCTTTAGTAACTGCATCTGCTTCTCCTTGGAATAAGGATCTGCATGACCTGGCTTTGCAGAGGCTAATAGAGCAAGGCAGGGGAGGATTCCTCCCCTTCCCTGTGCGCATATTCTTAAGTACCAGCTGCAGTTACTTAAATGAACCAGGCTTTAGCATTTCTGATATCTTCCCTTGGCCGGTAATATTCATCAGAATTTATTAACAGCTATACAGCTCTGGCATTAGTATTCCTGTAGATTAATATCTTCTCTTCCTCTTTGAAACAGTGCTGTTTTTCCTCTTCACTCCCACACATCTTTATGCAGCTGTTCACAGATCCCAAGGTCACTGAGTGGCTTTTTGTATGCTGCACTTCAATTATTCTGAAGCTGCTATTGTTATATCACTTGTGCATTGCCCTCTATTGTTTATATTTCAAATGCTGTGCCATAAAGCAAATATTTCACTACATCCAAAACAGTAATAGATTTGATAACCTCTTTTTTGTTTGGTTTTCCTTCTGCTCAGCACTCAGCGACTGTATTCATATTGGAAAAGGGCAGCAGCTTAAATAAATGAGATGATGATAGTCCTTTCCCTCACCACAGCCAAAGTTTCAATTGTGCTGATTAAATTAAGCCCACTGTTAAAAATAGAACACTTTGGTTTTATTAAAAGAGGTTGTACCTGCTTGACACATTTCTGTAGTCAACTCTGTAGAATTTAGATTCAGCCCACTCCGGAGCTGAAAACTCCCCACACCATTATTTTGAGGCTCAAGATATCAAGCATTTCCAATGCTAGTATTTTCTGGTAATTGCTTGTAAGAAAAAGGAACATTCTGAAGTTGACCTTTGTCAGAACTGTGAAGGACAATTCATGTCTGCTTAATAAATCCCAAAGGTGGAAACCATCATTTTATGAAGTCCATCCAGGGTAGGATAAGTGCCTGAGGTTATAACAAAAGCACCTTAATAACTGTAGATGTGAATCACACAGTCCACTTGCCATGGTCATAAAGGCATGACTGAAAAGCATATCGCTACCATCATCCTCTTTCAAATCATTAAAAAAAGAGAAAATTTGTAATTATTTTAAAAGAAACACTTAAGTTCTCAAAAGCATTAAAATATTTTAACTGAATTGTTTTTCTGTTTTGTCATGCACCAAAATCCTGATGGTGATTCTCATGCAGCTACCCAAAGCTATACAGCGTCATGAGAGTTTGAATAGCATGTTGCATGCTGGGTTTTGTGAAATGGCAACAAATTCAGTAATAAGTTTTAATGTAAGTGCTAGGATATGCCTTCAGTAAACACATAAGACTGAGTTTAATATTCTTGTTCGTTTTTGTGAGAGGTCAGAATTAGCAAGTAGTCTGTTGGAAACTGACAGATTTTTGTGCTATCTATCACTGACATAACAACACATCTGTAGTTTATGATTTATACAAGTAATCGGGAGCAGGATCATAGTGACCGAAGAAAGACAAGATATGCTTTTTCCCACTGATAAAGTGACAGCAGAACTAACCTTTTGTGCCACAGGGTGTTTCAAACTCTTTCTGTTGACACTGGAGGAATTAGTCAGTCACACATGAGCAACTCCTCTTCTACTGATGGGATTTTTACTATACAATTGACCATAGTGGAGTGTTAATAGTATCAAATAAAGGAGACATTTGGGTGATCTGAAGCAGTGTGGTTCTTCCCTGAGAACATTCTGCAGCGCCTGCCCTTGTCGTCTGAGCTGCCTTTTCAATTTATGGAAGAACAGAGGCCATCCACATTCCTTATTTTCCTCCCTTCTCCTCTTTAATGCAGTTCATTCCCTTTTTCCCTCTTTGGGAGCATACAAAGAATACTGTGTTATTGAAGATGATAACAAGGAGTATGAATGTCCTGCGTTTCTATCAGTACATTCTCTTGAATTTTATCAGTATGTTCACAGAATAAAAAATGAGGAGGAACATTTTGAAAACTCCTCTTGGAGCAAAAGCCTATATTTGAAAAAAGAGATATTGTAGGTAGGAAAGACTGGCAATGCAGTGAGAAGAGTTAGGAGTCAAAAAACTCATTCTGCATCTGTCTGATCTTGTAACTAAATATGAGGCAGACTGTCAAGAGTAGGAACTACTAGAAATCTACCCACTTCAGGAAAGCTATGCCAATTTAATGAATAGCAGAGTGGACAGAGGTGATAATATAATTTAGATCCCACTTAAAAAAAAAATCTTTATCCTGAAATCCTCTAGAAATTTCTGAATCAATGTTTACAAAACTTTCTATTCTAGTTTTGGTCATCTCTCACTCACAGTCTACGTTCCCACAGCAGGCTTATAGTTAAAAGGTTTTTTTGTTTTTCTTTTTAAGGGGATTAGTATGGGATACTAATCCCATAGTGGATATCCCTAATGTGGATATATATACTTGAGCTAGTCATTTCAGTTTCCCTCAGCAGGGAAGGAGGGGGAGAGGAGGGGAGAGGGGGGGAGAGGAGAGAAGAGGAGGGGAGAGGAGGGGAGAGGAGAGAAGAGGAGGGGAGAGGAGGGGAGAGGAAAAAAGGCAAAAAGAGTTCTTTTTAAGCTCTAATTCATTTCACTTTTAATTAGATGTTGACCATAGGATAAGAAAGATGCTCTAAAATTTCTTATTCTACCCTTTTGTTTAAAGAAAAGCTGATGTGACTAGCTCAGATATGGATGATTTATTGTAAATACGTAACCTTTCTTTTTAAAGGAAAGAAAGTTTCATCCTTTAAAATGAAAGAGTTCTCTTATGATTGGTCTTTCATTCCTTCATCCAAAAAATAAGTTTGCTTTGTTTTGAAAAGGTATTTTTTATTAGCTGGACAAAAATACTCCTTGTTATTCTCCTGACCTCACTGGAACTGTAATAATTTATGCACCCTTTATGAACCAACCTCATCCAGAAATACTAATACAAGCTTCAGAAGAATTACCCTGGAAATATGTGACTTTACAATTTGATCAAGATTGCATCTTAATTAAAGAAATAATTTGTTTGCAGTGTTTAGTCAGATGAATTAATAATAGAGGTATATATTAATTTTATTAAGCATTGTCACCATGAAAATCTGCCCTTTTTAAAATCTAGACAAGTAAAGACATATAATTTAATACTTTTATTGTTTGTTTTATTCCTTGGGGCTAAGCAGCCACTGTACACTGAGGGCACACCTTATGATTTCTAAGTAAAGATACTTAAGCTTCTTTTTCAATTATTCTGACCTTTTTTTTGGTCCTGGAGTTGTACCACAGCATTATTATTTTCTTAATGGAACAGCAAAAACTACTACAATTGGCAGCCTGAATTTAAACCACTAAACAATGAATGCCAACTTTTAATTTATAGTTAATGAACTAAACTCTCCCAATGCACCTATTAATATTTCATATTAATTTTCAAGGAATTTAAGAAAACATTGAGCAATACATAAAATGTTCTAGTAATACTAAAGCTGAGTATTTCATGTATACATAAATCAATCTAAAAGTCTGTGCATGAGGCATAGAGAACATTTTGACATTTTTACCATGTAATGCATTCAGTTACTGACTTGGGATTAATTTAATTTAAAACACATAAAGAGCTTTTCCACAGTACTGCTGAAGCAAAAGAACAATTATTTCTTCCAACCTTTTCAGCTTTGCAAATAATGTTAGGAAACACTGCAGCGTAGGGAGTAAGTTATTCTATTCAGATAAGTGAAATATTCTTTTCCAGTCATTCATCCAGAATATCATACACACATTTTTCTAAAGACACACAAAATATATTTGTTATCTATCTGGATATTAGTGTGTCCTTGGAATACAAAAGGATTTCCAAAGATGGAGAGTCTCAGAAGAGTGTAAGAAAGAGATGCATTTCTGAATGGTGACACAAGTAACAACAGAAAAATAGCACAAGACCTGATTGCATCCCAGCATGTGCTGAGACAATCTGGGTAAAAAGAGACTAAGGGAATCAAAAACTTGCACAGCAGACATCCTTCCTTCCTTCCTTCCAAAGAGGCTGTATAAATGAATGATAACCTGCTTAGCGAGGGTTAGGGGGTTAGCCCTCATACAAGGGCTCATGTAGTTCACCAGGCCATTGGGTACCACAGACATTCTTATCATTTCTCCATACTACTGTTCCAAAACTGATTTTCCACAATCAGTTCTCCCTATTTAGACAAGCAGTATTCCACTGACACCCTAGTCCTTAAATGTTTTTCCAGATTTTGTATTAGAGCAGTTGGTGTGGTATGTGGAGGGCCTGGAAGGAGAGACAACAAAGGAAGAGGCACTGTAGAAATAAGCGCAATCCACTACCAATTTCAGCAGCAGTCCTGGTCACTTGTGTGCACAGCTATAATCAGGTATCTAGAGCAAGGTATCCAGTTGGCATGAATATCCAAAGCAGAAGATAAATTTTCAAAACCCCTGCACTGCCCACACATAGCTTTGAATGTTGATCTAGAATGTGGAGCAAATGAAAGGAGTACTTCCTGCATTCTGATCTTTCCACCCTTAATAACTGAACCCAAACCAAAGGGAAAAACTGCTCTGTGTACCCATCTGTCTCTTTTTAATAGCTTCTAGAGTTAATAGGTTGGATTTTCACTGCTAATTAATTAAATCTTTCCAAATTGTTTGCTACCCTCCCTGAAAACATGAGCAACCTTTTCCCTACTCAAAGGAACTAACATACTTTGAGGCTGAGCAATCCTATTACCCTTCCAGGTTACATTTGCTATATGGAGAGTTTTCTAGAATTATTGTTTCTGTTTGGTCAAACTCCTGCATTTTGTTATTACTACACATCTCTATTCTGAAATACAGAATCAGTCCCAAGTAACTCAAGAAAGCATAAAAGGCAGCAGCGTGTCAATATCAATAGTTTGCCAAATCTTCATCATTAAAGGATGTATGAGCTAGGAATCCATGAGCACAAAGTAGTCAGAAAGCAACCACATTCATGTTCTTGCAGCAGCAGTATCAGAGATGTTAAGAGAGATATTAGCAAGCTAAGGGGAAGCATTGGTTAATATTACATAGAAAATGTTCTTTGACAAAAGTTGGGGAAGGGAGGAAAGGAATACAAACTGCTTCTGGCTGCAGATCTGACTTTCCTTTCCTCCTGCACATACAGAAACAGAAGCCTTGAGGAATTGGTCTACGGCAACCAATGAAACCCTTCAGGCAGTTTTAAAACCTACTCTGAAGTTTTTTTCTGGTGAAGTTGTACCTTGCTATAAAAGTGATTTTTTTTCTGCAGTCATAAAAAGGCTCATTTTTTCTTATTGTACTAGTGGCTGGAATATATCATGTCATGATCAGATCCCTACCTTTGCTTCCTCAAAAGAATGCAAACTGGGAGATAAGACTTCACAGAGCAGCTCTGTCCTTCTAAACATTAAGTAATTTTACATTCTACTGAAGAATTTTATTTATCAGGCTTTAGAACTCCTAGAGTTTGCCTCTACGTACAGCTTTCACCCTTAAGTATAGGAGTGGTGATGCTCTTCAGAAAAAAAGTTAAGGGGATTTCTCTGGCACCTTTTCCAGAGCAGCTGAAGGGAGGAAAGTTTAATAGTATATAGGTTTTCAGCAGGGAGAGCCCAAACACAATAATAAGCATCTGCAGCAGTCAAGCTTGGGGTTTCATTATAATTTTACTGCAGCTTTCTTTGCTGTAAAGAGTAGCTTAAATCCTTCGGTGGAGATCTACAGAACTTTTAAGTACAATACACAGAAACTAACGAAGAAGATGTAATCATTTTTAGACCTCTACTGGTTACTGTGGAACTACAGGAAAGAATATTAGACTTGTTAAAAAGTCATCTGTCTTTTACCACTATGCCATTTTAACAAAAACATGTATACAGATATTTTAAAAAGTATTTTATTTGGCTTTGGATAAAGCCTTACATAATAGCAAATTGTGACTTTGTGTGAACTGGTGACTTTGGCCATGTTAGAGAAATGGTAGATATACAACATCCAAGACCATTCTGAAATAATTCCTCAAGCACAGTCCTTGAGGAGGCATCTTGGATGCCACGTCCCTATTTCTTGCCCAGCTAATTCTGTTGATTTTGGGAAGCAGGTGAGCTTCTCCCGAATACAGCTAGCCGTGGATGTCTTTGCTAATTAGTTCTCTGGCATCAATAGGAATTACAAAAAGGTTTATGAACAGAATTATTTTAAGTATGTTACCCAGAATTGAAATTATGTTCTACTCGGCAGTTTATCGCTTCGACCCCTGTGCCAGTGCGGTAGTTCATACTACAAGCGGTATGTGAACAGACTGTTGTATTGCTGGCTCTATCTTCATTACATATGCCTTGACTGTGACCTCATTTTGCACATCTTGCACAAAAGTTGCCTAGCATAAGGCTTTTAGGGCTAGTAAAACCACCATGCTTAATACCTGAGCTTACCTTCTTAGAAACTAGCAAAAACTGCTTTTGCTTTCAGTTTGCACTCTAGTTATGCTTCAGCTTCAGTTTCAATTCATCATTTCATTTTCTCCTCTATCAAATGTTTGTTGTCCGCTCACACAATTTTACAATTAATATCCTAAAGCACTAGATTAATGCATATATATTAACAACAATCTATATTTTCTGTATTTAATACTCTCTAGATGTGTTTCTATCACTGCAACAAATGTGCACGAATCTCAAACATAACGTCATCTTGCTGATTACTGCATACATCTGTTTGGAAAGAAAATTGCTTTGAAGTCCATCCTTAAGCCCCATGTCTTTCTTCTTAGCTCTGGCTTCCCTTTCATTCATTTCACTTTAATTATTTCCTCCTCATTTTTTATATTGCTTATAGTCTTCAATTCTCCATACCACCATCTCAGTATTATGGCTTTTATACAACATACACTTAGGTCTCTAAGTGAGACACTCAGGTTCAAAATAAACAGATCAGTGTCCCAGCTGGGGCAATTATCCTTACCACTGCTTCTCAGCCTCTAATTTTGATCCAAACTGCTGCCACTTTATGCTAACATCATTGACATAAACCATCCCCACTTGAACTGGAGCTCCTATTCCAATGCAAGTACTCCAACTGTCAGTACTCTGGGGGTTGCCCTTTCCTCCTAGTCCCTAGTTCCTAGTCCCCCTTTTTTTTTTTTAATGCCTTTTGATTCCTCTTTGCTTACAGCCAACAAAATCCACCTGGTTCTAAGTAGTTCTTCAGTCTAATTTAAAGCCTGTACCAAAAGCTTTTCTGTTCATTGTCCAAAATAGTTTGGCAACTGTCATGCCAAAATAATTTGGCAACTATTCCTACTGTTCTCCATTCAGTCATTCCAGGTGACCAACCTTAAAACACCCTTTGAAACATTTCACTTTTTAATCATTTAAGTACTTTGTTCAAGAATTGGCTCAGTTAATCACAGTGCAGATAAAAGAATAGAATGTAGATGGCAGGATAAAATCCCTGAAATAATTGTGTCTGTTAATTTGAAATTCAGAACATGACACTTAGAACAGTCAAGGTGGCAGTGGCTGGGAATTGTGAGATATTTGTGTTAATGGCATGATATAAAGTTAAATTGTCTTGTATATTTTTGTTTGTGTGCTCAAAATGAGTATTTGACTAGATCACTTCAGGTTATCCAGAAAAAGGTCTTAATTGCATAAAGATTGTGTAAAGATACTTGTACAAAAGAGAACTTGTCCATATTATTGCACAAAATACTATAAACAAAAGGAATTCTCTAACAAATATGAACATCATTATGTGTAAGCTTTCTCATCTTTACTTTTTTCTCAACCTTAAAGTGAGCCTCTGATTGATGGATGTGTGAAAACAATATTCCCGCTACCAATCTTGCCCTGTAGCAGTCTCTCTGTAGTTTTGTGCTATTATTTCAAACAATCATAAACTCCAGTGAGATACTAATGAAGATGTTTATGGTAACTTTGAACGAAATGAAATATTCTAATCTATAACCAATGCTGATTCTCATTGCAATCTTACAATCACATTCAGTTATAGATAGTACAGCTCAACAACCTCAGTTAATCCATAGAAACACTGACATTAAGAAAATGGGAAACTTGCCACCTTTTTCTCATGTGGTCTTTTTTGCTTCGCACTGAGCAAAGCCCATGATCAATTTGCGAAAAAAGTAGAAGGAATGAAGAGCTTTTGCCCACTCCAAAAAAGCAGTCTGATACAAATTATATCTTCTTATTTTTTTTGTTAGCTTTTCTTTTTCATGTGGGCATATGTAATGTATTTTTCAATTTTCTCTTTACTCCCTCCATCCAGAAACAGGGCTATACATGGGGATGTTAATCATAACAGTGAGAAACACTGCAGAATCAGGCAGAATCAGGTTTTGATCACTAGTGTTGGATGGCTGTCACACTGACAGATCAAAATACTATATATATTTTACATACTTCTACAGATGAAGGAAGAAAATGTCAATTTTCGTGGAATTTTTGGGTTATCTGAAGTAACATTTTAAAAACCAGTCTTGTGTTTCTGGTTCAATTCTGTGTCAATCTCACAGAAAAAATAAAGTCAAATTGACGGTTCACAGCAAATGGTTATTTTTTATCAGAAAAGTTGCATTTTTTTTCAAAAACATACATTTTTGTTGTTGAAAAAACAGATGATGAATGTTGCATTTCCCATTGTCCAAAACCTGTTCCTTTTAGACCAACTTTACATTCAAATGTTGTAACTTATAAGATTGTCCAAAGCTGACATCTGTTGTTTAGTCCTTCGTTTGCCAACACTTTCTGTAAAACCCTGTTCGCTTACAGTGTTCTTCCAACATAGTGAATCTACATAATCAGGTAGGACACTGAATTGTCCAAAGTATCGTTTGATTTATATCTAGATGACCAAAGTTTTTTGTTTTCATGCTCTACTTTGTTTCCTATTCCTGAGAAGTATATTTGTTTTTTAGCAGTATTTTGTTCCCATTTTACCTGTGAGAAACTAGGACAGGATATGGAGTTTTCTTGGATAGAGCTATTTTCTTAGGTAAAGCTTGCATAAGATTTAAGCCAAAACAGAGGAAAATACTACTTATTCCTCCTTCCTTTCTCAAGAAAAATAGAGTTCCTTATTCAGCTCTGTGTTCACATAATGTTTCAAGACATAAAAAATACACATTTTGTAGTTCCACATATACTACTGTATAATGTGTTGCACCACGTAATATCTTGTTCATGCAAATGTGAATTATGAAAGTAACCCGTAGTGTTATGAAATGCTCAAGGAAGTGTTCTGAAAAGCTGTGCATTACATAAAATTGCAGATGTATTAACTATGGTGTATTAACTCAAAAATTACTTGCTTGATCCTCATAAAGCATAGTCAAAAAAGAACTAGGACTGCATGCAAGTGCTGCTTATTTAGAGGCTATTTTTTCCCAATAATTTACAGCATGAGGAAGGTCTTTAATGACTTGTAAGTTTTTCTGCCTGCAAGCCAGCAGCAGTTAATGCCCCTTCTGTGTTACAGGCCATCCCAGAATATAAGATCTTCAACTGCAACAGAAAATGAAATAGACATAGCAACGAAGAAAGAAAAATCAATCTTTGCAGGTCATCATTCATTTGCATTTCTCACAGTAGCATCAAATAATTGCAGAGGCTAATCTGAGTTTTCCTCTAAGCAATATATAAGAAGTTAAAAGGCAAAGGATTGAAGGATCGAAAGGTGACAAAGTCATAGAAAAATGACAAATGTACCTCTTGAGGTGATTTTCCTGGCTCTTCTAACATTCTGTTCTCATCATTGGTTGTATTTTGTGGGTTTTTTCTCACTTATTAACTACTTACTGTTTATAGGGAAAGGACGCTTTGAAAACATACATAGCAAACTAAAAAATATAGTCTGAAGGTCAAAAGGAACAAACAAATGGAAACAAGCCAAATGGATCTGAAATACTGAGTGCTTTATATAATTCACCTTGGTTGAGTAAATGGCTTCCAAGTACATTGATCCAAAGTTGTCTTCCTTAATAGTATTAGAAGAAAAATGTAAAACACCTATAGTGCATAAAACTATTTGTCTAAAACAACTTAGACAACAGCTAACAAAGGATTCTATGTCTCAGGCTAGGTGCGTTATGCTTTTGTTACTGTGGATTCTGTAACTAAATATAATGCCATACTTATTTATGAGTAATACAATGCACATGTTCAAGGGCAGATTTCTGTGGAAATCTAAAGAGCCTGCTTTCTTTTCTGTTTTGCTGTGGCCAATTAGCTGTAGGAGGAGAAATGGAGAATCATTTCTCCTTGAATCATGCTAAAATTCACATACCAAAGAAACAATTTTGCACCCCTGAATTATGAGTGGATCACATGACCTTGAAGCTGCCCGAGTTTGGCGTCAGTTCCTCTTAGCAGATTGACAAAAAGTCATATTTATCTCTGAACAGCAGCATAAGGGCAAGATGTAAATGTTCTACTACAGCAGTCAGTGAAACCATCAGAACTAAACAGATTTGATTCTGTGTGGGACCATAGCAACTGGCAAAAAATTTCAGAGGTGCTACTTGCACAAGCAACCATCCCTGGCCCCTTCACTGAGTCTTGACTGTCTTGCCTTTCCCTCAGCAAAGAAGGCCAAGCCTGATTTCTTCAGTGCTGTCGAGCCAGTGTCTGGCTCAACAGATAAAATGGATAGTTCCAGCTATCCTAAATAAAATCAATAACTTCAGAAGAACTAGCCCTGGCAGTGGATATGTGTTTGCACAGGTTTTTAGAATTGAGCTTTATATTAGTTTTTAAGACAGGAAAGTGCTCTGATAGTATCACCAGTTTTATTAAAAATAAAGAGCCTAATTCCACAGTTCATCACTCCAGGATTATATTCATGAATTTTCAAGAAGTTATAACTAGTGAAAAATTCTTCGAAGTTGTACCATCATAAACCTAGACTAATGTACGAGGGAGTTTTAGCCCATTGCATGTGGGCAGTATGTGCACATCAGAACACTTTCAGAAGTGGAATGCAATGTTTTAGAAGGAGTGGAAGGGTAGGAGCAGGCCTTTTATTTTTTTCTTTTCCCTCCTTCCTCCACTCTCTATACTATTAACATTTTCTGAAATTATTTTGCTGATCTAGTGTCTGACGCAAATATCATTTTAGTTAGACTGTGGGTTAAGTTACCTACTTGAATGAATCATATTTTCATAATGAAAGTGGAAACAGATGGAGAGTATTATAATATCCACACATCATTATTTCATATAAGATTGACATTCACTGAAATTTTAGACTCTATGATTCAACTGTTTTAACACAACAGTGTTAATGCAGGGTAGTTTAGAGGGGTTGCGGATTTGAAAAAATGGCTTACAAATTAATGGTTTGTTTTGTATCAGAATAAACCCTGCTTCGCTATAATGGCTATACTTACTGAAACAACAACGCTGCTCTTCATCTATTATGTGTAAAGAAATGTTATGTATTTACATTCTTCAGTGACTTTAGTCATGGCATTAGATTCTACAATCAGAAGAAGGCATTTACAGATTTGGGCTGTGAGATTTTGGATCACTGCCAAGTCAGAAACAGCAGAGGACAAAGAAAATAGTTGCATTACTGCACCAAATCCACAAAAGCAACCTACCTGAGGAGTAGAATTACTGTCCAAATGTACTTGTGAATGACTTTACACATACTTTTCTTTTGTTTTCCATTACAGCTTGCACCAAATAAAATGAAGATACTCTTGGAATTGATCAAATCAGAAAAAAAAAGCAAACAAAAAGTTTTCATTAAATAAAACAACAAGCAAGATAAGATATAAAGCTTCATGTATTTGTAGTAGATGGAGGAGTATATGGCTTTTCTTTTCCCCTTCAATATGGAGAGCTCAAAGGACTCAGTTCAAAAGCCATTGGATGTTGCATACCGAAATACGAGTAGAATGAGATTAAGGATAAAGGAAACTCAGGAATTCAGAGGATTCTCAGGGAATTTCTCAAGGGCAGCGAGTTCTTTGTGCAAATCAGCTGTCGTAATTTTCAGGTCCACTGCTGTCCATCTCTGTGCAGCAAGAGAGCAGAGAGAAAAGCACTGTGTCCTCGTACAGCTGGGCTGGATGCCTCCACAGGAGCAGCTCCTGAGATGATGGGCGCTGTTTTGGCTTTTAATTATTCTAAAGTCTCATTTTCTACCAGATGTGTAATAACATGAATGCGTAATCCTGGATATGGTTACTGAGTAGAGAAAAGATCTGGAAAACAAAAGGATGCTTGAGTCTGATCTCAGAGCACCATTGCAGGAGTGACATTTCCTTAACTGGCTGGGAGCTGGTCTGCATTTATCCTTCTTTAGATATAAGCTGATATGAGCCCGAATAACTAATCATAGATCTGGAGGTCACTGGGGTCACCAATCCCAAAGCACATCAATCACAAAACACTTATGTACTGTAAGCACATAAAGTGCTTAGTTTGTTCTCACCCCTTATGGACAGAAAAGGTGATAGAAAGGACAGACAGACAGACATATATAAAAAAGTAAACAAGGGAGGAGTTAATAGATTTTAGTATCACTCAGTTTAAATGTTCTAATACAGACAAATTACTTCCATTGATATCTTGACACTACTGTACATTCAAATTTACTAGGACTTGTGGAGTAGAAAAAAATAAACTGAAGAAAAGCCTATCTAACTACAAATTCAATAAAAAGAAGGAAGTCATTTTACCCAGAAAATTGTGATAGAAAAGCACTATACTTACTGTGGTTTAATCTGGAAATCAATACTGCAAGGGACTATCTATTTCTATAAAGTTCCAGGTGCTCTGAACTTTTTAGACTTACACTGCTGGCAAGGTGGAGACCAGTGCCTTGTAGAAGCAAACCACCAGGGAGAACATCCAGGCAGGCTATCAATAAACATTTAGTCACCTGACAAAACAAACTGAAACATGGCAAAGATGGCTTGATCAACCCTGATCATGAAAAATCAGGAGCAAAATACAGATTTCAGGTTCTGCTGGGGATATAGATGTTGCTAAACGTGGAATCCACTGAAGGTTAAAAAAGCATTAAAAACAATTGGCAAGCAAGGCATCAAGTCTGAAATTGAGCAATGAGGAGCATAAATGCTTGTGCTTCCTATTAGTAGAAAGTGCTAGAGGCTAAATTTGAATGATGTGCAAAAAAAAATCCAGTGAAGGGGTGGGAAGATTACTTCAATTTTTGGTTCTTTGTTAAAAATATAGGCAACTAAATAAAAGTGAATTTGAATTAATTCTGCCTATTAAAGGTTTGATAATGTTTTCCCTTTGAGACAACAGTGACCTAGAGGAACTGTCTGCTGAAATACTAAGGTCAGTAAATCATAGGAAAAAAAATCATAGTAGAATTATAATTAATTTTAATCATTGAGGTTCAGTGCTATACCTACAAATAGATAAAACATGCTAGCTTATATTTTCAAAGCAGCACCAAAACTTGTGTTTGACAGACAGACATATCAATGACATTAGCAAATAATTTTGTGGGATATTTTGAAAAATGAACCTCTTGGGGACTAATTAATAATAAAAACATTCATGTCATTATAGACAGATATGGTTAATCAGATAAATGAAGAATCGTGAAGATTTTAATGAGCATTTAGCAAATCATGTAATGTGAGAAATGAGAAGAAAAACAGCGAACTCGAGCAAGGGCACATATGTGTGAGCCTATCACCGTGAATATGGGGATCTAAGTCTCAGCCGTGGCTGTCACATCTCTCAGCTTACCAAGACAGCTTTGGCAATCCTTTAATGGACAGGACTCCAACGAATATATATGGTATCTATCTATATATATATATAGAGAGAGAGAGAGCAAATAAAAAGAAGTAAGACAATTTCAAAACATCATAACTTGAAAAAATCAGAACTTCCAGAATAAATGATCAGTCAAGTAGGTGAACCAGGAAGAGCGCACAGAATTAAAATAGAATGGCAAGGAAGATAAAGTTATCTAAAGTTACTCTAAAATAAAGACACTAGCAAGGAAAGGGAGATCAGCTCCATATTATGTCAATTAGAAGCATATAAATGATCTTTTGACTAAAGATGACATCACATAGCCTTGCTGTGATGCACCTTCAGACAACTAAGATATATATCTTTTTTTCCACTGTGGGAGGAGTCTGAAAAGCAAAGAATTATTTTATGTATTGTCAGTTACATTTATTTATTTTGAATATATAAATCCTTCTACATTTAGAGTTAGCACATCTTAGCAGCAAGAACTGATACTCTTACAGTACGCCCTTAAAGGGACCCTCACCTCCTGCAACTGCTGCTGAGATAGCTTGGGTTTGGTCCTCTCCTTGCATCCAGTGCCATTCATCTACCACATGAGTAAACAATGGAATGGTTTCACGGCATATAAATGGGTAATTTTCTCTGGATTTTCTGTGGGATTTAAAACTCTCTTTTATCAACATTCAAAAACCAAATAAAAATCCAATTTAAGGTAATTAATATCAGTTGAGCTATTTATTTTTACAGTAGATTTAGTGTATGAAGTGTGACCAAAGCCTGCAATAAAGACTGCCTTCCAGGCCTGAATAATTTACCTACTTCAGTCATAACAAATGAGACATACAGTCTTCTTTTTTTTTTTCTGCGACTCTTATTTCTAAATTATTCTTAAGCTTTTGTTATTACTAGTTACTGCTAGATAATTATTTAAATTATTATTTGAAAGATAATTGCTCTGTGAAGCAAAGCAATGCATATGCATAGAGAATAATACAGAACACTCATGCCCTAGGGTTCAGTGAAACCAGTCATTTAACCTCAGAAATATCTGAGTATTTGGCTACCTGGAAATAGCAGCCAGCAGAACTTTTTTAAATAAAAATAAATGTTACAAGAAGATGATTTTTATGATGATTTTGTATCTTCAGTCATTCTTTACTACAAGAAAACAGAGTGTTTTTTTTTTTTTTTGAGATTTCTCTAGGGTGAAAATGGAATAAACCAAGGATAAATTATTCCATTCTCAATGGTATCAGAAAACAAAAACAAACAAAGAAAACAAAAAAGAACCTCTGAATGGGGCAACAGTTAAAAGAGACATTTTGCTTAATTTTTAAGGAGTTGCTGATATTATAGTAATATGTGACTTTTTCCCCTAACCTAATAAGAATATTTTTAGTGCTTTTACAATAACTTCAAAATTATGTGGTTTAGCTGCTCATTATTATGACATTATTAAGTTATTATTTAAGTCATTTTTACTACAGCTTTTGGTATTTCATCATATTCTTTCTAAGTTTGCTATATTTCAAACAATTAAGTTCCATGAGTACAATGTATACTATTCCTAAGTTTTGTAAAGACAGCAAGACCACCAAACAGGGTTCACCTACTCTGAAACCAATAGAGGAAACAGCATCAACCATCACCAGGCCTAGTTTTTTCATGACTGTTGCATGCAGACACATTAAAAAAAAAAAAAAAAAAGGAATCAAAGATATCTATCATGCAACAACGGCATGTTGTCATGAGGTCCTCTCTCCACCGTACTTCACCGTGGCCCAGGGTGGAAGGATTGCTGGCAGATTGCTAAGGGCAAAAGAGACAGAGTAAAGGTCCTGCTGTGAACCGCCATGCACTGCAGAGAGGAGCAACTGGGTGCTGTCAGGCTTTGGGTGACCCAGTGCTTTTGCTGTGTCTGTGAATTTGGACACCTTTCACATGATGCTGCACTGAGCATGTTTTTTGAGAATTTGCAGTCTGAACTGGATATTAAAAGCAAAAAGGATTTTAATTAACTTTTGTGAACCCAGATTTTTTTTAAAGCTTATGTCGGTGTCTAAATTCTATTGAAATAAATCAGAGTTCTGGGCCTTCAGAAATCCAACAGATTAAGAAAAATGCCTAAATAAATATAAAATTATAAGGTAAAATTTAATCCGTGGATTAATAGCAATGCCTGGAAGATATTTCTAGAAGCACTGAGAAGCCCCTCCTTTTTTTCCATTCCTCTAGGTCTGAGATGATTTCACAAGTAAGAGTAAATATTATGCTTCCACTTTTAACATTGAAATTACAAAGATTTCAATATGTTTGTGATAACTACTACAGATTTTTTGATGAGATGAGGATGCAAATTCAGAGTGTTTTTTTTTAATTTCCAACACCATTCTGTTATGGAATATGAGTCTGCACAATATTCTTTCTAGAGCAAGTAGAAATTAAAAAAAAAAAGACATAATTTTTATTTCTATGCAAGGAGACCAAAAGTGAGATGAAGTAGAAACACAGGACATTCAAAAGCGAAGTAAACGAGAGTTGATTTTGTCTTGTAAAATAATAGTTTATAAAGTTTGGGATAAGAGGAAATGAATTAGAAATTATGCCAGAATTACTCATGCAAGTGTACGGTACCAAGATGCTATTTAGCTTTTCTGTTAATATCCGCATAAAGGGATAGTAAATTAAACTGAACAGAAGAATGTAAAACTGATAATAATAGTCCATTATACAATGCATAATTAGCCTTAATTTACTCTACCTGCTTTCATCTTCTTCCACAAAAACAGTAAATAAGGTCAAATCACACAATACAAAAAGGCTGGAACAGTACTACGTCTTTTATGAATGAACATAATTCTCCTCTGCTGAGAAAAAAAGCTAATGGTTACTGAGAAAAGCTCCCATGGGGAAGCATCTTCACTGTCCACTATGAGATTTTTTCATAGTAACCTTGGAAACCAGTGAAGCTGCTCACTACTCAGGAAAATACAGGTCTAAACTGGTGTGAATAGGTACAAAAATGCTTCCGTTCAAAATGCTGTCAGGAGGAAAAATTTAAAGCCTTCTAGCTCTTCCTTCTCCAAGTTAATGGAAATATTGCCATTAATTTTGCTTGGTTAAATAAGATTTTTTCTTCATGACCATGAATATTTATTCATTGAGCTACATGATATTCATAAGCAGCATGTTGTGAAGTCAAGACAACAGGGTAACTTACTGTTTTAAACGCTGAAACTAGGATTATTTTTAAGTGTGACATTGCAATAAGATTAATCTTAATATCAACCTTGATGAAAGTCATATATTGTGAAAATTTTTAAAATTGCAGTCTGTGCTTAGAGACTTGAAATAATATTTTAGCAATAAAAATACTAGCTTCTTAATAAAATATGCTGGCGGCAGTTCGCTTGTTCTTTAAATGCAATGTCTACAGAAAAGTTCAAAGCAACAAGATGCCTGTATGGGTCATTAAGCCTCAGGTTCTAAGTGAACTGAATGCAGCATACATTTTGCTAAAGTTGTCTTGTACACTGCAGCAGAGCATTTGCTTTTGATACCTGTTAAGCACTGAAATATACTTCTTAATACTTGAAAAGAGACTTTGAGACATTGGAAAGAGGAAAGAGATCGTCATGTCTCATAATTTTAAACTATTTATTACTAAGCACCTTTTAAATGTAAGAAGTCTATTTTTTTTAAGATTTGCTACTATGAAATGTAAATATTTTATAATATAACAGCATGTATTTAATTTGTCTTTCCATTACTAAGACAGTCAGTTGGTATCTACATAACTACTCTGCACTTTGGTTTTAAACTGAGCTAAAGTCACTGAGCTAAATGACAATCTTCTTGTCAATTTTAGGGAGATCAAATTCCAAAACTCTTATTCTGCAGCTGTTTATGTAAATGCATTGGACAAAAAAATACAGAATTTGGCTTGCTGGGGAGCGCGCACACACACAAACACACCAAAAAAAAAAAAAAAAAAAAAGGACTAGGATTTGCAATTCAATTTCCCAGACTACTATTGGAACGAGACAGGAATCAGGTCAAGCTTATTTTCACTGTGATAGCAAACTGCAGTCTCATATGCAAACTCTCACAAATTCAGCCCACTAATTTCATAGGCCTTCCTTCTTCTTAATCTGATCTATTCCTGGATCCAAATGACAATCTCCACTGCTTTTTTCCAGCTGTGACGTTGTCCTTTACTCTCCTGCACTTCCTTTGGGGCTCTTTCTTTTCTAATTATCACACTAAGTAGATCTGGCTCTTTTTCTCACAGCTTGATCACTTTTTTATTCATGTGTGATACCATCTGCCTAATAGGCTTTCTTATCTGGCTTAGAAAGGACTGCTATTGTAGATTCTGCTGTGTATCCCTAGAGACCTTAATCCATGTTTCCTTACCATTAAAAAAAAAATCCCTTCTCATTTTATAGCTGATTGATTGCAGCAACAAGTTTTTCAGCCTCACATAACAGAATATGTCTTTTCTACAGCATGCTCCTGCAAAGCTCACAGCAAGGTTTGTTGCACACAAATATAGCAGGCTATATTGAAGAATATCATTGGATTCAAATGCATATCTCTAAGTAGAGATAGGCATCATATGCCTGCCTTGAAAGAACCATATTTCCTTTATTCTGTGCACTAGCAAGGCAAGATGTTAATCTGGCACAAATCCATGCAGATCTGATTGATTTTATAGATTTCAATAATATAATTTTGTTCATGAGAGTAAGGCTAATAATTTGATGATAATTGTTTCTGCTAGACAAATTAATAATAGAAATTTACTAAGAAATTAAATACTCAGCTGCCAGCAGGGTGCGTGGATGCCTGGGGCTGAATAGAGATGAGTTTGTATACTTCTATATTCCTTCTGGAAGAAGGATCCTTCTCTTTGTGTGCAACAATGCCTGTGGCTTAACAGCCAGAATATCACTTTCCTATGTATTTACTATATGATTCATTGATTAAGCATTTCTTTGCATTCGTTGGTACTCTAGCAAATAACTGAGAAAATATTTTCTAATGCACATAGAAATAATTTCTCGCTAGTATCACTGTATACTGTCTAGTATGCACCGTAGTGGTAGAATTGTGCACAAACTAGACAGACAAATGAAAAAAAATAATTTGTTCTGGAAATTCTGCTTTCAGAAGTGATGTTCTTATCATTTGATTGGCAATAATTATTGGTCTTGTGAAGGAAATTCTAATTTATACTTGAAGATAATGCACAATGCAATTCAGCTCAGCACATAAAATGGGCTCGGACAGTGGGGAGGGAGGGAATGTCCTTGTTTTCTGGGAGACTAACATCAAAGATTAAAGTTTAGAAAAAGCTGTCATAGTTCTTCTCATACTGTATGACATTGGCCTCTCATGCCAAAGTCCCTCTTTATTTCTAGAGGGCCAGAAATTCACTCATCTTATGCCATTATTTCACCTGTTCAAATGTATGCCATAAATGTACCATCTTTATATTAAAACTGTATTAGGATATTGTGGCTACCACCTAGCTTCATACTGTTAAGTCCTGGACTTTTTCCGCTCTCATGTTCCTCTAATGTCATTATTACACTATAAAATCCCATAGATTAAAATGAAACCATGCACTGTGCTTGCCTCAGCAAGAAGGAAACTGAGTATACCCAGTTGCTGGGGCATATCAAAGCATATTGGCAATGAAATAGTACTAAGAAAAATGCCAATTTATCACACCAATGGACAAGCAGCAAAAGAAGATTTATGAAAGCCTTTCCAGCAGATCTGATGGATGAGACAAGGCATCTATAATTGTTCAAATTTCAGCTATATGGTATACGTCTAACCAGAGCTTGCTGAGATTAAAATCATAATACGGGTTAAGATTAATTTCTTACCTTTGACCAGTAGGTATGCGTAGAATCATCAGGCTTTTGTGGAGATTGATGCTTTCATGTTCAAAAAGAGCCATTTGCCATGCTTAGCACAGAGCTCAACTCAAGCTTGTCTTGTGTTCATTGCTATTTTCATTCAAGGTAGGCAACCCCAATTAGTCATGCCTGCTGGCACAGGATAATCAGGTGGTCCAAACAGGTCCAAAATGGGCTGGTGTAAGGATGGCCTAAGACTTGAGGATGTCTGTTCTTTTCTGTTTTGACTTACCTTAAGTGGAAATAATGTTGTAGTCCTGCAACCCAAGCTCAAGGCCGTTTGAGCTGAAATATGTTCCGTTGCTCTTCATAATTACTCTGCTTTCTACACAGTACCAGTTCAAGTAATACACATGGATTTTGGATGTGGTCACAAACACATTAATTGTCGTGGTAAACATTTCTTTTTCAAAAATCAATACTCTTTCAGTAGTTCTATTTTAAGCTTAATGCAATACAACAGAAGCCAGTAAATCTCAGTTACTCATTAATTCCATTGTCAAAGACGCCATACATATCTCCATTTTCATTACCATTGCTTGATTTGATATCTCTGGATATTGAATAGACTCTCATGAGTATTCTGGTACACTCCACTGAATTGTTTGACTTTTCACCCATATTTCTTGAGAGACTGGTGTCTGACACAATTCAATATCCATTACCTGTAGGTTAGTTTGGGCATATGTGAAAGACAGTCCTTCACTTAGCTTTGACTTGAAGGAGCTTCTTAATCATTGGAATTACCCCACTAGTAGGATATTTTGAAACATATAATCTTCATTATATCTATTATTTCCTTTGTCTGAAAGATTGGCCACATAGATTCCTCTTCCATTATGGTCATGTACATGCCATTCATGAATTGAAGCAGGATTAGGTAAAAATATTTTACCCAGTGAGGAAAAAAAAACAAAAAACAAAAATAATTTTCCTATCATATCAGGAAGATAAGCTTGACTTTAAAACATATAAACATTATAGATAGGGAAGATTGTAGCAGAGATAAAATAAACATGATAGTGTACCTGTAGTGTATGGACTAAATGGAGGACTCTCCGCTTCTAAGTTTTCTTCAAAGTACTCTGTATATTGCAGGCACTTTGATCATATAAAGAGGACATTTGTCCAAATCTTCATTGCACACAAATGGCGTGCATGCAATGTTACCATAGAAATGTAACAGCATTACAGAGGGAGCCATATAATCACATGTATATCATGAATGTAGACACACATAACTATGCATGAGAAACTGGCATGCTGGGAACACTTAGTAAAATTATGATGGGATTGCAACTAAAATTGCTATTCATGATATCACCAGTGTTTACAGCGACTGCTGCGAAAGCAGAGTAAAAAAGGGAACCTTTAATGAGATTCCATGCAAATAATGTGTAAGGCAGGAAAACAGGAAAAAACAGTACATGTAAATATAAAAAATGACCAAAAAGAAAGAAAAAATAAAAAGAGAAAAAAAGTAAATGAATGAAGAATTGAAGGACTTGTAAGAGTGGAGAAGTAAAAGAGAACACAAACAAGAACTGAAGGCAGAGTATGACAAAATCATGAACAATGGAAAAGGTAGATAAAATAGACTAGAGTAGGAAACAGTAAATGAGGGGGAGTGAAGAAAAGTGAAGAGAAAGATGAAAACCAGAGTTGAGAATAATAAATAGAAAATCCTTGGGAGAAAATGAGATAATGGGAAAAACGAGGAAATGCCAAGATTTAAAGGACTCATAGCGGTGACTTATCAAATAAATTATATATCCCCATCTTCGAAGGCATAAAATATAGGCATATTTATTTTTTTTTTGATGTTACTAACAAATGATGTTGCTCATTTATCAAAGTTCACTCATGTTAAAACAAGAATAGTCGGTTTTTGGAAGTTAGTTAACCATTTTATGACTGGAAAATGAGCTTCCATGTTTTATATAATAGTTACCCATGCCCTTTAAATCCTATCCATTAAAAGAAAAAAAAAAAAAAGAAGGAGAGAGAATGAGAGACTTGAAATTAAAATTTGAAATCCACATTTACGTATTGGGTGCATGGCTAGCTTTCTAGATGCTCTAAGGAGCAGCAGATTTACTTTTCTGATTTCTTATTTACATCATTAAATGTAAATTACATTTACATTCAGTCTTTTACATTTCTCCTAATATTCAGCCCTAAACCTAACATGGATAGTTCTGCGTGAGAATGAAAAAAAAAATTGTTACATAAATAAATGAACAAGCAAACAAGCCTATTTTTTAATACTTTGTTACCAAATGTTAGCTTTTTTATAATGTTTGTCTCACACAGTTTCATTTACTTTTACATCTAGAAAATAATACGAGAATGTGAAAAAAAAAATCTTTTATAATTTGCCCATAGTTCTGGGGGGAAAAGATAAAGTTTGCTTTTAAGTTTGATGATATTCTGAGGTTTGGGGAGCTTGTTTTCTTTTACACTGAAGATTTTTTCAGTTCTTTTCATATCTTTTTTTGCCCATTAAGCATGTGTCATGAGGAATGTACAGTATAATAAGAATACATTTTTAAATGGTGAAAGTAATCAGAAATTGTAGGTTGTACGAACTTTTAGATGTTTTTAAAAATATTTGAAAGAATGAAATTAGCAAGCAGCAATTTCTGTTACTTTACTTCAGTATTCTATTTACTTAGAAAAGAAAGTCTGAAATTAATTACCTGTCTGAGTTCAAAAAAAGTATTGATGACTCCTCACTTCTTTATACTATTTTGACAACAAGATCTTTATGCTGCCTCATCATGATTTATTCTTGTTTTGGTATAACACACTATGGAATCAAGTCTAGAACATCAGACAGTGAAAAATTCAGGATTTCTATATATATACCTGAAGGCCTGACAAATGATAAATTAAGCAGAGAACCAATCTGTTAATTTTTCCCATGTTCCATTCAGGGTCAAATCTCTGAAGGCATTTCCACTGTTGTCAAAGTTTCATTAAGACACAGCATCTCTTCCTAGGGTTCTCCAAGTGCCAGTTTGATGGATGTGTACTAAACAATATGCTCTGGGCACTGAAGGGACTTTGAATACCTACTGTACAGCTGTCAGGTGTTTATAACTCAAGCAGTTAAACAACAAAGGCCATGTAAATACTGAATAAAAATGCAGAGCAAACAAAAGCATAAGGGCTGTGAAAGAAAAACAACACCTGGTGAAGTCCATAAGTCTACAGAATGAAGGTTGCTGTAGAAAGAAATTAATATTTTTGTTTCTGCTGTGCTCCTAAGAATTCCAAAAAAGACTTCCAACTATGACTTTTTTTAAAAAAATATACAATTCAAAAGTGTGAATTGACTATTGTTCAATTTTCATCTTGTTACAGTCTTGCTATGAAAAAAAAAATATAATAAAAAGGTGACAAAACATTAAGCGTACGTGGCAAGTAATTTTCCATAGTGTTGAGTATGAAAATAAAGCATGTCATAAAAAATAACAGACTGCAAATACATAAATCTTTTCATTATGTTAATTATCTTACCAGTAACATAACCTCTCTAATTCCCCAGGAGAATATACTGGTGGTGAAGGTTTGACCTTTTACTTGTATAACCAAATATGTAGTAGCAATATCATTTTTTTCACATCTATTATTTTAATGTTCATAATCAAAAATACATTTGTTAAGGATGTGTCTGCATAATTAAATGGTTAATGAAGAGCCTTATAAAAAGGCAATGCACAAGTAATACAATTGTTACTGCAATTCCTCATGAATTCAGTGCAATGCATAAATTAATTCGTAACTATCTTAATCAACAACATTCCAATGAAATCACAAATATACTGTGTAGAATTAACAACTTTGTAACATACAGTAATTATGTTTGCAACCTTGTTATTCAATTAAAATGTCAATGGAAAGAAATGATATGAATATTTATGTATAATTATTAAAAAATATTCTTAATGGTCTTAAGTTTTACTATTAACAACCTGCAGGAATACAATTTACTCAAAGTGTACATTTGAAAAACAAGTTATTTTAAAGATAAACATTCATATTGTATGTTTAAACTTTTATATATGTTTAAATAATGTTTAAATAATGTTTAAATAATGTTTAAACTTTTATATATCAACATTATAAAAAGTCTGCTTTCAGAACACACATATAATGTATGAAAATAAAATATGCTAACTACTGCTATATAAACTATGTCTAAGTTATTGGTTTATTTACATGACAATAGCTAAAGCCAGCACATGTAGCCATAAATTCCTACATTTTGACTTTTGGGGAAGTTAAGTAAAATGATGCTTTTGCTGAAAGATTAAGAGCTGCTAATGTACCTAGGCAGCTACATTAAACAGTCCCTTCTGCAGTCCTGCAACAGGATTAATGTCTGAGCCAGTTAAGTTCCTGCATCCTGAATTCTTTTTCTCTGTGTCAGTGCTCATAGGGTTTGAAGCCTCCTTCTAATTTCTAGCATAAATTCATATATGTTGTGGTTATCTCTACGTGTCCCTAGACAAGTGTTACGCTTTAGCAAAGCAGAATTTCTCCCTTCCTCGGCTTGCCTTTTATACGTTTAAACGTGGCTTTTATTTTGGTAGCTCCTTTCATTGCCCTCACAAGCAAAGCTCCCCACTTCTTCAGCCATTCTGTCCCACTTTCTCTTAATCTTCCTGAGCACAGGCAACAAGAAGTGCGCACAGGGCTTCAAGTGATATCTCTTCTGTCTCCGGAATGAAAGAGTAAGAATGTCCTATTTGTGCTGGAAATAGCTCACTCACTATGTCTCCCACAATGTCAATCCTATCAGAGGAAAACAACCTCCCCCCAGTGGCTTCAATTCAGAGATAGGGATCTCTTCTGAAGGTCTCAAAACAATGCTCCCAGAAGCTTTTGGTACCAGCCCCTGAACCCTGTGCTCTAACCGAGACTGTCTTATTTCTACTGGCATCATTTCTGTCTTGAAATTGCCCCATCAAGCATAAATCTCATTCTTCTGCATACAGAATTTTACTCGCACGACCCACTACTTTGCTGCTGGCACGGCTTCCTTAACTTCAGAAAACGTCTGGCTGCTAATTCTGTGCTTCTTTCATTCTATATTTCTCATAATAAGAGTCTTACTATGCATTCAGGCTTCAGGATATTAAAATTAAAATTAGTTTTTCTCATGTTAGCTAAATGTTGCATTATTTATCTTATTGCTTTTTTTTTAAGCTTTATTCTTTTACATGAGAGAAAGCAAGCTACACCCAAGAACTCTCTTCTTATTCAGTCAATCACATTTTAAAATATTTTTCCAAATGCTTCTGCTGCCACACAGACAAAGTGCTACTAAAGAATTCTGAGGTTAGCAAACTTGTCCACAGTCATTCACATGTTCCACCATCCGTATGATTGGTTTTACCATAAGCCATAAACATATAACTAAACAAAGTAAAAGCAAACTTGGGAATGTTTGGAAAATCCTGGAGCAAAATAATCCATACTCTCCTCCATTTATATGCATATAGATACATGTGTCTACCTGTACATAAATTTATTCTAAGTTTTTATCATGACTCTTTAATTTAGCTCAGAAGCTTTTACATTCCTGACATCAGCTTCAGCTAAAAAAAAAGCTTGTTTTGCAAGCCAAAACTATTCTCATGATATATCAAAAAGGGATATATTTTTAACTGCCTATGGGTTTCATATCTGTATCAATCTAGTTACTGAAAACAAAATTAAAAATAAACATAAAGTTTATATAACTACTGTACCCATTAGACCTAATTGCTCATTAGAAAATATTTACTGGGAGGGGACATTTCTCCCAATAAATCAACCTGCAACACCTCTATTTGTGATTGAGCTTTGATGCCTGTAGAGCATGATGTTTCACGAGGGAGTCTGCAGGGAGGGATCTCACTAGTCAGTGCAAAGCAGCATGTTTTAGACATTGCTGTCCAAAATTCACTCCTCTGGAGTACTCAAAGCACTGCCTGCAAATTGTGCTGCAGCAGATGGATTCACTTGCTGGCGAGATAGGCCACAGATAGGAATGCCACCCCCTCGTCCAGCCTCACCCATTCACTGGAACAGAGGCTCTGGAATTAGAGACAGTGGTGAGGAAACTCTCTGGATGGATAAAACCTTTCTCTTTCTGAGAAGATGTTCAAACCACCACAAAATTAGATAAAGAATACTTTACATATATAAAATGTATGCGTATGATCGCTCCCACTAGTTTCTTTACCAGTGTTCTCATTTTAAAGGAAAATAAGATAGCAGCTGATGGTTGCAGATATCATATAGGGAAAGCTGGAAATTGGTCTTGGCTCAGGTGCCCACGAGAGATGGGTAAGTATGTTAAATTTGTTTTGCCTTCCTTCACCTCATGGGGGTGGCAGGGCTAGATCATGTGGACAAAACTGAGGCTCTACCTTCTCTGTGTCCCATGTCCAGCACTAAGTAGCAGATGTTCCTTAAGGGTACATCTGCTTAAGGTGTCCCAGACTTGGTGATTGACCTACTTGTCCTGCGTCTGTCCATCCATCATCTTTGGGTACACTGATTAGGCTTGGTTCTGGACTCCTGGTACTGAAAAGGCTAAGTACCTGAAAGATAGATTTTGCAGCTTGTAGATGTCTGAATCTTTAATTGTCTCTAGGCAGGCTGCAAGTGATGGGGTATATTTTACTTTTAATGAGAGTTCATATACAAAAAAAAAAAGTCTATGCTTCATGAAAAAGACTCTTTCTCAAAAATGAAGATGGAAAAAAAAAGCAGGGCAAAAAATTGCTCTGTTTTTACGAGAAACTACAAAGTGCGATATTCTGCAGGTGATAATTTTTGGCAGAACTACACCCACTGCATACCCTCTGGAAATAACTCCCTAGCCAATACTCACGCTTTTTACTATGAAAATGGAAATCTATTTTATCTTCTTTTTCCTTAACTGTAGTTATATGTTCAAACGTTTTAACTGTACCTCCAAAATTCTCCAACATTATGCTTTTGAAGGTGTCCACATCTGCTGATAGAAAAATGGGTGTCATACATCCCACTGTATTGCAAAGGATACCTACATTTCCATTGTAATTTTCACTGAGAGAAAAACAGTTAATAGCACTGGCATCAGAATTATGCCTATTTATCTATCTTAATAGTTACTACAAAAAAAAAAATCGCAAGCTGAATTGTAGCAGATCTTTTCCCTTCTGTATTCTCATTTCAACATAAGGGTAAGTACAATAGTTTTGATTTATAAGACAGTTGTGCCATTTGTCCACGTCTCTTCTAGTGTTTATTTTCAAGCCCTTTGCCTTTAATGTAAAATAGCGGAATTAAACCATGGTTTGAAAAACCATTCATACAGCATCCTGAACATATCATGTGAACCACAAGCCATATATTAGAGCTCAACCAGAGATAAAGAGTAATAAAAAAATGATAAGAAAACTATAGCATTTTGTTCCAGCTGCAGCCTTATTATGGTCCATCAAGGTGGTGTTTTGCACATTGACGTTACTGAGTTTTAAAGGAGTGACACACTTATCCAGGCAGTAGGATTCATTTAATTTATGCTAGCATGTTTTTCTGTCCACATCAACAGGGAGGAAAGTTTGAATTTAAATTTGATTCAAGTATGTCAAACATAACACACCACAGACTGAGTCTGCTGAAGGGAATTACAAGATTCCCTTCCCAAATCGTGATACAAATGGGATTGCTTGCACTGATTATTAAGAAGAAGAAAAGTTACCTTTGAAACAATAAAAAGAGAGAAAGAGGGAGAGAGAAGAAAATAGTTTCTTTTTGAATTCAGAAATCAGAATTACAGATTCGGATAAGGAATAGCAACTCAATCCAAAGGAGAGTCCAGGGCAGTTTTTGGTGTCATGGCCACGTTTGTTTCATTGGTTCATACTCTACAATGCTCTGTATGGAAATCAAAGTATATATATGTATTTAAAAAAAGGGAACTATTTTATTTATTTATTTATTTTATTATTATGTTTCGCAGGGTATTTTTAATAAGATACCAGCTATTAACACTGGATTTGAAAGCAAATGGAACATTTTTCTTCACATAACCCCTTCCTCACGACTGATCGTCAGTGGCTGTAAACCACAACCAATTTGTTTCAAACACATGTTACAAGTGATAACATAAGGAACCTTGTTAATGGGAGAGAATAAGCAGAGAATTCAATTGGAATGTTAGCTTCTTCTTTTTAGAATATTTTTATGCTAGAAAAGAAAGACAGCAGATTCATCTTTTAAGTGTTAGAAAGCTGAATGAAATTTTGCTATTAATTTTACCTTACATTTTATCTGAGATAGAGCAGCCTTTAAAATAAATCCTTAATTAATTATTTAAATTTAGAAAATATTCAATAAAATATTTAGTCAAAGAATATGTGTATTTAGAAGGAGAAATACACAAGTAAATGGACTTATTCTGTACTTATCCTGTTGTGATTGATAACAATCTCATTTGGCATCCACCAATGTTAAGAGAAGATGAAAATCACTTTTACAGATAAATATTAAAATAAGTAAATAAATTTATAAATAAGCTTATAAATACACAAATGAATAATAATAAATTTAAAAATAAGTACATAAATATATAAACAGGCTTAAACCTCTTTTTCCATGTCATTTTCCATGAGTAGGTGATTAAGATTGATGATATCATAATTAACATAAAGTTTGCTCTTAAACTAGAGTTTTGAGAGCAAATGCAGTAATGTTCACAGTAAAAATAGAGTTTAAGGTCCTTTTGCACTTGCACCCACACACACTCATATACATATATGTAAAGAGATGCATACATATGTGGCATTTAAATTCCTACCAGAAATAAGGTTGCATTAAGTATTACCACTAGAATAGCTTTTTGCTAGGCCTGAACTCACTGCCTCCAGGTTCAGAGGCAACCAGGAGCAAATGCCAGCAGCTCTCTGAACTGTAAGGCTAGTGCAACATCTTGATTTGCCATGGCCTGAAATTAGCCCATTAGCCCATTTTTTATTTTTTTCTTCTATTGTTAAGTTGCAACAAACATAAAAGTTAATGGGAGCTGTATCTAAGCTATATTACTGTGATAATCTCTTCACCCTCAGCTTATTCATTCTCATCTCTGAGACTTTCTTACTGCATAGCCAGATGGGTTTCCTATAAGGGTGAAAGAAAGAAGCAACCCTGCTTTCCTGTGCCAGTCTTCTATAACTCTCTTACTGCGGATCAGTCTTCCCAGCAAAGTGAGGATTAATAAAATTATTAAAATCATTTCATGGACATCACCTACATACTATGGTATCTATCAAAATAAGCTGGGGAAATACTGATACTTAAAATGTCTGATAATTATATAAATATGCTCACAAATAAACTACCACTAATAAATAACACTGATACAAAATGAAATTAATAATAATATTCACAAGCTTTTTAAAACAGGAGCTGGCAAAGATGACTAAAGTCAGTAGGACAAAATCTAATGACGGTATAATAAAAAGCATAATCCAAGAATTTATAAGCAAATTCTTGTTTACAGAAAAAAAATAAGGTGGATTTTTGAAATAAACTAGTGAGGAACGTGGTCTAAAATCAAAGCATAAATGTTCAAAAGCTAAGAGAAGTGACCATTAAAGAACAGCAAAATATGAACCACAGGAAGCTACAGTAGGTGTCTGAAGTGGCTGATGATTTTCAAGAGAACAAAGAGAATGTGAGGGACTGTTAATCAGTCTTTCAAGAAAGCTGGACTTGAGCCACATAGTGCTTGGTCTGCAAATACTATGTTTAAAAATCAATCCTTTGCTTCACAGGAAGCCAATGTACTTTTGTCAAAATTAGAACCACATGAACATTTATCTTGGAGCCAGTTAACCATCTCACTGCTTGTACTTTTATCTTTTGTTCTTTCCTCCCATAAAAGCAGAGGAGTACAGTTATATACATCAACAGAAACACAGAGGTTAAGACGCTTGCAGAAGGACATCTTGAGTACCAAACGAACACACCTTAGGGTCAGTGATAAAAAATTAATCTAGTAATCAGTGCAAGACAGAACTTGAAAAGACACTGTTTCAAAACTGATACAGAGGCCTGAATAAAGTAAGAAGCAATCAAAAGGCTGGAGATAAAACAGAAAATAATAATATGGGTTATTACTGTGTCTTTAAAATGATCTCTTCAAAGTATTTCAAATATTATGGTGTCAGTTGGCATTAAATGCTTACTAGGAAAAAGTTGTTGATAAAATTTAACTTTCTACAATTAGATTTTCTTCCAAAAAGAGATTTTGAGAGAAAATAGATGGCTGTTGTTTTTTCTAGACCCAGAGACACTAATATTATAGAAGAAAAACAGGTCTTCCTATCAAAAATAATTCTTAATTTTATTATATTTCAATACAGAGTCATTACTGCCCAAAAGATTAATGGACCACTCCTGCAACCACTGTTCAGTTGAGGAATCTTTTTCCTTTCAGTAGGAATATTTGTGTCGATGAAGATGACTTGTATAAAGGAGCATTATGAGATTCAGCTCTGTATTCTGAATCTCTCCTTGTAGACTATCAGGTTCATTTGGCTATCATTCACTCCAATGGCATTGCTATTTGATACCTTAGAGTAGGAGCTTGCCATAGCTACTTACAGAATCATTTCGACACTATGTAGAAAAAAAAATCTAATTACAGTGTCATTTAATAGGGAGAGACATGAAAGTGAAATATTCCTACATCAAGTCTACCACACTTGGGACTGAAACAGGCTGGAAGGATGCTCGCTGTGCCTCACCTTGTTAGCAAATCTTGAAACCCTGCAGCAAGCTGCAGATTAAGTATCTCAGCCTCAGTGGAGCAGTCTCCATCATGAATATTCTGCAACACAATAGGTATCCGAAGGGAAGAGATGAGACATACTGTGTAAAACCACACAGAATCCTTCTGTAGCACTGTCTGTCACAATTTAGTGTTTGCCATAGGTACTGTCACTTCCACCAAAGGTATGCTATTTAAGTTGCCATTTCCTAAACTACTTGTAGACCTGCAATGCACGTGTTAGCAACCTGTAAATGCAGATAGATTTCATCATGGGTTAGAATAAATAATATTTCATACTCTTAAAAAAATGCCACACTTTAAGAAGAAATTCCTTAAGTAAAAACAAACAAACAAAAAAACAACAAAAAAACAATACTAATATGGAAGAAATAGCTAGGTGTTGACTGTAGGTGCCTTGAATCTATGAGCAGCCTGCTAAAAACCTCACGGATGTGTAAGTTCAAGATTAATCTAATAACCTTTTTCAGTTATATTTCTTATTTAATGGTTATAAGCTGATTGAATTTTGATCTTTTTCAGAGAATGCAAAGAGAATAATGGACTGTATTTTGGTAGTTTACATGGCCCTTTCCTATTGTTAGAGGGACTGAAATATGAACACTACACTAAAAATCATCAAGTTCCCCATTCCCGCATAGCAAAGAAACATTTACAGTATGCTGATCTCATATATAAGAGGAGTGTATCTATCTCATCTGGAAATCAGCTCCTGCTCTCTTTCCAATGTACATAATCAACAAAACAAAACTCAAGTCAGGATACATGAAGTATATGCAGGCAGGCAAGGAATACCTGCAAGATCAGACTATGAGGATACCCCTCGCACCCTTTCTGGGAAATCAACATGCTCACATGCCTGTCTGTGTGAATGCCTGTACAGAAATGTATGCGGGATGGGGAATTAACAGGAGGGATCAGAGTACTATGTGCGATTGCAGGGTTATGATCTCATTGAAATTACAGAGACATGGTGAGATAGCTGACAGGACTGGAATGCTGCCATGGACAGATATTGGCTGTTTACAAGAGCCAGGCCAGGAAGGTGAGGTGGAGAAGTTGCCCTTTGTGTGAGAGAACAGCTGGAATGCATTGAGCTCTGTGCAGGGGTGGACGATGGGCCGACTGAGAGCTTGCTGGGGCAGACTAGTACGGGTGACACTATTGTGGGTGTTTGCTATAGGTTGGAAGTAGCCTCACATTCTTACAGTGTAGTCCTCCTGGGGGACTTTGGACACAATAATATCGGCTGGAGGGACAATACAATAGGGCACAAGCAATCCACACATTTCCTGGAAAGGACTGATGACAACTTCGATGGAGCCGATAAAGAAGAGTGCTCTGCTGGACTTTGAGCTTACAACAAAGACAGGCTCATTGGAGATGTGAAGGTTGGGGGAAGTCTTGGCTGCAGTGACCAATAGATAGTAGAGATCAGGATCCTGAGAGGAGGGAGCAGGGCAGAAAGTGAGATCACAACACCAGGAGAGCACACTTTGGCCTCTTTAGGGACTTGCTTGGAAGAATCCCATGGGATAGGGTTCTAAAAAAAGAGGGGTCCAAGAGAGGGGGTTGATATTCAAGAATAACCTCATCTAAGCTCAAGAACAATCCACTCCTATAAGCAAAGCCAAGCAAAGGGAGCAGGAGATTACATGGATGGATGGAAAAAGGAGCTCCTGCCAAAATTTAAACAGAAGAAGAAAGTATACAAAAGGTGCAAGCAGGGACAGATAACCTGGGAGGAATTAGGCATGTTGTGCTAGTATGCAGGGATGAGGGTAGCATGTCCCAGGCCCATCTGGAGTTTAATCTGGTGAGGAATGTCAAGGACAACAGGAAAGGTTTTTATAAATACGTCAGCAACAGATGGAACACTGGGGTGGTGTCGGCACTCTGCTGAATGGGGGGGCCGATGTTAAAGGATACAAAAGAAAAGGTACAGTTACAAAATGCTTCAGCACCTCAGTCTTTACTGGTAAAACTGACCATCAGCTACCTCAGACAATGGAGACCAGGGAGAAATAGAGAAAGGATGACTTTTTCTTAGTGGAGAAGGATTGGCTTAGGGATCACTTAAGCAAAGTGGACACCCATAAGTCTATTGCCCCTGCTGAGATATACCCTCAAGTGCTGAGGGAGCTCACTGATCTCATTAAAGGGCCACTCTCAATTACTTTTGGAAGGTCATGGTGTTCAAGGGAAGTGCCTGAAGACTAGAAAAATATCATCCCTGTCTTCAAAAGGGGCAAGAAGGAGGTCACAGGGAAGATCAGGCCAGTCAGTCTCACCTTGATTCCTGGAAAGGTGATAAAACAGGTCATTGTGGAGACAACTTCCAAGCACATGAAGGACAAGAGGTGATAAGGAGAAGTTAGCACCTGTGATGGAATGGCTGGCTGGGGAGAGCAAGGCTGTTGTCTACCTTGACTTCAGGAAGGTTTTTGTCCCTATCTCCTATAACATTCCTATAGCCAAGTGATTGGTGACTAGATGAGTGAACTGTGAGGTGGATTGAAAACTGTCTGAATGGCAGAGCTCAGAGGATTGTGCTCAGCGGAACAGAGTTTAGAGCCTGTAGCTAGTGGTGTCCCCCAGGGGTCAATACTGATTCTAATCTTGTTCAACATATTCATTAATGACCTTATTCATTAATGACCTGCATGATGGGAAGGGCACACACTCAACAAGTTTGCTGATGACACAGAAGTGTGAGGAGCAGCTGATACACCATCCACCAGCAGAAGGTCATTCTGCTATTCAGAGGGACCTTGACAGGCTGCAGAAATGGGCAGAGAGGAACTTCAGGAAGTTTAATAAAGCAAAGTGTGGAGTATCTAGAGTGGAGTAAACCAATGTACCAGTACAGACAAGGGCTGACCTGCTGGAGAGCAGCTCTGCAGAGACGGACCTGGCGGTCCTGGTGGACAAGTTGACCATGAGAAAGCAGTGTGCCCTTGTGGCCAAGGAAGTCAATGTTATCCTGGACTATATTAGGAAAAGCATTGCCAGCAGGTCAAGGAAGATAAGGCCACATCTGGAGAACTGTATCCAGTGCTGGGTTCCCCCGTACAAGCGTGATGTGGAGCTGCTAGAGTGAGTGTGGAGCGGCTACTAAGATGAAGTGGCTAGACATCGCTCCTATGAAATAAAACTGTGAGAGCTGGGAACATTTAGCCTGAAAAAAGGACTGAGAGGTGATCATGTCAATGCATTTAAATATCTGAAGAGAGGATGTAAATAGGTGGGGGCCAGACTTGTGCTACTCAGTAATGGGAGGCAACAAGCACAAACTGAAATAGAGGAGGTTCTGACTGAGTATAAGGATTTTTTTTTTTCTGTGTGGGTGATGAGGACACGTTGCCCAGAAAGGTCGTGGAATCTCCGCCTTTGGGGATATACAAAAGACTGCCTGGACACAGTCCTAGACAATCTGCTTTAGGTGACCCTGCTTGAGCAGGGAGTTTGGACTAGATGATCTCCAGAGGTCCCTTCCAACCTCAATCATTCTGTGATTCTACAAATTCTTCTCAAGTAATAAAGAGAACTGAACAGAGAAAGTTGAAAATACAGCATCTTTGATTACATTGTTACATCTTGTGGGAAGGTACAGTATTTCTACTTCTTTCTTGGGTTGTAGCTCATTACTCTTTTTAGAATAAGCTTTGTAAATTAATATTCGTTGTTATATTGCACCTTGCATGAGAAGCCGAGAACTGTAGAACTTGATGCATTAAAAGTCAATAAAAATGACAATAATTTATTCTCTACACTTCACACAAATAAAAGACATTTTAATATGTAGGGGAAGCAACAAATAAGACTGAAAGTAATGTGATTAGGACAAAACTTGTCACGGAATATTAAATAATGTAGCATTGATATAATTAAGAACCAGAGATAGGGATCCATCAAAATAACTTATGCTAATTATTTCATTTGAGAGTTAATAAAATATTGAATATGTAGCTAGATCCATATTTGTGTCCTTATTTACATATTTGCAGCATTTTAACTATACCAGGACAATGGCTATTTCCATTTCGCTGCTTACAGGGTCTCCCTACAGTGCTAATCAAACTCTGACATCTGACTCTAACACCAATTTTTTTTAAGATAATTAAGCACTTTAACCTAATGAACTTGCATTTCAATCCACTGTATTTATTTAGGGAAAACCCAGGAGACTAGTAATGAGATATGGAGTTTTATACACATTTAGAACGAATGTTCATACCAAGCGCAGGTCAAGATCAAGACAAATCTGAAATTTCATCCAGAACTCATAACACAATGAAGCAAAGGCTGAGTACATTATATGAGATTAAATTTTTCTTGCTCTAATAAAATGTATTAGCTGTTTCAATATATTTCCTGTGTATAGCTCCCCAAATTAAAAAAACCATCACAATCAGCTTTAATTGATGCTTTCAGCAAGCCAAATATTGAATGAAAATGGAGACTGAGTAAGGTTTTTATGACTGTGGCTGTGCCAGGAACACGTAAG
Source organism: Tinamus guttatus (assembly GCF_000705375.1). Next base: position 54,980 of record NW_010580924.1, on the reverse strand, counting down.
GCAGGCAATTGAAACAGTAGGAGGAAGCTTACAAGTGCCATTGCTATATTTTTGCATATTAGCCCCAATTTCTGTTTCATCAGCACTGAATTCCTTTACACAAATGATATTGCCGAGAGTCAGAGGCAATTCCATCATTCTCAAATCCCTGCTTGTGGGCAGACTTATCAGGTGAAGAGTTTCACTGGGAAATGCATTATCCGCCTATTCACAGCAAACCCCACCAACAAAAGAGGATATAACCTGGCTATTTTTCCTCAGCTTCATAAAATGTTCATGAATGTGCAAGAAAAGAATCATTGCTAGGAATGAGATTTTTTTACCATGTCTTTCTGGATTTTTTCTTCCAATGAGAAAAAGAAAAAAACATTTATATACTCTTTTTTTTTTCCCCCCCAATGAAGTAAATCAAAATTTTTCAAAAGGATTTTGGATAATTGGATTTTTAAAAATAAAAAAATTAAAAGCAATTACAGCTCTGTATAGAACTCAGAGAAAGGAGTTAAACCTTAATCTCCTACCTCTCAGGTGCACCTCCTAGCCAACAGTTGTTTATTCTAGAAGGATCACTTCCGAGATTTCCTTCTGGAGCAGTTCTATTTTTACAGCTAAGTTATCTTTCATCGTCATGACTCTGTAGTCCATGAACACAGCAATGCCTAAGTGACCAAGCTTGAAGTCATCGTTGTAGCATGATGGGATGATCCCTGTGGAAAGACGGAGACCTCTACATTAATGAACACTGAGCAGTCTGATGACTAGTTGTGCCCCCAGACTATGGGGACTGTTTTCAGTTACTGTTATATAAATATACAGACTCCACAACCTGTCTGGTCAGCCTGTTCCAGGGCTCTGTCACCCTCACAATAAAGAAGCTCTCCTTCATATGGAGATGGAAGCTCCTGTGTTTTAATCTATATGCATTACCCCTTGTCCTATCACTCGCCGAGAAGACTTTGGCACCATCCTCTTTACAGTGTTCCTTCAGGTATTTATACTTACTGATAAGATTCCCTCTCTATATTCTCTAGGCGAAACAGGCCTAACTTGCTTAGTCTTTCCTCATGATGATCCAGTCCCTTCATCAACTTTGTTGCTCTACAGTAGATCCTCTCTAGAAGTTCCCCGTCCCTCTTGTACTGGTGCGGCCTCATCAGAGCTGAGTAGAGGGGGAGGATCACTTCCCTTGACCTACTGGCAACACTCCTCCTGATGCAGGCCAGAAGTCCACTGACCTTCTGGGCCACCAGGGCACATTGCTGACTCATAGTTAACTTCTGGTCCACCAGGACTCCCAAATCCCTCTCTCCGGAGCTGCTTTCCATCAGGTCAACTCCTAATCTGTACTGATGTCTGGGGTTATTCCTCCCCAGGTGCAGGACCCTCATGTTGAACTTCATGAGGTTCTTCTCTGCCCAACTCTCCATGTTGTCTAGGTCTCTCGGAATGGTAGCACAGCCCTCAGGAGTGTCAGCTGCTCCTCCCAGTTTGGTGTCATCTGCAAACTTGCTGAGGGTGCACTCTGTGCCCTTGTCCAAGTCATTGATGAACAAGTTGAACAGCACCAGGTCCAGTACTGATGTCTGCGAGACACCACTGGCCACAGGCCTCCAACTAGACTCGGCCCCATTTATCACCACTCTCTGAGCTCTGCCATCCAGCCAGTTCTCAATCCACCTCACCGTCCACTCATCTAACACACACTTCCAGAACTTTCCCATGAGGATATTACGAGAGACGGTGTCGAAAGCCTTGCTGAAGTCAAGGTAGACAACATCCATAGCTCTCCCCTTATTCATCCAGCCAGTCATCCCATCGTAGAAGGCTATCAGGTTGGTCAAACACGACTTTCCCTTGGTGAATCCATGATGACTAGTACTGATCACCTTCTTTTCCTTCATATGTCTAGAGATGGTCTCTAGGCTGAGCTGCTCCATCACCTTTCCAGGGATGGAGGTGAGGCTGACTGACCTGTAGTTTCCCAGGTCCTTCCTCTTCCCCTTTTTGAAGACTGGAGTGTCGCTGGCTTTCTTCCAATCCTCTGGCACCTCCCCCGCTCTCCATGACCTCTCGAAGAAGATTGGGTATGGCTGAGCAATAACCCCCGCCAGTTCCCTCAGCTCTCTTGGGTGCATCCCATCTGGGCTCATAGATTTGTGAGTGTCCAGTTTGCCTAAATAATATCTAACCCAATCCTCCTCAACCAGAGGAAAGCCTTCCTCTCTCCTAGTTTTATCTCTTGTGTCTGGGCCCAGTAATTCATGGAGACTAGCCTTAGCAGTAAAGACAGAAGCAAAAAAGGCATTTAGTAACTCTGCCTTCTCTATGTCTTCCGTCACCAAGGCACCCAGTCCGTCAGCAGCAGGCCCACATTTTGAAATGACCAAACCATCTGGAATGTGGCATTGGTACTGTTGAGATCCAATAAATTGGGAATACAATATGATCTTCTCATTCATTTTGTGTAACATGCTTTCCTACATTGATTTTTAAAAGTGTGTAAAAAAAATCTTTACTGGAATAACAGTGAAAAGAAACTTTATCATCTTGTTCTGAAAGATTACAGGGCATTTATAAAACAATGTGACCATTTTAGATAATCCATTGTTTCATTTTTTGGCCTCTTTACAGTTCTGAGATGATACTCCTTTTATATTTTATTCTTCAGTCATTTTGTTTTGTTTCTTTAAATCTGTCTTCCACATCTAAATCTAGGCATAAGCTTCCTGTTAAACACTCCCTATTTTTTGAAAATAATCAACTGAAGAACCCACAGAACTGATTACAAAGGAAACAGTGGCAAACTAGCCACAGAAAATTAAATATTTGTACATATTGCTTAATAAATCAAAAAATCTTGTCGTTTTCTTATGATTTATATGATGATTGAGATATAATATTGTAGCACACTGAGAATTTAAACCTACTGATATCACTACAAAGAGATAAGGGCTTCTGAAAAGAACACCTATGTGTCCTTTTCCATTATACATTATAGTGTATATACACCGTATATTCACTATTAAGTGGCTCAAATATACTAACAGAAATATAATCAGAGATCTGCAGCCCACATTTCTTGCCTCTCGAGATTTCCACGTCCCATCTTCATTGTCACACATCACACATCAATAAAGCATATACAAATCATCCATAAAGCATATATTAAGAAAAAACAAAAACAACATGATAGCTCTGATTACATATACAAGCTTCTGCAAAATCCTATTCCTGATTTTTCTTACTACAAATATCGGATGATTTAATGCTGAACTTGAAAAATGGGATTTAATATATGAAAACATTATTGCAGTAACTGAATTTACAAAGTGATAGTGATACTGCCATTTGATATTTATATACACAGGTACGCATATTTATATGTATACGTATATATACATATAATGTGTATATGTGTATATATACATACACATATAATGTATACACTCGTATAGAAGCTTTCAAATATATTTCATTGTATTGACTCCAGTAAAAATACACAGATGAAAGCTTCTTTTCAGAAAGTTTGTGACACTTGTTTGTGGTTCAAACTTTTATAGTAAGGAGACTCTCATATCAAATATTGCATTAAGCTTCAAATTCAAAGAAATCAGTGGCATGTTTGACCAGATTAGTATTCCCTAATTTCAGACTTATTGTAAAGAAGATAATATATTTAAAATGCAGAGGAAAGTATTGAATTAACATCTTATAGATTAATGATGTGGCAAACAGTTGTTTGTTTCTATTTCATGGTGATCCCATGAAAACATCAGTGGTCCATCTCTATCTATTAGTCACAATTCGGTGGCAACAAAGATCCAGAAGAGCCAAATGCAACACATCCCCAGTCATGCTGCACTGAAGAACTGATGAAATATTAATCACTCAGGCTCCACATGCAAACTATAACAAAAAAGAAAGTCAAAACGAAAGAAAAAAAATAAGCACAGTAGGGGTGCTGTACATTAGCATCAACAAGACACTTTTAAAGGCTAAGGCAAAATGCGGCAAACCTAACCCCACATGTTTGTAATTTTAAAGCTCTTGTCATAGCTAAGTAATAGCATGGCCACAGCAGGATGCACGAATATTAAAGGTAAAAGCTCTCCTAAGGGGTGAAGAGGTAATCGTGCCAAAATGTGAAAAAGCCATTTATCTTTTTTTTTTCCTTTATTTTTGTGAGAGAGAGAGAGACAGAGAGAGTGCTCAAAGCATAAGGACTGGATTTTTTACAGAGATTCATTTACTGCTATTATTTTTTTCCTGTGTGACTGTTGAAAGCCTTTGACTATTATATACTATTGCAGGAATTTACTGTGGTGTTGACATTTGGTCCCTCATACATATGCTGATTCTTGCTGTCACTGAAGTGAACAGCGTTCTGCAAGTGACACAATGCAATCTCTACAATTCAAAATCTGTTCTGAATGAAATACTTCAGGAGTTGATAATGACTTCCTCAAAAAAATAAGAAGACACTATGTTTGTGAAAACATGTGTGTGTGACAGAAATCTTGTAAGTCATTATATTTCCCAGTGCTTCAGATTTTCCTCCCATAGTAGACGAATAAAAATTTCAGATGAAATAATAATTTGCACTTCAGTTCTTTTTTCCAAATAAGTTTTTGACACAAAATATTTCAAGATCAGACTGACATCACGTTGCATTCACCAGTGAAAGCAGTCCAGCAATTACATTTTGGACGTTTTGGAGCCTTGAACATCAGTTAAATCCTTCACAACATCTTCAGAAGATAAGTTTTGGAAACAAGTGCCATAACTATGACATACTGAAAATCATGAATTCCATAAGACATTTTTTTAATACATCATAAATTTTCTACATGCCATGTTTACTAACTCCTGAGTGTTACATGTGCATTAATTGCCTGTATCTCCATGTCTGTCCTAGACATGGAGTTTATTGTCTGAGACATTGATTACTGTCTGAGAATCTCACTACTAACAAAAAGCTTAGTGCCAATTTTTCCGGGTATGATCACTAATTGGTGAATTTGGTATGCATGTGAGAATATGAGAATATGTAGACATTACTCCTTAACTTAAATGCTAATCTCGGTTATACAAACATCTGCTAGGTTATACAAAAGTCTGTGTTTCATAAATATGCAATGACATAATCCAGTTATCAATTCATGCTTTATACATTGATATTAAGAGCTAATAAATAGAAACCACTTGAGCAAAAGACTTTTGCCAGTAGCCTTTGATGCTTAAAAGGTCTTTACTCAGGAAATTCCAGCAGTGGCAGGCAGGCCATAATGCTATGGACACTGTTACTTCCACAGTCACCAATTTTTGTATTTACTGAAATTTACAGTCACAGATTTTGTATTTACCTTGTGGTAACTAAAACTTGTTAAAAGATTACAAATGAAACCAACTTGCTGCTAATTAAATTTAAAATATAAACAGATTATTAATATGGGTGAAAGAGAAAGCAAACACGGATGGCACCTGTGTCTGTTAAATTATTCATTGTCGCAATGAAAATCTGGGAAACAAATTATAATCTGAGTAAGTTTTCAGTTTTTGCATAAGGTTTATTCAAACTAGTGGATATTAACATCAGTAAAACATATATCAGGCCCTTAGACATAAAACAAAATTAATGAGCCATGGAGGAACATAAAAAAAGTTTGTATAACATTTTTTAACATGCATCTAAATTGCTGAACTTCATTCAGTTCTATTTTTTCCCATCTTGCTATTAAGATTTTTTTAATCAAACTATGATTTTTAAACATCAAAAAAAATAGAAAAAATGCAAGACAGTTGAATTTGTTTCACATTTTTCCTAGTGCACAATTTTATATTGGGTTCTGGAGTGTAATATATGATGGCTAAAAGTAAACACACACCATATCAGCACAAGTAATATTTAAAAAGAATTCAGAAAAGTCCTGTTAAGTTGAGGATAACAGTGAAATCCCTCTTTTTCTCTAATACCAGGCTCAAACTTTCTGTTTTTGTAATGGTTGATTAGGAAGTCTTGTTGCATCTCATACTAGATTGATTTTTGTGCCAAATGCATAAATGAAATGGGAGCTTTCAGAAGAGAGAAAGGATCTCTCTTACTAGATATCAGCAAAAAATCATTACAGTCCTCTTTCTCTCTAAATTGAAACTCTTCTGCAAACGGCACACTAAAGGCCCCTGCCATTTGACCTCCGCCCTGTCTGTCAATACTGAAATATCTATATATTAAGGAAAAGCCTGGAGATTTGTATGTTTCTTGAAGCCCAGTAAATACAATTTTATGCTTACTAATAAAAAGCCATGGACTTTTTATTGATGTGACAGTGCAGGGCCTCGGGACTTCTGTGGGCCTGTCTTGGCCATACAGGTCTTGGATTGTTTGAGTAGTGTTGACCATCGTGTCACTGTCAGTTTGCCTCTGTGTACATTTAGAACAATAGCAAGAAGCTGTTCTGGGCATAGAAAACTGTCTAAGACTCTAAAAAAAAAATGTCATGAAAATGGGAGAATCCAGGATATCAGGGTCCCAGACTGCAAACACCAAACCCAGCAGTTGGTGGCTGCCACTTAACGAGGACAACCCTCTGAGTTAGGTTAAACTGATTCTAGGAAAGGAAACTGAAAAACAGGTACAACACTGAAGCAGAATCCAAAGAAGACAACACAGACTTTGCTAAGGAAACCTATAAAAAGAAGACCCAAGCAGAAGAAAAAGCATGAGCATCACATGACTCTTAGCAAAGGAGTTGAGATGCTGATGCCTTCTTGAAATAGCCCTGTCACTATCCTGCTTGGGTAGGCTCACTCATTAACTTAAATGCCCTGGGGAATAGTGCAAGTAGAACCTTGACACCAATGGAAAAGGGGCAGGCGCTAGAATTTGAAAATTCAAGCTCCATTATCAAATATATATATTTTTTTCTCTGTATTAATTTACTAATTTCATCTGCAGGCATTAGTGCCTTTGCAACTGCACTGAAAATTATTGGATGTTCTGAATCCAACAGTTAATATTTTACCTAGGCTTATAATAAATTCTTGTCACCACATATAAAGTATGTTTGGTTATATAAAGTATCATGTTATATAAAGTATCTTTTGTCATAACAAGATCCACATCCTGTCCCCCTTTTCAGCTGTACATAGTAGGGCTATTTACTAACATTTACTATTGTAGTCTTCTGTCTTCTTTCATTTTTCAAATATCAGTTATCACCTCTGCTTAGATGTTTGAGAGCAGTTCTTATCAGATACAAGACAAATGTTCTATTACTGTAGAATAAAAAGAAACAAAATAGCAGTGTCTGGAGGTAACTTTTTTTGAAAATAAAATAATACATTATTATACACCTTTAATAATGCTACTGCAAATTTTTAAAGATCTCTGGTTTTAATTTTTCTCTTTTTTAATGAAAAATGGGCCCTTACTGTGAATTCTGTGTCTTATGGAAAGACATGAAGATTTACAAGATGTTTACTGAAAGATTAACTACAATGACATCTATCTCATAAACAAAGAATAAAAGTGTAAATGTGTCAAAACTGCTCTGTTGAAAACCAGAGCTTAAAGGAGAATGTTGCTTTTCAATTTGCTTGCAATGCTTAAAATGCTCACCAATAAAGAGCTAGTCAAATATAAGTAATTCAGTTCTACAGTTTATCTAGAATTTGACTCACTATGTTACATTCAATGAATGGTAAAAATTAGCAGGCAAAAATATCAGCTACTTAAAAACTTACCACAGTCTAGGTGGTAGAGTTTTTGTGATTATTTCCTCCTACAGATAGTGCTGCCCTCTCCACAGTGAGACTGAGCACTCTGAAATAGCACATATTCAGAGAAAATGAAGATTGATTACTTTCATTTGCCAAGGATTTTAGATTTTTTTTTCCAATTGTGTCATAAAATTATTGCAGCAACTTACAAGGCAAAATCCTTACAGCTGAAAATCAACCACATGCTTCCTTTTTTGCCAGTAAACAATGAATTAACCAATTATGTTCCTCATACTAGAGTTACATACACATTTGCCAAAAAATAACTTCACAGAGATGATCTGTTCTATGAAGAACTCAATCAAAAACTGAAAACAGTGCATAAATTCTAGCAGGTGTTTCTTTCTGCACTGATTCATACCTGTGTTTATAAATGTAAATTTTGTTGCATTGTACAATTGTATTTACAATTGTATTTAATAATAGCTATGGATTTAAGTAGTTTACTAGCTTAATAATTGTTATATATTCATGAAATTGGTTAAGTCCAGATCTTCAGATGCAGCCTGCGAAATAATAAAAACAACAGCAAGAAATCTGTAAAATGGACCAAGGTTAAATAGCAGGTAGCGGTGGTACAATTAGCCAGTAACACAGATCAGATATATGTTGCAGAATCTCCAGTGCCTGGGAGACTGGCAAATTCCAAAGTTTGGAACAGTGAAACAAATGTATCATCACTGCTCTATTTCTATTACATTCTAGGCTATCTTAATAAAAGCAGTAACGCAACACATAAGTCTTTGCCAAAGGCAAGGACTTGGTGTCTTCTATTTAAGGAACAATGACAATGAAACAAGCAATATATTTATCAAATCTGTAAATATAGAGTCATTTCACTTTACTTTTTTGCTAAGATAATCACAAAGAAATCAAATCAGAACACATAATTTAAATTTAAACCTTAATATCTTTTCATTTATGGTAAAAATGACTGTTTTCTAAGTGCCAAGGTCACCACCTTACCTTGAAAGGGTTACAGCATGGGAAATCCTTAGAAAATGTGTTATGTTAAACCTTGAATTATCTCATATCATATTTGAGGCCATTGGAATTGAAAATAGAATTCCAAGATTATATTAAATGAAAAAAAAGCTGCCTCTAAATTGAGAGTTTCTATTTTTCTTTGGCTTCTCCATTTCAGTTTAGTTAATCACTTGCCCAGCTTCTTCAGTAATGTTAGCACCTGAGACAGGAGGTTAGATCTGCAGAAAAACTCTTTAAACTAAGTCAGGTTTTTAGCCACATTAGTTCTTTGCCAAAGTTTATCATAGTTTGCACAAGCAAAACTAGTAAACATGCAGATTTCATCTAATGATAGCACTTTGGCCTGTTAAAAGTGGACGTAGGACTGTAGTTTCAAACACCCTTTGAAACAGACATCTGACACCAGGCTCTTTGGATGACAGTGATGACAAAACACTGTATGGGTCACATTAAGGCTGTATTAACAGGAAACAGTCCCGTCTGTATCTTTGAAACCCTGTCTACAGAACAAAGAGTGTATTTAGGTAATCTGCATTTTGACAGCCCTTTACTTCTTATGTCAGCATACTGATATGCAGATCATCTTGGGCCTATATATATGGGAGATAATGTAGAATGGGCATGGAGTTATTTACACAGTTAATCTTCGGGTGTTTAAAGGGAAGCAATGCTTTTGAAGTTGCTTCTCCTTTTGTCAGAATAAAAGGGTAATTGTCTCTTAGCAAGAATAATAAATGCTGGATTGGTTCTCATGACTACTGATATTGTACTTTCTTCTCGTTTACATCAGAAACCAGCTACAATTTCACCAGGCAAAGCCCAGGTGAACAAAAGCACATTTGCATGCAGACTTACATGGCTGTTGTGTCCCAGTGTCAAATGGCATTTTGGAAGCAGAACTGCCAGTCATCAGCTGCTACTAGGGTCTGCACCACTGGATGCTGCACAAGCATCAGTCCCTCTTCCGCACATCAAGGCAGCTTGTCAGCACACTAGGACCTCTTGGCACAATAGCTGCTCCCTAATACAAGTGGAAAAAGGACAGACGCCTGCCCAAGTGCCTCCCTGGGCAGCTGGCATGGCTTGCTCTGGAATGAGTCCAGAGAGTTTCTGGTTAGAATAGAAAGCAGGAGATTACTATCCAGTAATGTTTATCGTAACTGTTGCTACTGCTAACATGCTATAAAATCTGCTCCTCTTGGGGCAGCAAAGGAGGAATGCAACAAAAAAAAACAGACTTTTGATGCTCGTTTCCTAGGTAGATAGATCATTGTTGACCATATTTGGGATGCATTTAGCAGGAGATGAAAGAAACAAAAGGAGAAACAGCTGTAGCTTTTATGCAGCAGTTTTTTTCCTGCTGAATGTATCAAATATGAAATTTTAAAAGAAAGACTAAAAAGAAGCAGAAAAGCTGTCACACAAAAAGGAATAGCTTTTCAACACAGCTTCTTTTGAGTCGTCTCAATAGTAATAAAGAAATCATGAATTGCAGTCTAGAATATGTAAGATCATATTCAACAATAATATACAGAGATACGTTTAATTTTTAAACACGTAGGTTTTAGATTACTTAAAAAAAGAAAATTATTGCAACACACAGAAGACAAAAATAACAGATAAGAAAGAGAAATGACCATTTCAGCCCATGGCTCTCTAGGAAACAGTATATAATGATGAATAAGAAGCAGATTTTCATAGCAGAACTTTGCAGCTCATAAGAGATCATTATTATTATCAGTTATAAAAAGAAAATCTTTTTTTATGCAATAGTAAAAAATCTATTTTTTATGCAATAATGCATTCACATAAACTCACTAGTCAAATTTCTATTCCTCATAAAAGTCATTCCTTATGAATATCTTTTCTTGCTGGGAACACTTAAATGACATTCAGAGGCATGTGGAGTCAGTGGTATTAATCTAAGTGGCAGTCTTTTGGAAAAAAAAAAGCCAAAACTATGACATCAAATTAATTTAGCATGTACTAAAAACAAACAGCAGACAAAGAATATATTTGGGACCCACTTTAAAGCACATTACACTCTGTAAAAAGATTTCCTTTGACTTTAATGATCATTTGTTCAGATGCCTGATAATGAATGTAGTCAGAAAGTTATTCTGCGTATATCATTCAGCATTATATCACTAAATTGTAAATCAATTGCATCGCATGACACTATTCAGAAAAAAAAATGTTAGAGAGAGTGCTCTTTTCTCAAACTCTCAAATATTTTGGTTATTAAAAATTCTAATGAAAAGTAATTAACAATGAAAAAAAATTAAATTTCCCGGACTTTTAGAGAAAACAGATTTTTTCGGTATCTGCAAGTACAGTCCATTCTATAAAAAATTCCAACTTGGATCCATTAAAGCAATTTAAATCATTTCCTCTCACCTTTTTTACACTTTTTCTTACAAAACCCATGTTCACAGAAGCTTATTTTTAAATATTAATCATCCAGAAATCTGGTCATATACTTTTGCCATGTTTGCAAGCTACTGAGGCTTATAGGATCTTTCTGTTGAACAGGGAGAGGAAAATCAGGAATAAGTAATCATCAGTCATCAGAAATTCAGGCCAAGACTGAATTTCCAAGATCCAAGATCTGTGGTTCCTTAATTCGATCTGTACAGTTCCCATAACTGTAATAGAAAACTGAAATAGAAAAGTTGTCCAATTTAGTTGTAGTGAAATATTGAACTAGAAAAGACAAAAAAAGGGTTTTCTTATTATTCTGAAATTCATTTATTCTATGCTCAGAAGATTCCTATGCAACTTGAAATTTCAAATGTGGATTTAAAGACTTCTAGTCAGTCAACTGATGATTCCTGAGTTCCTAAGGAGATAGTAAGCTGGAGAAGAAACATTTGAAAAGTATTGCATTCAGGTCTCTAAGAAAATTACAAAACTCCAATTGCATTCAGGTCTCTAAGAAAATTACAAAACTCCAACTGCAAGGTAGATACAATAGTTAAAAGAGAAAATCAATTAAGACTTGGTTTATGGCCTGTGCCTATGCCTCCAGCTTTAGGTAGAAAGTAATCATTCCTAAAACAAATGTCCTTACATCATCCTACAAAAAATAAATGAATATATACATCAGTATTTTTTGGTACTGAAAAATAATCTAAAATCAATAGTGTTGTCCCTGGAAATATGGGAACTAATGAAAATAAATGTCAAATTGGAGGGCAGAATTCTGTCAGCAGAGCATGAAAGCACTTCCTCCTACAGGTACACAATTATTTCACAAGGAAATAATTTGGTCATCAGTGCCTGTAGAGACCAGGGCCAGAGGAAGCATAAGCAAAGGCATGAAATTAGTTTAATTTCTCTTTCTCTGAGCAACCTAATATTTTTAGAGCAACAAAGATGATGAAGGGACTGGAGCATCTATCTTATGAGGAAAGACTAAGTGAGCTGGGCCTGGTTAGCCTAGAGAAGAGAAGATTGAGAGAAGATCTGATCAATATGTACAAATACCTGAGAGGAGAATGTAGGGAGGATGGGGCCAAACTCTTGGTGGTGGCCAGTGGGTAGCAGGTGTAAAATGAAACACAGGAAGTTCCATTTGCATGTGAGGCAGAACTTATTTGCTGTGAGGGTAACAGAGGCCTGGAACAGGCTGCCCAGGGAGGTTGTGGAGTCTCCTTCTCTGGAGATCTTCCAAACCCGTCTGGCTGCGACCCTGTGCCACGTGCACTAGGTGTCCCTGCTGGAGCAGGGGGGTTGGATTGGATGATCTCTAGAGGTCCCTTCCAACCTCAACTGTTCCGTGATTCTGCGATTTCAAAAAACTCATACAAGAACTTACACTGTCAAATTTGTCAGACAGCAGATGTAGATCCAAACCCTAACAAATGTCTGTTAATTGTGGTCTTAGAGGCCATTCATATTTCTGGTAATAAGACAATGCCACAAATGCTTTTGATATAAAGGCATTTTTAAAAGGTCTTTAGAATAATAATAATAATAATAACTTTTCTGCTAAATATTATGTACTTCCCTAAGTGTGATGAGATTTATTTCCACCCTATAATAATAAAAACAAAAAGCTACAGAAATATAGGCAAGGATATTAAATCCAAAAGTTATGTTAAACAGAATTAACATTGTGGCATAAACTGATAAGAGCCAGGAAATTGAAAACTAAGGCTGACACACTGTCTATAATGCTCCTTGTTTTGCCATGACATGAGTTAAAACCAGAGTTACGGCCTTAACTTTAAATTTCTGGTCTTTTGTTAGTTCATGTCGCAACCTTCATGTTATTTAAACATAGGTTTTGTGCATTACCCTTTTTAGTGCTGATTCACATTTCAATAAATCAGATTCTTTTAAAAACAGTTTTGAGAAAGAACTTTAATTTTTTAAAATTGTCTGGGCATTGTATTTGACCTTCACTATATATTTTGTTCAAATGAAAGCAAAAAATCTTAATTTCTATTAAATTGCAAAAGCAATCATTTTCTGGTGTCAAACACAGCTGTTCCATTTATAAACTGAACGTCATTAAAAGAAATCTGTAGGAGAAAATGAGAAAATCTATGTACAGTGGAGAAACCATTTTTCTTCATCATAATTATAATTTATTGTATCTGTAGATCCATTTCATATTAATGATGTTATTTTGCAGGGTATGATACAAAGATGATAGTAACTGTCTCCATGAAGCTCAATATATGACTGGAAATACTATATATTGGCCTCAGATTTCCTGCATAATTAAGACAGTAATATTTAAGGAAGAAATATTACTGCTGCACCTTTTCAAACACGCAAAACTAGAGAAAATGTGCTTGTAAACAACATCAGCAGTTTCAAAGCACTACAAAAAACTCAAGAATATTTATAATACATTCTGTTCTATTCACAGGAGAAAAAGTAAGGTCAAATTTATTCCCACTATACATCTTCTTACCATTAATTTACTGTTTTATTTCACAAGATTGTGGCTTTCCATCTATCTGTAGATATTAGGTTAACACAGAGATAAGATGATTTTCAAGATATAGAATATATTTTCCTTACACTGCTTGTCAGACCATACTTATGGAATATATATTTTGTAAAAAAACTCACAAAAACTTTAAGTTTAAGAGACGACAAAATCCTTATTTACTGGCAAATAAGGATTTGAAAGTAATGACTAGAAGAAAGCCAGCTGAATGTATCATATTAATGTCTTCAGCCAGTCATTGGATAGGAAATGGCATATTAGAAATCCATTTCTTCAAGACATTAGCGTAGCAAATGAGAAAATTAGATTATTTTAGATGTGCCAATGTACTTAAGGGACACACTTCCTTGGGCATCACTGGAATCAACATTTTCATTTGGGCCTAGTCTCTAGTGTTGCAGATCTCACTCCAGCAAAAATCTCTAGAGGTGTCCCAACTTGATTTAAAACAGCTACGAATAAGGCTTACTATGTTTTTTTGTACCTCAAGAAACTGCCAAGATGAGAAGCAAAATATTGATCATTGTGACTCTTGATAAATATTTCAACATAGTTCACCTAATTCACACTCTTTAAATTACTATTTGTATATGATATTTATTTTAAAACCCAGACTAATAAATTTAATATTGCATTACAATTAAATATGGTATTACAAGACAATACATTCCCTAGGGAAAAAAAAAATCTTTTTTGCATCAAAGCAAATTCATTTAGATTAAGTTTCTGCATAGTCCAAAGAATTAATCCACATGTAATATGTAGCAAACACGTTGGTCTAATAACATGGTCCAAGATATGCATACTCAGAGCATACCTAGACCTGAATATGCATCTCTGTATCTCGTCCCATTCCTCAAATGTATGTACATGCCATTCAGGCACGGCTTGACTCTTGGCTGCAGAATTCCTCTGAAGTCAGTAGAGGAACAAGTTTTTATAACCTCCTAAGAAGGTCACATGTCTAGTGGAGGAAGAAATAAATTAAGAAAACAATTAAGTTTAATTCTGTCTCTAAGCTCACTGAGTTCACAACATAAATTCAGTAGTCATTGGTCACAGTGACAAGATTTATATGACTAGTATAAAGACCAAAATTCAAATTTGTTACTCTAGGCTGCCTTTAGTGTCAATGAGAAGATAGAAAACACTGGTTTTCATGCAAAGGGATCATCTAAAACAGGTTAGATGGCTTACTAGAAGTGGTACCTTTTCTCTGTTGATCTACAGGCAGTCTGAGATACCAAGCTAGGTTGTAGATTATATGATTTGCAATTTACATAACTGAATACATAACTCTTTTCCAAATTAATGCAACTTAAATAAAATCTGTAGACTTTTTGATTGTTTATCTTGTGCCTCTGCTTTGTCTTCTAAAGTCCTGGTATTTCATACATACATAGGAAGAATCTGTTTCTGTACATTTTCCTAAGGAAAAAAATTTAAGGGCTGTGGCCACTGCAGAAGTTGATATTGAAATGGATTAAGCAGATGGTTGGTCTGAAACAGAAATTCAATATATGTGAAGCATATTTTTTGTTGTCTGAAAGAAGAATTACCTTTGACTTTACACAAGGACATAACAGATATATATAATTCTATGCTTTTTCCCCCTATAGGTCACTGTTAAATAATCTCTCCCCTTACCATTCTCTAAAATCTTTCATATGCAATTAAGATCTTTTTGGCAAGGGTTTAGAGATTTCCTCCTACACGTCTTCTTACAAACTCCATCTGGCCAGAGTAAAATAATTTAAGTTGAACAGTACATCAAATCTCCAAGCAATATACTCCTAAATCCATTGTTTCTCATAAGATTTTAAAGAAATATATTTGAATAAGGAAATTGAGGGCTTAGTAATATATTGATAATTAACACAGCAGATGTTGCATAAATCTTGGCTATAAGAGCATTTCTTTTTGAAAAGGAGTAAATTAGGTAATAAGACATTTAAGGGGGTTTATTTTAGTTTTTTTTATATATAGTTTAGGCTTATATATGTTTTATTTAATGTTTGAAAGGAAAATATTCAGAAATCCTTACAATAACTCTTTTTTTTTTGTCTTATTCCATTTAAGCTCAAAATGAATCCAAATTTTCTGTGATTTACTGGGTAACACTGTAAGAGAGGCAAGACAGTAACCTCGGGCAAACCATATGTAGCGAACAGGTTCCAGAGACGCTTTATTGCTTTCTACCATTGGTAGGTTAACACTGGCATTCTTCCTTCTGAATAGGTTACAGCTGCTATCAGATACAGCTGTTCCACATTTCACTACACAGAGAATGTAATGCCAAAAACAATGCTAAACTTGTATTGCCCATTTCCTGAGATTACTGCTCTCAGAAAGTTCACATAAACTTATTCTCCCTCTAATTTTAACATCTGACAAACAAAATCTGAACCAATATTTTAATTTCATACATTATCCATAAACTCCTGCAGAAAATATAACCATAATTAGTACAATCACAGTCATCTGTCAGCAAAGAAAATAGATTCCAGAAATAATTTATGCTGTTTTTTTGTTGTTTGTTTGTTTGTTTGTTTGTTTGTGAGGGGGAGATGGAGGTTGTGGAGTGTTTTTTTTTTTTAATGAAAAAAGCCTATTGCAATGCTTTCACTTTGTCTGTTAGACCTTTCTGTATTTTTTAATAGAGAAGTGGCTTGGATTTTATATCATATAATTTAGTATTTTCAATAACGTTTTTTTTATAGGCAACACATCATTTCAGAGGTAATTTTCTTAATAACTGACAATCTTAATAAAGTCTTTCTACTCTCTGTTTATAAAACATAAAGTACACCTCAGACAGTCCTCAGGTGCAGATATGAAATAATTAACAATGTAGACAATCAACCGATCAAAATCAATTTCAGTAGATTTCTATTCCTAAATGTTAACTCTTTGGCATCTATATAGGTTATTGTGGGACTACTCTAAGACTGTCGTGAGGGTGAACTCTGTCACTTTCTGGAACGATAAAAGTCAGTTCTGGAGCAACTCTGCAAACTGGCGGCCTGTTTGGAGGTGTGTGCATGTGCGCACATGTGTAGGAATACACACTGAGCCTTGGTACTCGCTACTTAACGTTAGTCTGGGCTTCCCTCCTCCCAAAACCCACCATGTTTGGCTGCCTCTAGCAAGACGCATAAGGGAAAGATTAAATTCCCTTTCAGTGTCTTAACTCTCCAGGCTCAACTTTTTGAAGTAGAGAACTCTAATTGTTTTTGAGTTACCTCTAGGCTGTCCTCCATCATTATATGCAATATGAGAGACAATGAAGAAAAGCTGAAAAATGTCCAGAGTGCCAATTTTATTTTCATATTCCTGTCTTCATCCTATGTCCCAACAAAAATGAACTGGTCTATTGAGCAGTTCTGTCTGCTATTGAAGTAGATTTTTTAAAAAAATTACTTGAACCAATACAAATTTGAGTCATTTTCAAGGCATAATGCCTTGAAAAAATATTTTGTAGTGTGTTTGCAGTGTTAAATTTAACATGGGAAGACAATATATCCCCATGTTTTCATAAGATTAGGGAAGACCTAAATTCCTATCTCCATCAAAGTTTTCATCCAGCAGATTTTTTTTATCTCTTGTAATTCCTCTGTAGGTTTTCCTAGAAAAGTAGGAAATACATGACCTGATGAGAAATACAAAATTTATACATTTTTGTGGACATTTCTTATTGATGCAACTTTATTAGAAAGGCATGAGGTTTCAAGAAGGAATTTCTTGTGGACTTTTCAGAGATATATGAAGAATGATTACAACTACTGCTATTGAAAGTATGATATGTTTTCTTTCCACAAAAATTTTCTGCTCCCTCCGTATAAGAGGAAATCTTTCTTGGTGACCCAAAGTTTTGATTTCTGCATAATGTCTCACATAAAACACAATTTGAGTAAAAAATAATATCCTGCCAGCCCACATGTGTGTGTGATGAAACATCCCTGCTAGAACAATTGACAGTTTCCACAACGTTTAGTCTGTAGTCCCTTTAGATTTAGAGAAGCCATTGGACAAGCAGTCTGACTTTTACATTCTGCAATGCAAAAAAAAAAAAAGGGGGGGGCAGGGGAGAGTCAGAAAGCTTATTCTTACAACTCACACACACCAAGCCCAATCAGTTAAGTCTGAATTGGATTGCCTTCTCAATCTATGACCTGCCTCCCTTCTTCTTTGGACTACATAGCATCCCTTCAGATAAAATTCTGGAATACATACGAAGAAAAGACTTGCTGTTAATGACCATATACTTCATAGAATTTTTATCGCAAATAATTTAGGATTTACATTTCTATAAATCTTTGAAAAATAAAATACTACATGTTGTATTTGACAGGAAGTTATAACACTGTTAGTCAAAAAAGAAAAGCACTGGAAAAGTCTGGAATGTTACTAAGGGCAGGGTGACAATAACATCCAACTGTTTTCTCTATTGAAATAAATATGGTTAAAATCAGCCCATATTATCCTAATCCGATAAAGTAATTGAGATTAATATTTATTTTAAGTCAATCTGTTATGTGCCTAAAAGCTATTTTATTAGATGATTACAGTTCTTAAAACAGACACATTTAAAGCTGCATTCTGCAGTATCATTGCACCTTGCCCATGCGAAGAAAAAAAAGGAGTATAGAATAGATTTCTTACACCAGATTAGATTTCTATTGTATCAGCATGCGTTGACTAACAGCTAAGCAAAGTTTGGGAGAAAGTTACTTGCATTTGTTTATCATTGCAACCATATCTCACCTCTAATTACACTACCCAGTTAATACTCAGGTTCTTTCTGTCAGTGCAACTCAAAGCTCATATTGAGGTAAGCACATTAAGCAAGTGCTTATCTTAAATGATAATGGAATCAGTGGGAATTAAGCTCTCAAGGCTCTTGTGAAGGCTGGACTTCTGCATGCTGTGACTTCAGAACTTAGGTGGTTCAACACCGGCAGGAATTTCACACACAGTTTTGAGCTATTTAACATGATTGCGAATCAGTGGCACTCACCTCTATTCTAGGCCAAAGAGATTCAAACTCATAAAACTGGGATAAGAAACAGACCATGTTATACTCTGAGCTAAGAAAAATTCATCATAATGAAAGGACAGTGACACTGTCTGGTAGCCATACATTACTTCTTAGTATTAAAACAGAGAGACTCCATTGAATCTTAACTATTGGAGGTCAAAGTAGCATTTCTGGCACATCCTGAATAAGCAGACAGATTTTCTTTGTTACTATTGATTTATAAAGTCAATGTCACAATCAGTGACTAAAATCCAAAAAAATAATATAAACAGATTCCAGGTGCAACACACACACACAAAAAAACAGTACTAGTGCTGATGAAATTACATTATTAACTCTTCTGCTCCTCTGCTGAACATGATTTTTGCTGAAAATTATGTAGGTGCTTATATGCTTCAAAAATCTGAAAAAATGCACTGTTTTACAGGAAATTCAGGAGAGATTAATATTTTATGTCATGAACTGCAATACAGAAGCAGAAGATGAGGTTTAAATGTCAGAACTGTTGAAAGCTCATCTTGTGTGTTGATACAAGAAGAACAAAATAATAAATTGAATCTACAATGAGGCATGGGTGTAGTATACCATAGGTCAGTCTGATTTATTATAGATATTTATGATTTTATTTATTTTCCTAAACAATGATTAGCTTAATATAAAGCTATGGGTGAAACATCAACTGACAAGAGGCTAGTCTAATCTCAGCCACTGGATAAGCTCTTAATAGACATTGCATGAACTGCAATACAGAATGCTGAAAAGATCACACAACACAACACAAAAACTAAATTGAATCTTTATTTCTAGCAACATCTACTTAAAGGTGGAAAAATGCTACCTTCTGAGGCAGAAGCAACTGCTGTTATAAATGCTTCTCTAGATGTTGGCATTATCTTTTCAATTGCCAAATTTCACCATGTGCTTCTCTATGTTAAATAAGGGGTTTTTTTAATTATTGGTAAAACTAGCATGTTGTCTTATATAGTGAATTACTTCCATTGAATTGATTTTCATTACTAATTTAAAGGACTCCTTGGAAAAGTTTCATGAACCCTGGGACCATTGGGTACACTGGGTATCTTTGAATCTTTTTGATAGGACATCTTATGATTTCTCACTTTTACCAGCTATTTAGTCCTCCAAGTGCACAGAAGTATATGATGGAGGGGTGGACTTCAAGACTAGAAATATGCTTCATCCCAGAACGTACTGAATTCATTAATGAAATCAAAATCTTCCACAAAATACTGTTGCTCTTTCAGCATGCTCGAATCATCTGGCTGATGTCTGAATAAAAATAAACAAACATGTAAGTAAATAAAATTCAAGTTTCCCATTTCAAATAAGTTCAGAGAATTACAGCGATCCAAGTAATCTCCAGGTTTGGACTTCTAAGAATGCCAGTAAGTTTTGAATCTTTTCTTTCATTTCAATCATTTCAAGTTTGCATATTTGTTATTAAAATTTTGAAGATACTTCTCTAAGATCTATGCGACAGATCTCATGCGACTGACATTATTAATCCTCAGACTTGTCACATGACTAAAATAAATAAATAAATAAAGTGCTATTTACAGCTGCTTTTGCATGCATATAATCCTCATACACTACATTTTCATTAATTTCAATGTCCATTATATCCTTGGGGATATATGCACACAAGCAAGTTGTAGAGCTAATAATGCAATGCATGCATTCTTCTGTTCTTTGCAAAGACATGCAAAGATATGCAAAAATACATATTTAGAGTACAACAGTTTGGGAAATCTTTGGGCAGCTTCATCAAATTAATAACATTTCATGACACAGTGAGTAAAACCTCTTAGTTAATTCACCATGATGATTGATTAAAGTGAAAAAGGCAGGCTAGTAGGCACTTGCATCTGGACTGGTAAATTTTTATGACAATTTTGCAAGGCTTTATTATGCAGAAATATTAGAACAATTTGTAGTAAATCAATTTTCTGCTTTTCCCATTAGATTATAGTTTTTTGAAGCAAAACATTTTCATAACTTTCACTTATTGAAATTCTGGATCACAAGGATTTTCTGTTCTTTTAATATATGCCACAGCATACATTCAGCATCTATCCACTGCACATGTTTTCCTATGACCCAGGAAATTCACATTCACGCAGAGGCCATGTTTTAGAAAACAGGGAATCAGATGTCAATAATGATAAGCAATAAAGAAGAAAAAAAAATGAAAATCCAAATTTCTTAGCTAGACAGCTCTACTTATGTAAACTTGACCAAGATAGCTATTCTAAAACTATTTTCTAATACTCTTGCTCTGTAACTACCAGGTATCCATGTCTCTCTGTGATTATAGACCAGTCCTGCTCTGTTTAGTGAAAAATTCTTTGGTTTCACCTGGCAGTGGAGAAAGATGAATTTTGCACCATTTTTAATTCCTGCTTCTGCAAGGTTTGATATTTCCACACTGAAAGGTTTCTTCAAGAAACACCGTTTTTATATAAATCCAATATTTTATTATTCTAATAAATTGGTCAAAGCACAATAAGAGAAAGCTCATAGGAAGTACAAATTTGTTAGGAAAAACAAAATAAAAGAATACAAATTTATACAAGGATGCAAAGTATCAAACAGTATATCATGAAAATGTATCCTTTGAATGATATTTGGAGTCTGAGACTCAAGCCAAAAAGAAAAAGATTTTAGGTTATGTTGTTTCAAGATCAAAAGATCAGAAGGGTTTTTTTTTAATATAATCATCAAGGAAGAGCCAGTTGATTTACAGTATGTTTTCTCTCATTCTTTTAGCCTTTTGTAGGTAAAGTCTGAGTAGGAAGATAATGAAAAGAATTTGAATAATATGTATACTATAATGAGTATATTAGATTTATTCAGATGTTTTGTACTATTGAGCTTATTCAATGATTCTGTAGCCTATTGGATAGAAAAGCAGGTAGCATACACATTTTGTGTCAGATAAACATAACCAAGACTAGTTTTGCAATATATGGGGATAACTAACTTTATGCTGAAGTTATACAAGTCAGCTCTAGCTCAAAAATAAGAGATAAACATGGAAAATGGAAGATAAAAATCAGCAGCACAGAAAGATAAAGGTCATGTCTACTATTTAGGACTTTACTAAGCTTGACTTACCTTGCACTTTAACACATCAGTTCACATAGTGATGCTCAATTCAAACAGAACTGGATTTTAAGATACTAATTCTGTCTGAAGATTTAATGATAACTCACCAATCTAACACGAGTGATGCTCAATTCAAACAGAACTGGAAACTCACCAATCTAACACAAGTGATTAAGGACTTTTAGTTTTTCTAGGACTACCTCGCTGCCTATAGCCTTTGTTACTTGGAAGACTGTACCCTGACCGATAACTCCTAGGGTGTACTGTATGCAAGGCTTTTGTTCCCTCACCCAACTTTGATTGAGTGGCCTAAGCATAACCTGTTCACTGTCATGAGATTTTCTTGCCACTGGAGGAAACATCATTTATGAAATGATGAAATTCAAGAGAATTCCTGGCCCTAAAATATAAAACATGGCATGCTGTTAAAGGAGTAGTATTCTCTTTGCAAGTAAAAGCCATTATTCAAAATAATGTTAAAGCTGGAAATGGAAAACTGAAACAACACCTCTAAAGCAAGTAACTTTTTTATATCAGAATACATGCTATTGTACTGTTAAACCTCATGTTTTGCTGGTTACAATGGTTTCATTCACCATATAAGTGCAAATGGGTTTGTTGACCAAAAATATATGTTTGTTTTTTATGCCTGATGACAAGACATAAGGGTCTCCTATTAGTAATGGAAAAAGATACAGGGGCTGGATTGTGAAGAAAGGGCTATCTACTGAGCCCAGTTTTCCATTGTTTTTCATCCTGAGTAATCATTTATACCGCGTAGAGTAGATATGTACAGTTGCCTTATCAGGTCGGGAGTATTTTATTTTGACTGCATAGAAATAAATGGTGCAAGATGATCGCTTCTGTTCTGCAGTTTGTGCAAAATTTACACTGGTGTAACAGCAGCATGAAAAATAGCTTTTTTGTTTTTGTTTGATAAGACTTCACATTTTCAAGTTTTCAACTATAAATGTGATACCTGGCAGTGGACTGGGAGATGATGGCTTTGTCGTAGGCAGCTCTGTTCCTACATTATAAATCCATCTCTTTTTCTGACTGAGCTCCCTCAGGAACAGATGATGGTATCTTCTATACTTGAAAGGTGTATTGAGCACTAATGAGCCATAATAATGCATATTTTGCATCTCTGCCTTGAATTTATTTCTTAAGCATGCCCATATATTTTAATATAAGATACTGATATGAAAAATGAATTCACATTGAAGGCAATTATGAGAGATTTTTTAAGCATCAGTCTCATACAGACAGATTTAAAAGAGATTTCTATCTATCTGCAGTATTGTCTTTACCTTGACTGCAGATTCTAATTTTTCATGTGCCATTGGCATGTATGTTAATGAAACTTCTTCCTCTCCTTCTCTGACCTAACTACATATTCTGAGAAAACCACAAAGATACCTTTGGTTTTAATATAAGGACACAGATCCAGGTGATGACATCGAAAGTGCAAGCTTTAGTTACTCTAAGTCTAGGAGTCATGTCACAAGTCATACCTTGCAGCTCAGGAAGTATCTCTTAAAGCCCTACTGCCCTTGGTTAATTAATTAAGAATGCCAACTAAGAAGAAAAAGTAGAAAGAAAAAGATTTCTTAATTAAGAATGTGATGATATGCTTGGGAATAGGTTTTAATAATACCCGAAGCTAGAAAAAATGAAGTTTGCAAAAATTACCTCAATGTTAAAAAGATTTATTGCAGCTATCAGAATTTTGGCCACTGGTCTTGCAGTTCTGCTAGAGCAAAAGAATTCTTCATGAAAGACTGTACCTTCACAGGTTAGGAATTTGAGAGCAAAAGGAAATGAATAGCAGCATTGGAGAGTGACCGAATCATATAAAAATGGTTGGATTCTTTTAAAAATCCCTCTAACATTATGTTATACATTATACATGCACACGCAATCCCATAACATGATAGCTAAGGTGAATAAACATCTGTTTGCAAAACGTGACCTCCCACCTCGCTAATACATAGATATATATAGGTGAGATGGAAGGCAGCGGGGAACTTTAATGGAAAAAACATCATTAAAAAAATCACAACCTGCTGCTTCATATTTCTTTTGACTTTGTTAGGTGACTGTTCTATACTCTACTGGGAAAAGAAAGGACATAATTACTAAAGTTCTTTCAGATCTTAACAGGATTTTAAAAATCCTATAGGGTAAAATGCTAGCAGTATTTTTGACTCATGAATACAGTGCTGCATATATTTCTTGCATGATCTTTTAGTTACATTTCCTCTTGTGTCTCCATTCAGTTGCAATACATAATACGTGGAAGAAACAGTCAGAGTCAGAGAAATATTTTTTTTAATAATGCTTCCAGATGTTTCCAAACCCAAGCAGTAGACAAGTATCACATATATTAATTCTACTTTTCGTCTACCTTACTTTTAAATGTAGAAAATGCTTCCTCACATTGCAAAACATTTGTCATTTTATATTTATATAATATTAAAAATAAGCCACTATTCTTATCCTCTTTCTTATCCAGAGAAGATCCCCATTTTTTTTGATTGTTGATGGAATTATTTTTTTAATTCTGAACTGTGTATTTCTTAGTACTGTGGACTAAAAATGTAATAATGGGACCAGTAGGAATTCTCTGACATTTCCAGCTACAAGACATTAACAAACACACACAAAATGTTTCACTGTTAGTCTGGGAATTCAGTGAAAGTAGTAACTAGGCTAACAGATCTTCTTGGTTTATGACTTATGAAGGTAATATTCTACTTCTAAGTTCTTTTTTATTCCCCATTTTTTCTGGTTTGAGACATCTGAAGTATTAGTAGTGCGTGTGTCTACCTAGTGTGTATGCCTACCTAACTTTTCAGAAGATATCAGAATGCAAGATATGCTCATGGATCTATTTGTGATATGCTAATCTCTAGATTTAAAGCCCCATCAAATAAATTGTATTAGTCAGGTGTCTAAAATTCCATCATAACTCTATATATGAAGCAGCTGTGCAATGTTTGATGTTAGCTATGCACCAAATTTAATTAGAGATTTCTCTTTTTGGATAAAAATTGATACAGACAAAGCAACTGGGAAGGATCGTCCATCAATTAGAGCTTAACTCAGCTTCTCAATTGCTTATCTTTGTAGACAAGCAAGAAAAGCATCTGTAGCAGGGCTCTGAAACATAGGAAATATAGCAGAAGAACGGTACCTGCAGAGCAGGAAATTACATGTCATGGAGTAAGAGCAAACATTCAAAGACAACTTGTTAAGTCTCAGCATAGAAGATCCACCTTAGAAACTGATGGTATGTGCAAAAAAGCATTTGGAAACCAGTTTCGGTTTACAGATTCTAGACTTCAACACTACAGAGAAAGCAGACTAAGGTGTGATGCCCTCCTTCCTAAAAGAGCCTC
>NW_010580924.1:0-29667 GCF_000705375.1 Tinamus guttatus | reverse complement strand
GAAAGATAGATTATCTGCACGAAAGTATTATGAAGACTATGGTTAGTTATAAGCAATCGTTGACAGTTAGGCTGAGATTTTCCCAAATAGGTAAATGAAATTAAGTCCCTAACTGCGGCTAAATAAGCAGTTTAGTATTGGATAACCTGTAGTTGCTGTATACTGTTAGTTAATATCGTGCTTCACTGATTTCAGTGGTTTTCCTACCTATGTGTAAAGGTCTAAATTTTTGGTTTATTTTGATTTTAATATAGTTGCTAAGGACTAGCTCTAAAATACTTATCAAAGGTGACAGAATGAAAAGTCTTAAAATACACGTAAATAGTATGTAAGATCACAGAAGATACTTTTTTACACAAGGTCAAACTCTATGGTAGAAAAGGATTTACTTTTTTGTATATCGAATGGGATGTTTAAGTTCAAAGATTTTTTTTTCCTTTTTTTTTTTTTCTCACTTTTCATATTTTTTTTCTGCAGTACCTCTGGTAAAAAATCAACCTGTTCTCTTTCACTGTTTATATGACCATGAACATACTATTATATTTCAATAAGCTAGTGTTTACAAGCAGGCAGTAAAATACTGTGAAAACAATGTTAATAACTGTCCAGATACCAGGTTCTGTATTAAATCTCTAGTTATTACAGCTTGCTGTGGAAACACAGCAGTTTAAGTGCTGAGTATTAAGCAGCTCGTAGTACACTATAAATTTCAGATGCATCTACATTATGTAGTACTGTGCAAATCATAATTTCAGAGTCAGTTTCATTTGTGCTCCGAGTGCTGTAATAGAACAAAAACAGTTCAAGCATGTGTGCCTTCCATTTTCACAGGGATTGTAAAGGATTATTTAAGCCGAAGGAAAAGCAGCTTCTAATGAAATTTGAGAGAGAGTGCAAAGAAGACATTATAAGTAACAACTGAGCTGCTTAAGCACTTACTAAAACCGTAACTTTCTCAGTTTTACAACCAATTTATATATTTTCTCCGATGTTCCACTTATAGAGGGTTCAGAATTATCTTATGAACTATTTTGTGTTTTCCTGTTATTCAGACCACTTATGTGGTTTATGAGAGAATTTGAGAGAATTTGTTTTCAGTCAGTTCTCACTTACTGAATATTTCAGCACACAGCTGCTTTAGCAAGCAAGACAGGCTGATTTCCTTGGGCCACAAGGTTTGCCTCCTTTGATTTTGCCTGAAAATGAAAAACAATGGGTAATTCAGACAAAGTACAGAAGGTGCAAAGAGGGAAGACATTCACTTCACTTTTTTCTTCTCTCTCTAGAAATCCCTCAGTCAAGACAGAAGAGATAGTTAGTTTCCCCAGGTAGCACACAGAGGACCATATTCATTAGAAATATGGAGGTTATTATTAACACTCTACTGCTAAAGGTTAGCTATCCTCCAAAAACCCCTCCAGAAATTGCTCTGCCTGTTGCAGAGGCAGACTGAGAACTCTAGCAAGTTCCATTTTTTTTTTTTTTTGGTAAAATCAAAAAAAAAAATCCTTCAAGTTGTGGAGAAGAGCATTTTTTTTCTCCTTGGGCATCAAGTGATCACAAGTCCTTGACAGAGGAAAGAAGATTGTTATGCCAAGGTGGGTCAACAAATCAAGTTTCAAGGCCAGTACACACACATTTAACATTTCTCATGGTGAAACAGGCACTAACTAAATCTTTGACTTAGTATGACCATCCACTCACTGATTTAGTTTAAACTATCACCAGACAGTCAGGAGAAACAGAATCAGTGACAGAGTCTGAGCCAAGAATATATAAATGCTTCCTCCTGCTATCATTGCTGTGAGGCAGTAAACCCTTTGGATAGAATGGAAAACAGGAGATAAAAAAATAAACAATAGCAAGATGTGCCAGTATTTGCAAATAAGAGTTAATGAATGTACTGGTCAAAGATCTGTTTTGAGAAAATGCAAGAATATTATGCATGTTTTTTGTTAGTCTGAATCTATAGGGTTAACAAAAGACTAGTTCCCACAAGCAGAAAACACTTTCAGGTAACTGCCCATCTAGCAACACTGGAGAGGCAATGCAAGGGCTGGCCTCTTGCTGAACTCACCAGACCAGGTTATCAAAGAGGAAAGCCACAGACACAAGGATAAGGTAAAGGATTTCAAGCTGGTTTAAAAAGATCTTTCTTCAGGGAACAGATGCCATTCCTCCTAAGAAACTGCACTCAGATAACGAGGACACCCACAGTTTATAAAGACACCCAAATTCCTATGTTCCAAGACAAGGAGAAAGACTTAAAATCATCCTTAATGCAGATGTTTTGGCTGGTGCAACCGCCCTCTGTTTGCACAGTCAGGACCGACATTTCAACAATACATTTTGGTCACCATTTTTGTCACAGATCATGCACTCCAGAAACATCTGCAAGTGCTTGAATTGAACAGAGGGCTGCCAATACAGAATTGCCATGAGAATTACAAGAAATTGAATTATATTCCACTTCAGAAACAGCAACAACACTGGCTTGATCCCAGCTGGGTATAAACAAAAAGACAACACAAATAAAAGCAACCTTGTAGACAGAACTCCAAATACAGCAAATTCAATTTTGATAAGTACCTTTTTTCTCAAGGACCAATTTTGATTTTCCCTTGATCCTATTCTTTAATTAGCTCTGTTCATTTAAGGCTTGCGTTTTTACCTTATATAATTCAAGCCAGCAAAAATTACTTGCTCAGAACAAGTGGCACTACTCATGGCAAAATTCTTCATTAGCACTCCTGACTTTCTTTCATCATCCTAGTATTGCTAGTATTAGCTCAAGCAAGACTGCTTTACCCTTAAGATTAAAGTAGGTGATGATCTTAATATTGGAGTTATCACCACTTGAACTGCTCTGACGGAGTAGACACAGTATCACGTTTCCTTTACACACGTGGCATACACGTGGCTCTCACAAGCTGTTAAAAGGTGGCAACAGATTCATAGGGTCTGAAGTTACTTTATCACTCCAGTAATGGTATACAACATAACAAGTAGCTCAGGCACTTCAGTTTTGTTTGGATCCAATCTCCTCATCTGACCCATATTATTTTCTTTACAGGCAACTCCAATAATTCAGTGAGGAATCTTGAAAGCTGTGCAGTAAATAGCATACTTACAGGCCTTGTGTTTGTTTCTAGCATTCTTTGGCAAAAAAAAAAAAAGAAAATGCAGAAATATCATTGACCGACTCTCAAGCACATTTCTGACTATTGACCAATAAGTAGTTCTACTTTCATCTCCTTCAGAGACTCAAATTCAGAGGATTGTTTTCGCATAAGTAAAATATGAGACATTTTAAAACAGCCACTCCTATGTAATATATTTGTTTCAGCTTAAATTACGTTTCTCTTGCCAGTAATAAAAGATCATATGCGTTTATGATGCCAAGCTACAAGAATCTTAATTGAACATTAGATACATTGTATTTTCACATCATGCAATTAAAAACTATACTGGCTCCATTCTTGGAGAAATTATTGTGCTGGATGCCTGCATTTTAGAATAATTCTAATGATATTTAACACACTCTGACAAGCAGAGAAACTAGGCCAAAGTTAAAGAAATCTTATCCAAAGGTTTGAGGTTTAAAATGGCTAGGCCAGACAGCAAAAAGGCTCCTCACCAGACTACAGAAAAACAAGAGCAGACTGCTAGAAATGCTTTTGTCTCTCCTCTCATCCAAGGGCAATTTGTTTCCCAGAACTCCATGTACCCGCTGAAGAATCTCAAAGGCACTTTTTTCTGTGGAGAGCCTGCTCAAAAGTCCAGGGAAGTCCAAAAAAAAAAATAAAAAAAATCCCACTGGCTCTCTTAGCATGGTTTATTCATTGATTTAATGTCAGTTAAAGTTCTTTTTTTATTCAGCATGGTTATTTCTATAAATATTTGTATGCATAAATGTATTTAGAAGTATATATGCTAACTTGTAATTGCTATACAGAAATAGGCTGTATAGCCTATTCCATGCTGACAGGAAGCTCTCATATACTAATATCCCTTACAGGTATAGTTGCAATTGCGACAGGGCTTTCTTGTGGTATGGATTCCTTGCATCGCCTTCCTGTAGTAGGGAAGGCAGATCTTCTCTGAAGTGCCTGGTGACTCTTCCTGAGACAATGGAGCCGCTTCCAAAGGGAGGAAGAACAGCTTTAAATGAGGAAGAAATCTCTTTTAGTTCTATTTCAGCAAGAGACGGCCCAAAAGGACAATTAGGCATCGCTGCTATAAGAACTGTAAAAGTTTCCATAGACTACACATAGCTGTGAAGTAGAAGTCGTGATCGGGTCATGAGCTCCTGCTCACAAATAAAATTAAATATCTGTATGCCTATTTCCAGTTTTGTCTTTTAAGCAAGGTACCAACTGAGGAATCCTGAAGATTATTGGACTTTTGGACTTAATTTTAATGGGATGTTGATCCAATCTTGAATTATGAGTACGAGAATGATTTAAATTTAATTAATAACAGCTCTTTAAGGATATTGATTCTTACACCCATATTGGCAGAAATACAAGTATAAATAAAATTAATAAATAAACAATAAAATACTAGCAAAAAGCAATATTATTTCCTGTCAGAATCTCCAGCTTATAGGTTCTCTAGACTTATATCTGGGTCAAGGTCATATTACTATATTCCAGTCTAAAGCTGAGCAGAGTACTACATTTTTCTAGGAAATTAGAAAGAGAAAGTAGAGTTTTACCCATAAATCAAATCTCACCCTTGGTCCAGCAACTATATGATAAGCTCACAGTATTCAAACTCTTATAATTCTATCACAGGTTCCATCACATTCCATGTTTTTTCTTTACTCTGTGTATGTATTTTCAGCTACTGGAATCAAGACACTGCACAGAAATCTGAACTTTCTTGTAGCTGTAAAGATAAGCTTGAAAAATTGGCCTAAGTATACTGCTCAGGTCCCAGAAAGTGTATATAAAATAAAGGGGAAAAAAAATTATCCCTTCTGCAAAAATACGTTTAACTGATTTGTAAATAAATCTCCTGCATTCAGTGTCTAAGTCTTCTTTTTTTTTTTTTTTAATCATCTGGGAGAGTAAACATTGATGAAACAATATAGAACTCTGAATGAAAACAGTCACACACCTGGACTAAAGAACTAAATTTCCAGCTCACACCACAAGCAACATTCAAGTAGCATAATGCTGATGTGCATGTCTGTGACTCATCCTGTTTAGAAATAATACCAAGGGTTTTGGCAGATCTCTTGTAGCAATTTTCAGTGGTTATTACAATATAAAGGTGAACAACTGACTAAACACAGAACCCAAATGCTGACAGACGATAGGAATAATTGTTCAAGCAAGTCTTTGAATAGTGTGTCTTAGAATATAAAATGTCAAGCCTGATTTTGTTGACTGACAGTTCTTAGAATCCAAGTAGGTAGAGAGCTGTGAAAATTTTTCACTTCATAAGCATTTTGAAAGTGATTTCTGACATACAAACTTTTGGCAGCAATTTTCAAGGGGGTCATCTAAAATGACTGATACAGTAGTTAGTGTGATTCAGGCATAGCACATTTAACAGTCACTGAGCTCCGAATATGACACAGTATGATCCTAATTGCAGCACTGCAAGCAAGGCATAAAGGAGTTGCATAGAGTGCTTGACAGATATTTTATCACTATGATAGACGAAAGAGATTTCAAATGGTAAAACCAGGACATGGTACTATACCTCCAGTACATTTTACAGATAAGAAATTGGCATTTCTTGACATGACTAAGACTGTTAAATGTATATATATACATATATATATATATATATAAATATATAAAATCCTAATCTGTGTTATTTTTTAGCATCTAACATATATATGCTATTCTCAAATGTCACAAAGTGATCGCAAAATTTTATAGCTTAGAAGTTCTTATGTGCTAAGAAATATGGAAATCATAAGAGCGAGATTTGGACTATGAGACCATCTCCTATGCCAAAAATTCAGGGATGTGAAGGACTGTTTCTGTTATATGTTGTTCTACTAAAGCAATAAACATAATTTATACCAGGCAAAACCTCTGCTATATGGTTTTAATTCAGTTCCACTGATGGCTTTTCATTTGAACTGTTCAATGCACATGAACACAGTAAGCTATTTTTGTGAATAGATTTTCAGCTACAAGAGAGACTAACCAGATAGCACCATAAATTTCTTCCTGGAAATATTCTTTTAGAAGGAAATATGCTTAGCCCTTATCATGTTTTGTATGGGTGTGCAAAGTCTGAGATCATTGGCACTATACCAATTGATGGAAAATATTTCAAATTCAGCTTTCTCCTCTTTGTAAAATGTGTTGTGATTTCTATAACAAACCTATATCTTTGTAAAGTGAAAACATATTTTTCTGATATAGAATTAAAACTTGAAAAGTCAAATATTTGTCCAGAGTAGATTTTCAATTCTTTCATCATCCTCTGACTTCTATTGTGATTTGATATATTTTTCAGCCCCTACAGAAAGGAGCACTTCAAACCCCAGATTTATAATTATCTTGAGGTTATGAATTTGAAGTTGGCCTGGTAAACTGAAAGAAGGCATGGCAATGGACAAATTACATAGCACATTCCTATCTGTTGTATCTTAATTCTTCATGTTTATGCTTGCATTTGTTCTTTCAAGGCTTGATCTACCTAGTGATTACTCCTGTCTGTGATGTTTTATTCTTTTTTTTTTTTTTTTGCTATCTCTGGTCTTTTGAACTAAACTTCCACTCAAATACTGGTTTTGAACAGCTATTTTCTATGTTTGGGATACATCATTATTTTAATCTTTAAAACAGACGAACCAATGCTAAATCCTGCCGAGAAGAAGCTGCAATCTTTATTTTTCCTTGCGAACATTTCTTTTCACTCTGCTAGCAGTCCTGGGGGTACAGTCTAGTGCTTGCTATTCTGCATGGACCACATGCAGACAGTACATGCACATCAAGGTAGTACATCTGCACAAACCAGCCTGAGGGTCAGGGAGGAAGATATTGTTCACATTGATAAAGAAACAACAGATCACAGAAGCATCTGAGAGCTGGTATGATTTCAGTTTGCTGTTAGGGAATGAAAGTCTGGCCAGTGATTGACCAAACGCAGCAACAAAGGAAGATGAGACACGAAGCATATCAACTGGTAAATGACCAGAGAACAGGTTTGAAAAACAGTAGTTCAGTGGAGACATACCTGCTGATAGTGCTAAACTGCAATGAATATCTAAGGACTCTCAAAAGATTCACTCATTTCAGGCCTGAAATGCAGTTTAACCTTCTGCCAGCATCCCAGTCCCATCACAAGGACATTTGATCTTAGAATTATAAGGTAATATCCCTGATCTGGGAAAAAGCTGGCAGAGCACTTTCTTACCAACCAGTTCTCCTCAGATCAAGTCTCCCTGCTCATATTTTTTTGTTTGGCCTGGGAGAGCTTTATCATTCAGAAGTTTAGAGACCTGCCCCTGCTGCCTGGCGCAGCCCAGCTGAGACCCGCAGCCCCTGCCCTGCTGAGACCTGCCAGGGAAGAGCCAGGTCTGCCTCAATCACTCCATGTACAGCCTGGTTCCTATAAAATAAAATAACTCAGTAAATAAATAAAAAAGGCACAGACTGAAAGCGAGCTTAGAGCTAGGTCAGGATGGTCAAGAAGCAGGACCCTGAAACATGCCTCAGCAAGCTCCAGCATCTCCAGTGCCGCGAGCCTGACTTGCAGCTCACACTCTCATGGGCAATGTAGGCAGAAGCTCAGCTGCAGTGTCTTTTCCAGGAGGAATTAGGAAACTGTTTTGCCTTTCTTTGGAAAAATGACTCTTACATCCCAGCTTGCTGGCAAGGGATGTCATCAGCTACATGAACAAGGTAGGTTGTATGTCTAAAGAGAGTTTCCCACAAGGCACCGGAGGTCAGAACTGTTCTACAATGCCCCCAATTCAAAAAATGCTGCAATAATTGCAATCTTGTCCCCAAAGAATTCTGAGACAATTTAATCTCTCAGACAATGTAGATTTCTTTAACTGTGCTTTTTTAAATTATTTTAATGCACTTTTTTTCTCAGTTTCTGGGTTTTTCTTATGTCTTATTTTTTAGATTTAGACCCATGAAAACGTCTTAACATATGCAAGCATAATTTGACTTGAATACTTATTTAAAAAAAAATCCGATTACAAATTTTGTATTAGTTATTGAAAAAAAATGCATTTCTGTAGAAATAGCAACAATGAACCCCATCCATGCATCAGGCAGAGAACTATCCAAAGAAAATACCAAAAGATTGTCCCTTTCTGAATGAATGAAATGTGGACAGAAGAGGTAAAACTTAGTTTACCTTATTCAAACACAGTGTTTCAAACTGTTTTTCTACGTAAACTTTAATGATTACTTTCCAGTGATGTGGAAGCTGATATACAATTTTGTTCATTTAAATATGAAGAGTTTTTTTTTCTTTTTTTAAACACACTAGCATTATTCATTAGGTTAACCTGGAATATAATGATCTGATCTACCCAGCATGCCTGAAATGTGAGGACATGCCTCACATCCTGTTAAGAGAGGGATCCAATGTTCCAATGCAAGCATGCCGAAGCACATGCATAAGCAACTCAAACGAAGCAGTGCTGGTTGCACAGAAGTTGTCTGACTGAGATTTGTGTATCATCTGAAAGGCTTAAGAGAAGGATAAATTATTTCATGATTGATTTAATGTAAAGACAAATTATGAACATGCTGACTGATTTTTCTCATTTTCACTTCTCTGAAACGAGGGACAATGTTGACACATTAATTTTCCTGAAGTGATAGACACGTAGAAAAAAAATGAAAATATGAACCAAGATGAATTTTAAAAAAAAGTCAACACAGAGGAAATGTTTCGTTCTGGATTGTGGGTTTTCTTCATCATTTGCACTTAGACTTGCTAGTGGTAATCAAAGTTATCAACTTAGTCATAACACTTGAACTTAAATAATGAAAACTCTTTAATCATCCAGATTTGTTTTCATTAAAACAAAAGCAAGAAAAAAGAAACAAGATCTAACTTCTAGAGAAGGTAAAAGAGATAGAGTTAAACATAGAAACTGAAGATCTGACTGTGTCAAAAATAGTAAATAATGATACCACAGGACACAAACACGTCTTAGCACCATGTTTATATCACAGACCTGAGGGAGATCTGCATGGCAGAGGGATTGTAGGATTCTTTGATAGGCAGGCTGAGAGGCTGACTGGCAACAGAAAGAGATGATAATTATGCAGTGACAAACTGCATTAAAGCCTTACTAAGGATCAAACTAGTGATCTACTAGGATCTACTAGGATTACTAAGGAGCAAAAGCCTGAGCCTGAATAATTATATGTGTTTGCACCTTCATGTATCTCACAGAAAGGCCTCAAGCCCACATTTTGTAGTATGATTCAGTAATAACATCATGAACATTTTCAAATACATACTATTAATATACCATTTTGTCCATAAAATATGGATGGAAGTTGAGGAAACCAGCCTCTTAGCATGCTGAGGAAAGTAACTGAACTTGGTGGATAGGGTGACAGGATTTAATACAGGTACATATGAAAACTGTTCTAATGCAGACTGATTTAATCAAGGTCAGTCCTCATTTCAGATACTTGTTACATAGATGACTTTAATCTTTTTCAATACCCTGAATCAAAAAGAGTCGAGCATTGATATCTACTTCAAATACTTCGTAAATAATCCATAAATCTCAGGATATGTATTTCAAGCATATTTTTTGTATGTTTTCACTATGTAAGTGCTGAGAACTTAATAACATCTCTTTCTCTCTCTCTCTCTCTTTTTTTTTTTTTTTTTCTCTTCTGGGTTCTTTTCTAATACACAAATCTTCCCTTACCTTAGCATATCTCAATTTGGGAAAGTATTTTTCAAATAGATACAAAGCTATTTCTTTTGTGAAATGCCTGTTTTTAAATTTTTGTATTTATGATTTGTTCCCACAAGCATTAATAGGCACATAATTTTACTAACTCAGATTTTTGCATTTACCCAACCAAACACAAATTATAGGCCAAAATTTATGATGTTAATTCTAGGTTACACAGACTATAGCAAAAATATTTGAAAATAATGGTTTGCATTTCCTACCTTTGTTTCCATAATGAAATATAGCCTGATGAATTTTTACAACTTTACAAACAAAACATTTTTAAAAAAAAATATTTTCTGTGATATTTAAGACATAGATCTGCTTATAATCATTTCCTTAGAAAGAAAATATTTTTTTTTTCAGTAACTGGAAAACCTGCCTTTATTGCACAATATCTTTAGAAACCAGGATCAGAGAATCAGAATGATTAAATGAAGTCAAAACCTAGAGACAAACATTTCCAAAACCAATGGTAGAATTCAAGGTTTCTCAAGGATTCCTTGCAAATGACCTGATATTTGGAAATGCTTTGGTTCTCCCTTAAAACTTTCAAGATTCATTTTGGCAGCAGATTTTCAGCTCTGTTGCTTTCCGTTGGCTTGGTTTCGCTCTAGAATGGGTATGACCGTATTTTATAGTGCCCACTTCTGCCTGACATGACACAAGGTTGTTGGTCCTATGGCACTCCTGTGTAAAAATCCACCCGAAACAACTGATAACATGCCATAATCTGTTCGGTAGACTTTTGTTAACTGTGATAAGCTGTCCTTCCCTGTCCAGCTCTTGACGTATGGCAAAAGCACATGTCCAAGCACGCACGATCTTCCACCACACAGGGGCAGTCGCTACCAGTGGGTAAAACCAAATCCCTTTCAAACGATGCAGGGACCTCAAACTCTTGCCATGTTTGCTTTTCCCATCCACTAACAATAACCCTGCTTTAGAAGAGGAAGCGCCAGCCTTCTAATTCACTGCATGGCTTCTGGGGTGAAAGATCGGCGCTTGAAACTACTGTAAAATTGCATTTTAGTCTATTAATTACAGATTAATGATAGATCTGCCCTTTGCAGTGAGATCACGCTTGGAGACTTTATCTGCAGTTGTGGCCTTAGCTACACAGTGGTAGTTATTTATGCACAAAGACAATTAGGTTGCAAAAAATTTAAATACTAAATCAATTAGCACACTTTATTAAGTACTAAATAAAAATTAACACATTTTCCCATTGCTCTTAAGGATAACAGGCTTGATTCTCCTTCTCAGCAGAAGTACCTTACAAATTGTTATTTAGCTTCATTGCACAGCAAACCACAATCTAATAAAACCGTTCAGGAAACAAGTGCAAAGGAGAACTGTTTATGAAAGCTCCCGGATAATGGAGCTTCTTTTCAGCTGCTTAAGTCATTTATTTCAAGTACTGAATGTTATAAAATAGAAAGTCTGTCTTCAAGCAGGTAACATATCAATGAAATAAATCTGTTTTCTTGATAATACCATTTTTTGAAATTAAAACATAGATAATGACTAAAAACATAATTTTAAGCCCACCTAAATTGATACATAGCAAGAATAAAGAACAGGTCATACTGTTATCCTTCTCTGGGGCCAGTCAGTGACTTATTTGATTCCTTTTCTATGTATCTGATAAAAGATCAGTTCAGGGGGTGATGGGACTGCTTTCTCCTTCAGGCCTAACCAGACAAAATGGAAACAGTATCGTATCACATGGACAGGTCACTAGTAATTCCAACATAGAAAGCCGCATTTCCAGGCCTGCAAATTTACCCCAGGAGAATTCACCAACCAGATGTCACATCTCTTCAAGAGCTGCCACACATGGCATAAAACAGCTCTTTTTAATCCAAAACATTTCAGCAGTTTCGAAATCACTGTTGATTTATTGGATTTCTCTTTTGATAATAGAGAAATCTGTCATCAAAACAGATTTATAGTGACTAGTTTACATGTTTTGTTAGGATCTGTACCTTGTAATGACCCTGAGAGTTTGTTCTATTTTTTTCTTTTTCCCCAAAACTCTGTTTTTGCATTTTGGAGGCAGGAAGCTAGATATAGGCCTAGACACACAATAATTACGTAGCGTTTGATCCTACTATTGATCTGTTCTCATAAATCCCATTGTTATTCAGAATCAGGCACATCTCTGGCAGATGGGATATTTCCAGACAAACCGCTTGAAATCTCACGCTACTAATAACAGAACCAACTTAAACGAAAAAGTAATGGCGAAATTGCGCCAGGAGCTCAGATGTGTTGGTCAAAACCTCAACAGGACAGTTAAGGGCTTTCTGAAAGAATGAAGTAGATATACCATGCTCCCTCCATATCTTAATGCAGATAGAAGAATTATATAGCAGTGTCTACCCACAAGACAACTGGTGACATTGGC
The DNA here is from genome assembly GCF_000705375.1 of Tinamus guttatus. The sequence continues at coordinate 17,344 of NW_010580924.1, read as the reverse complement.
CTGACTCTGCAAAACAAAGGAATGTTTTATTTTAATGTCTATTTACTTTGTCTGCCTGTCAGCCTGTCAAACAGCAGCCATCTGTGACTATAAGGAAAACCAGTCCCCTGATCAAAGCACTGAAATAAAACGAGTAGAGAATTAGTAATGTCATACTGATGACTATGAAGGTGCCCATAATCTAACATGAACCGCCTGTGAATTTTCTGTGTTGGAAAGAGAGTGGGAATACTTCAGCAGGTGTTTTCAGGCTGACAGAGTAGCACAGCTGAAAAAAATAATTGGTCCCTTTGTGTTCACATGACTCCAATCTTCTTTTTAAGCACTGCTGCCATTAGCAGTAGGCTTCACTGTTGGGAACAAGATCAGACTTTTTCTGGGTGGATGGGTGTTTGCTTGGTTTGATTGTCAACATCTGTTGTGTTGACTATGGTCCTGTATTACCTTTTACACCGTTTTCTGTCAGATTGTAAAACTGCCAGGAAATATGAGCATGTTTTTCACTTTCCCAGGTGTGTTTGCTTTGTGCAAGTAACAATCTATGCTGAAATAGAAGATTCATCCCATAGAATGCATCATATTATAGCTCTCAGCATGCTGAAATTTTGGGTAGTATCACCAGGTGAAGTATTCAGTAACTCCACTTATCCAAGGCCTGTTTGAATTTCCTCCTGTAGGCTTCCTCTCACCCTTTCTAACTGGTATCTTTCTGGGGTCCTCTGATTCCTCATAAGCCAGCAGTAGCAATCAAAACCTAGTGACCATAATTAGTTAAAATATAAACAGAGTATCCTTGAAAACAAAGGAGCATGTGTGTCCCACTGACTTTTGTTAGCCCTATACAAAAGAAAGATGCACTCCAGAGAGCCATTCTCTCCAGCAGGCCATCCTATCAGACCGCAATGCAGTTGTTTGTGTTGTCTGCATTCTCAGTGCTCAGCAAGAAAATTTCAGACTCTCATTTCTTGATGTTCCCTTGCTCTGCCCCAAAGGAAAAAACAGACCACAAAAATGCCAAATAGGGGATGACAGCCCCAACACTAGCATCGCTTTCTGCTTAGAGCAAATGGATCATACTTAGACTTAGTTTATGTCAACCTGAGTGAATCAATTCCTCCTTTTCTTCACTGGGTAAGGCCCTGACATGTCAGTGGTTACTTGAACAGCCTCTGTGTACATCTTTAGTACATTAATGGCCTGATTTTATCAGAGGGTGATTTCTATGGCCTGTATGCAGTCTATTTAGTACTAATACTGACTTGAGAGGTCCACTGCTGAATTTTATTCATGCCATTTTTGGCATACGTAAAGGTATATATGGCCTTTGCATTGGGGGAATACAAATAATGAAGATTAGAGGAGGGTTGAGCTTAATAGAAACACACAGTTCAATGAAGATCTAACAGCATGAATTTGGAAGTAGCACACCGTATGTTACCACAGGATATGCTTCATGCCTCACAGACCTGGCCTACAAATAACCCTGTACATTCAGTTTTAGGACTGATAAGAGGTGTTTCCACCACCTTGTTTTTTCCTCCTCACAAAGTAAAACATCCAGTGTCTTTCTAAAACAGTGTTTTAAGTCCTGTTATTTAGCATTTCTCTCAGCAACAGACAGCTGCTTTTAAGTCCACAGGCCTACGTACAACATCATTGACATCAGTGGAATGAGATCTATTCATAGTCACTAATGAAATTTGTTAAGGTAAATAAATTGAAGTTGGCTGACAGATAGCGTTATGCTACTGTATAGCTTACTTACTCAATACTGTTATATTCAATACTGGAAGCAATAAACTATTCCTAATGGATTTTTTTAAATTGCTTGCATAAGCCCAACAAAAACAATTTTCTATGTAAAGTAAAACTTGACTAATGCTTTTCCCCAGGAAAAAAAATAAAACAAAGCAAAAAAGAACCCGATATTTGTGGCCAATAAAAAATATCACTCTAAAAATCATACTATATGGAGAAAAACAAACATTAGAACATAAAGAGTGATTTTTATGAGCCCAAGAGCCTTGAAAAGTAGCATATGCCTATTTTTCATGAATTCTGTAAACTACAATCTCACGGTATTCTGATATTACTCTGCCTAGTTTCTGGTTTTCAATTTCACATACTTATGAGTGTTTTTCTGATTGTCTCTCTCTCTTTTTTATTTTTTTTCCTCCTTTGCCATCAGAACTGTGGGCTTGCACTGAAGAAAGTCCTAGGATCAAGATTTTCCAGAGATTGAATTGTCCACTTTTAAAAAGACTGTGATCATTTTAAAGCCCAGACCTTAGGTAGGGTAAAATTCGGGGGATTCAGTGGTTGCACAGGCTGTATTTGTGCTATTAATAACATTTTTCTTGCCATGAAGACAGGAGATTTTTCCACTTGAACACATAGTCTGAAAAAGAGAAAATAAAATGGGGAAAGAATATTGAACTTTCTAAATATCACTGCTAGGTTAAAAAGAATTGACATGATTACATCTATAGTGAAATTATATATTAATGTACTTATAATATAAACATATTTGCTTATAATGTATTAAGTCTGATAAAGTTTATTTTTTTAACCTTGAAAGCTATTGGAAAGGTGTTCTTTTCCTCAAAAAAATCCTTGTATAAATCTCAAAGAGGTATTCAGGCAGTGAGATGTCACTTTATCCCTATATAAAAAAAGCTACTTTCTTTCATATTTCTGAATACCTTTTTAACCATCATGGGTCATATCTGCACTCAGAAGTGATATGGTATAGAGAGATTAGAAGCACTGGAGTGAGAAACAGCCCGGATTAACCAGTAGCACTACAAGCGTCAGGGCTGCAGATTGATGCCTACTACCTCATCAGCATTGCATGGCACTGTGAGCAGCCCAGGTCCATGATGCATCTCTGCTCTAAGGTGAGAAGAACAGATAACCCTAATAATTCTGAGATGATATAAACTATTTCTTTAGCCCTTTCCCTGAGGCAAATGTAGAAGGAAAGGTTGAGGCGAAGGGAGCTGCCCAGTGCTTTCTTTGCAAACCTACTTTCTAATACATTCCTAATAGAAGAGTTACTGCTCACGCAGCATGTTGCAGTCCTTCTGGCTATGTGAATTTATACTGGAAGAATGGTTCAGCACATCCATCCCTAACTGCGGCTTCTTAAGTTTTTTCTTTAAGTCTTTAAGTTTTTTCACTCCACTTCCAAGTTATGCTCCCAGCACATTTCCCTTTGCCAAGTTTCTGGGTGACTGAGACACAAGCCTGCTTAGTGCCTAGCACCGGAGAAGACCAAAGCACGCGCCAGAGAGCTTAGTCAGCAAAAGCCAACAGATTTCAGGCTTTACGTATGTGAGCCTCTACTCACTCTTTTTTTCTATTCATTCCTTTTGAACTTTAAAGGATCCTGTCTGTTGTGGATGCCAATATATATATATATATTTGATAGACAAATGTTGACGGTAACTCCTCCTAAATCCAAGATGCTTCACAAAAAGCACCACAGCAAACAAAAGGATCTCTGCTCTTCGGGGAAAGCAAAGTAAAGGACTTTTCACTAAAAGAAGATGCAGACTGTACAACAACTTCTTAGAAGAATATTTACAGTAATAGTCTGTCTTTACATTTAATGATATATATAAGAAAACAGAAACAGAACAGATGATTTCTGTAAAATGAGAATACTAAGAAAAGAGGAACAAGGAAGCATTTTTTTGTCTTGTTATCTCTCTCTAATAAATGCTACTGGAGCATATGAAAAGGAATGCAAAGGTGCAATTTGTACTTGTAAGGTATATACAGTGAAATATTAGCCCTAGTAAAATGAATAGGAAGCATTTATATTAGTATGACTAGTATTTCAAAAAATATATGCTAAATAGTTTTACATTATACACCCAACTGTCAAATGTGCTTGTGAACATTAGAGAATTCACAATGAATTCTTCCTTTGCTGTCTGTCTTATTAATCTTATGTTTTTATCCTATTTCTATAAGGAACCATACTGTTTGTCATTACTAGCAATTTTTGCACTCTCATGAATTTGATTAAAAATAAGAACTGCAAATATTAAAGTTATCCAGTATTTTAGAGGCTATGTAGATATAGGATGGAACAGAAAACACGAGGAGAAAGGGTGAAAGGATATAGAAACCAGGCAACTAGTAAACTGGGCTTTTGACTGAGCCAAATGCTGGCAGTAAGGCTGCAAATGCTTGACATAAACAGAAAATGCTATCCCTATAGGGAAGAGCCATCCCACTGCAGCTTCTACAGAAGTAAAAATCTTTATATTCTCTGGTCCTTGAACGCTACTATGCTTCTGTTGTCACATTCCTTCTGTCTAGTAGACACAGCTGCACATTCATCCATATGTACCATTTCAGCATCTCTAAAAACCTTTAATGAAGTTTTTAAAGAAATCTGACAAAGCACCACAGAAAGCTTGTGTTTTTCTATCCCATTTATTTTAGCTGCTGGGTGATTAAAGTGGACCAGATGTCAATAAATGCAGAAGAAAAAAATACTTATCTTTATATTTCACATACGCATTCTTGTTACTTATAAAGTGGAAGATTCCTATGACTGCCAATAATGATTTGCCTGCTCTTAACTGAAAAACTCTCCATGATTGTCCCATTTGTTAGGCTACATAGTTGTAAATTGAGTGTCCATTTTTCTCATGTTAAAAAAAAAAAAAAGTATGTGATTTGATATTACTGCATATTTTGTTGTCATAACCACTGCTGCATGAAAGTAGCAAAGGCTTCCAACATCTCCCTGCTCTGGAGCATGGGAACAGATTGAGAAACATTATCATCTGCACGTGTTACTGCAGCAGCATTCCCTTTGTTGTCAAACTAAGCTCGGGTCTATTCCAAAAATTCAAGTCCAAACCTAATTTCTGGCAGGACCTGCCGGATCAAATATGTCTCCTTGGCATTCATTTGCTGTGTGAAAGCCTCAAAAGGACAATGAATGACAGCCAAACTGATTATCAGTTTCAGCGAGTGAAGGTCAGCAAGTGTAACATCTGCCTTGCTGGTGCTTGCCTACATATTCATGCGCAACTTTCTGCTCGTGCAGAGGTCACAAAAACTCACAGAATGAACAAGATCCCACTGGAACCGTCTGCTACCATGGACATGGAGACAGCTTGTTTTCTTACCTGTTCAGGCAATTTTTTTATAGCTGCATGGGTCAAAAACTACTCATTAACCAGTACTCATTAGAATTTTTTATTTTGTTTTGGTTTGTTTGGTGTTTTTTTTTTTCATTATGCAAAGGAGGATGACCAGCATGGCATATGAATAGTTATTCCATCTTTTACAGCACATGCTGATTCACTGAGCTAAGAAAAATTACTAACAGTTGCATAGTGCCTTTCCCATGAAAAAGCTGCCTCAGGCATTTCACACTATTATAGAAGAAATGAACCAGCTCATCATTTTGTGTAAATCAATGTAGCTCTGTCACTGGTTAACACAAATTACTTGTCCCAGCATGCTTATTAAAACCAAATCTTCAAAATGTCAAATATAAGGCAGAAAATCAAGTAATTTCCACAAACACTTGAAAATGCAATTTTTCCTCTGCCATGATCTAGGAGAATGAGCGGGTCTCCCTACCATTAACTTCAAGAATATTTCTGTATATTGACTTTTAAAAGTTTTACTATACATTACACTATTTGAACAAGTCCACTCCCAAATTGTACAAGTTGAAAAGATATGTTTTGAGTTCAGAGACACCGAATAAAAACATATTCCAGAGTGCACACTGCAGAAATAAAACTTTTTTCTCAGAAAATTTGGAAACACGGGAACCAGTAAGGATGAAATGCTTCTTAAGCTGACAACTGCTGGATTTATATCATATTTTGCTTCAGGTTCAAGTCTTTATAGTTGGGGACAATACTCTTGAAATTTTCTAAAGAATACTAAAGTCTGTGGAAGATATTCAGTGCATCTGCCTCCAAATAACCCCAGCTAAATTAGTTTTTGTGATTCCATAGCATAGACATGAATTAACACAAGGCAGGCAGTGGAGCTAAGATGTCTGAGTGAGTACTGCCCAGTTTTGGGTACATTTGGCTGGAAAGTGGCTGTGCATTTTTGCAGCCTCCTCATCACTCCCAGGAATAAGCAGCTCTTCAACATTGTGTGAAAGATGATCATGGTTTAAAAACTTGAAAGACTGCAGACATCTTACTACATGTAGGTTTTGCTAATAGATTTTCTCCTTCTTGAGTTATCACCATATGCTATCATTCCTCATTTTACTTCATGCTTTTTCAACATTATTATTCAGCAGCAAAACTAGTGGAAATTTTTACTTATCAACACAGGATATGAAGTGCTGTAGGCTCTTAATGAGGACTCTAGAATAGATCAGACAGAATCTTAGAAACTTATGTTTGTAAACCAAAGCTGTATATTTAACAGCCAGATGATTTTCATACTCAAATTAGATACTTTAGTCAAAAAACAAGATTACATATAGCTGCAGCTGGAGTGTTTAAAAACAGACTATTAAATACATAAAAGAAGTTATTAATAGCGGTGTAAACCAATTCCATGTGGGTTTGCTGGAAAATCAGCTGGATATGTATGGGTATAGTCCAATTCAAGGAGATTTGCCTCAGACAACAACAACAAAGCTTAAACTTTGCTTAAACAACATCCTTTCTCAACTGAATTTTATTTTTTCACAAGAAGATGATATTTTTCTGTATAAATTACTTAAGTACAATAGAGCAAAGAGATATCTAGAAGAGACCTTATATGGTCCTATCTCCATGTACTCTAGATAGAGCACAGAAAGCAGACTTACATATATTCTTTCTATGCCAATATATGCCAAACAAAAAAACAAGAGAATACTTTTTCTTGCTTACATAATGTTATAAATTCATACACACATATACTAGTGTGTATACACATATACTAGTTTGCGGGTACTTGAGCTGAGAATGGTACCATGAGCTTCATTCATTAAGCACAGATGTAACCTTCCACTCATCACTTTCTTATCACACTCTGTGAAGTGTAATGAAAACCTTCATTCCAAGTGAGTTCTTTATTTTCAATCAATTATTTTTTATCCCTCAAATAAATAAAAGGTTAGTTTAAGTTCATTATTAGATGCCAACTTTGCCGTTAATGATCATGCTCTTGCTATTGTCCTGGATTGCATCATAGTTAATGTTTATATTTATTATGGTAAATACTAATTAGTATCTAGATAGTGTGCCCCACTGTTGCAACTGCTGTTATAAAAACTGCATAAGGACAAGGTGTATAGCAAACTGATGAATGCAATTGCAGGAACAACTATATTAGTTCCACAATACCACAGAAATGTTTTATTTAAGAAGGACTGGCCAGATGAAAAACCAGCAAAAGGAGAAAGTACAATTACATCAGAAAAAGTGACAAGAGGAGAAGAGAAAATATTTTGAAACAGAGCAAAAGAAAAAAAATCTGATGAAGGACAGAAGTTAAAGCTCTTACAAGAGGAAAAATATATACATAAAAAAAAAAAAAAAAAAAAGCACACGAAGTTGTTGAGCACTCAGCTTTCAGACACCACTTATATACCTTCAGCTGGCCAGTAACTCATCTGTCTGATGTCTTTGCACTTGTTCCCATCCCAAATAATACCCTGTGTTTGGGGGACTGGAAAGCAGCTTTCATAGAAATAGTGCCTAAGATGGAAGGATGCTGGAGGCAATATACAGCCAGTCTCGTTAGCCATTTGCAAGATGGGAAAAGTGCAGCTTTGGCTTGATTCCATTTTACCACGTCTATGCTGTGCAACAGAGATCACCGTAGCTTAGCTCGATACCTAGGATGCCAAGATGATTATAACTCTAGCATCTATGAATTTGAGTGATTAACTCTGAAAACAAAAAGGTTTTATATGCAACACATATTACAAAATTGCCAAATCTAAGACAAATAAGATGATAGTTGATATCTCAACTCAAGCTGATCAGCTTTTTGTTGAAAGATGAATTACACAGAAAAAGACCTTCAGAAAAATTAAAGTTACAGAGGAAAAATTCAAATGTGGATTTTTTTTCCTATTCTCTGTTGAAAAACAAAATATTTCAAGCTGTTCATTTTCAGATTATGCCTTTTGCCCAAATTATGCCTTAGAAGTAGTTTCTAATTAAAAATAAGTCTTTCCACCAGTTTTTGAGAACTGAAAAAGTTACTTGCAACAATCCTCTTATAAAATGATCCTTTTTCATATCAACTATAATCCCTTGAAAATCAGGCATTTTATATATTTCTATATAAATCTTCATTTTTCAATATTGCTGAAGGCATGTAACTTCTGAGTAACATGAGTAAAAGCATGTAAGATGTACTCTTGAGCACACTGATAAATGAAAAAGTAGATGAGCTCACTACTCTGTTAAATCAGAAAGCACTCTCCCTCACTGCCTGTGAGAAATTGAATAGTCACGGCTATTGTGCAACTTTCAAAAAACAGTTCACTTACTTCCATTATTTAAAATTAGATTATTAAGCGTTTCTTTCCAGAATAATAACATCAGGGACCAATCTCTATATACATCAGCTACAAGTCTCTACATAACAGCTGCTTCTGCTGTAAAATCACACAGACAAAAAATATTTAAGTTTATGAGATAAAAAAAACCCAACTGTTTCTAGGACTTAAAACCTTCCCTGAAAATCATGTCATACTTTTTTATATACTTCTTTTTATAGTCCTTTTCTTTTTTTTTTTCCCTTTTGTCACAGAAATGCATGCCTTCTGGTGTAGGCACTCACAGAGGAGCTGCTCCTACTCTCCCAGTGTTATGAGCCTGACATTCTTGCCTGTGTAATGTTTGCTGAGTAAAACATCAAGTCTTATTTGGAGCACACTTCTTATTCTAATCCAGTGAGACACTCCTTCACATGCTTAACCTCAAACATTTCAGAGGAGCTAGTGAGGCCACTGGAAGTATGTGCTTAAGCACTAATTCATGACAAATGTAAAACGCGGTAAGGGAATGTAGTGCCCACAGAACAGACAAACACATGCTGCATGCTCTGAGTGGATAGGTTTGGTTTTCAGGGTCATTTCACTGAATAACATTTGCAGAAATGTAGCCTAATTTTGCTTTTAAGTTAGCATGTGAAAGAGAATACACTTTCAGCTAAATAATATATAAAGGAAAATGACTCTAAGCTAGGCATCCTATTAAATCTCATTTCTTCAGTTGAGTCATTCATATGCAGTTCACGAGGTCAAATAATTTACTTTTTTATGGTTAATTACAACTTTTGAAGGAAACTAAAAGGCCTTCATATTGTGTGTCTGCTAATAATTACCGGTAATGTGATTAAATTCATGTTTAATGCTTATCTAAATTAGCTCATTAGCTTGTATAGATGTTTGAAAATCTCCAAAGACTGAAAAATATTCTGCTTTCATTATATTCCTGATATGGATCTAACAGACTGTGGCTGCCATATTCATTACTCTTTCTATACATAGTGCTGTATAGAATATCACTTGTCTCAAACCAATTATTATGCAAATCCCAAGATCTTCCTGCTTGACACTCCCCGGTGACAATGAAATCTTGTTTGGCTTAAATAATCATTTGGGAGCCATTTATGCTATGAATGAATATTATAAATTTTGCATACTAAAAAACTATATTTTCTTAAATCAGAGAGTAACAAGAAAGAGAGAACATCAAGAAGAATACTTTATATTTACTTGAAACTGAATTCTGTTTTCTTGATACTTTTTCTGGGGTATATATTACCAGATGAAAAACAAGACTAAGGTCTTGATTAGTCTTATTTATGCTGCTTATTTTTCTTATACTGAGAAACTTCTTCCCTTTCACTGATTTCAGCAACATTAATCAGAGAGGTAAGTACATCTCATTGGAGACACGGAGTTCCATTATTATCATTCTCTCTCCACTTCCTCCCAAAGAAAATGCAAGAGAAAAAGTGAGAGTTGTGATTGTTTTGGTTTTGGTTTTTGTATATAAAACAACTTATGTTTTATAAAGCCATAAGAGATGCATAATTACATATCAATATATTCTAAAACTGTTTTACAGAAGTGTGTAATCATACACCTTTACAACACTAAACTGATTAGAGGTATATAAATGTACTTATTTTCTTTTATCTGTTCTTTTTGATGTAACTGCACAAATTTCTTTAGCAAGACTTCCTGAAGAAAATCAGAATTTCATTCTCAGCTATAATGGGACCCGAGTTTCATCTGTATAAGGAATTTAATCTTTTGTTTTGTTTGATCAGCTGTTTAAAACATACTCATACATTAATTGTAAGTAACATTCTAAAATATTTTAATTTTTTAACATTCTGTGATTTCTTTGCTGTTTATCATATAGATTATAACTCCATATCCTACAAAATGTGTACTATATTAAAAATAAGTTCACGGAATTCATCAAAATCACAAATTAAAAAGTTTTCCTGCTGACAAAGGAGGACAAATTAATAGAGGAAAGATTTTTGCTCCGACTTCTCCATAATAAGGAGGACATTAACTCTATTAATAGTGCTACATTAAAATATCTCTCTGTAAAAATGTTTCATCATTCAGAACTGCTGACTCATGAGTTTGTTATTAGATAACCTTCCAAACTTTTAGCTGCTTATTCTATCTGCTCATTCTGCGCACTGGAAATTTCACAGAATTATTCATTTTGTGAACAAATTTAATAACTAGTAGTCAAACTCTTATCCGAGTAAAAAGAATGGCTAAACCATTCTTTTCCAAAGTTCAATATTTTTTTCTTTATAATAGATACTGTATGCTGCATTTAATTTAATGGCTTCAATCATTTCAGACCCAAAACACACAAAAACCCCCCAAAATTGTAGTTGAGCAAAAATAACAGATTTTGTTTTCTAGAAACCATTACATTCACTGCCACTATAGTCCAAGCCTGATCCATATAACCAAGGGGGAAAAAATCACAAATATGTTATTCATCCATTTTATGGAGGCATTTTATCTTCAATATCTGCACACCTCAAAGTTAGGGTCACTTGCAAACTATAGATAATCTAGGTAAACCTTGCTCCCAAGCGGCCATCAAAATCGAGGCTCACTCTCCTTGCTGCACAGGTCACGAGCCCCAGAGGTAACAGAATACCACACTTCTGGCAGACAGGAGCTCTCTCTTACCCTTGAATTTAGATGCAATGGTTATTTCAAGAATTGCTGAAATTCACATCAGCATTTTCTTGTTTTGTCACTGCAAAACAGAATAAATGGCAGATTTCTTAAAATCGAAACCCACAGTCTAATGGTACTTTTCTAAAAAGAATCATTTCTGTTCTCCTCAGTAAAACATTCTCAAGCATTACAGCATTCATGGGATCCAAATCTCTCCCTGAAGACTGAGTCTATATATATTTTATTTCCAGGTTCAATATTCATTTGAAGCTGCTAGGATAGGAATTTTGCCTGCCTTCTTTTTTTCCTGTTGGAACAATGTAATCATTTACAAATTAGAAATAGTGCATGTATGTTATAGTTCAGATGATAAATTATTTCAAGCCCTTCCATTTGTATAGCTATATAACTAGGAAAATGCATAAATAAAAATAATGTATTCTAGATGGTATGTAAAGTATATCACCCTGATGCAGACATGCATTTGTATTTGAACAGAAACTGACAAAGCTGCATTACACCCCTCAAGTCAAGTTTCATAGTGGTAGATGAAACAGTTACAACCTCACAACCCCATCTCCCTTGGGGAGCTCTCCCTGTGCCCTTGTCCCCTGCCTTTAGGGATTCATTTTGCTAACTATTGCTCTTGTTGGTGATCCTGAGCTCCCTGCAGCCTTTAGCTTCCCTGACTCTGACCTAGAGAACACATCGTCCCGCTATCGCAACCCTTCAGCTTTGAAATCTCCACTCATCATCCATCTCTGTGAGAAGATGCATCACTGGCATGGCTTGCCCAGACCCAAACAGCTGTATGTTCTGTGGGGCCCGAAAGTTTATTGGTGCAGAGTAGCTGAGGCCACCACAGGGTCCATCACCCTCCTAGCCCTTCCTTAGTCCAGCCCCAAATCCCACTTCTCAGTTTGAAATTTTCCATCAGCTTCTGGATTTGGAGAATCAGGTCCCAAAGTAAATATGTCTCATTTACTAACTTTCTGTTAGAAAAGTATAACCAAATATTTTTCAGGTGAAAAAAATAAGATCAAGTACAGTCAGTTACCTACTTTTTCATTTACTGATTATAGTGATATTTAAAAAGTATTGCTTGGCTCATCCATAGGATGAGCTCCTAGACTGCAGTTCTTATGTCATGGTGCCCAAGAGACTTTTCTTTGGATTATGAGGTGAGCAGTTTGACCATGGTATATATTGGGAAATCTGCTTGAGCTGAGCATCAGGTACAGTTAAAGATATGAGCAAGAGATGCTCAATCTGCGTTCTCATGAAATAATGGATTTCCATTACACTAGAGAAAAAAAAAATCAACTCATTTCAGTACACTGATACCAACATTTTTGATTTGTGCTTATTTGAAAGGCTATTTTTACTAGAAATATATAAAAATATATTTTGAGTAAAATTACGAAATCTTTAGATTTGACAAAGAATGTTAATCTTAACTTTTTGACCTAATTGTAAATAAAACACTTTGTGAAAAATTGGTTTCTAGAGAGATTTTAATTTCACTATTCAAACACACCCATTATTTTAAACTTAAAGCATAAGTACTTCTTCTATAAAGATCTTAATATTTTCTGAAGAAGAATTTATATTATGCATCCACTGCAATTATAAAATTGGCTACTTTGACTTATTTTGCTCTTTTCTAAAGTATTATATTGCAATTGCCAAAACAGTATTGTAATAAAATACAGTTTTGAGGCTAGCTCCTCTAGCTGGTTTTCAATTCTTTCAACATTCATGTAAGGACCATTTGTACTGAACTGCCAGAGAACACATCAAAGAATATTTCCTGCTGTTAGCAGCAAGAAAATCTATCTTACCGCAGTACTAGAGCCTGGAGCTTACCTGCTGAATGGAATATTTTGTCTTGACTTTCAAAGCCTAATCACCTACTATACCCTTTTACTGCAAAACGAGACTTAAAATCATTTTTCGCTAATGAATACGCAGTAATTTACAGAAGTCATTTTTTTTTCTAACCACGTATAGTAAGTACATACGGCTAATAGCAAAAATTGGTTTAAATTAATCTTAAATATGACTAAAAATAACATTTTCATTGGCAACTTTTTGTAAGCTGTCAGAAGACCATTTTTTTAAACATTAAATGGTTATATATTTTATTCTAGAAAATAAATATGCTTTTTATATGTAAATAGACAGATCGGGGGGAAGGAGAGAGGATCATTTTTATCCAAATCACAAGCACTTAACTATTAAGAAAAAGGCTTAGCATTTTAACTGTTTCTGTTCCTACAAATATGATGCTAGAAAAAAGCTAGAGAATTCAGAAATGTCACACTGCATCTATGTAGCTAGTGGCTATTTGGCTCTGATTTGGCATGCATTAACAGATCCAAAAGATGTGCAGCTATTCATTTGCAATTCAAAATGTCTGCATAATAGTATCACTCTATGAAATACCATTTATTATAATAAACTATCCATTCAGTAAGGACTCTGATAGTTTAGGAGCGTTGATTAATGAATCCTTACGTCTGAAAAAACCAAATGGCAATAATCAATCATTTACAGGAACTCTAGGATATATACATATACATGCATGAATGTGTTCATATGTGTGTGCATGCGTATTGATGTGAGTATACCTTCTAACCTTTCTTCAGCAGTCATAGGAATTCACATTTTCATTACTCATTGCGGGGAATAGGACACATACCGGTAGTTCTAGTACTGTAGTATAACTCATTTTATATATCTGTATGAATAACATAGAATCATAGACTTGTTTTGGTTGGAAAAGACCTTTGAGATACATAACAAGTACAATAGTCCTTTCAGTAACAGATATGTCAAACAAAAACAGCAGTCTGCTGTAACTTTTTTCTGCTCGTACTTATTTAGCCTGCATTTACTCTAAAGATTTCACTATTTTGCTAATATGTGCATATGATTTCTGATTGATTTTCAAAATAAGCAATGAGATTTTCACATGAGAAAGAGCACTTACTTCATAGTGTTTGCACACTGCAAAATATTTAAAATGCACAGTATGTATAAAAGGCTATATGTAACATCTGTCTTGCTGAGTATTTGAAATGCAGACACAAGTGTTCTCTTTTCAATCCGTAGAAGGGAAAGTGCCACAATCTTACAGTGCACTTTATATGTTATCCTGCCACAAAGAGACAACCTGCTGGGATTAATTGGAAATGCATAGGAAAGCTGCTTTAGCCAAACAACACTGCTGAGGCTGTCATTCTAATGCTAGCAAATCTGGAGCTGATAGGGACAATCCTCCACACTCTGCAGGGGGAAAAAAAAAAAAAAAAAAAAAAAAAAAAAGAATAGATATACTTTGGATGGTCACATATCAAGATACGGAAAAGAACTAGCAGAAATAAGCAATATACTTATGGCAGTTACTTAAAGCAATGACACAGTAAGGAACGTGTCTGTAAAAGTAATACAGTTTTACATAATTGGACCATGGTAAATAGGATAAAAAGGAAACAAAGTATGTTTTTGTGGGGATTTTCTTAAATTATTTGAATATCTAAAGCATCTGAGCAATTACTTCCTAATGCAAGACACAACAATAGACTCCTCTGTGAAGGATACATTTCTGGCAAAGTTTTAACAAAATGTTCAGGAGTCTCTAGAGGAAGAGGAGGAAAATCATCCATAAGTAAGCAAACAAAAACGGCATTAGGACAAGAAACATTTGAAGACATTGGAAGAGGATTGGGAATGTGAGCTAACCCAACAAAAAATACATGGATTGGGATATACAGTAAACTGGGGAAAAGACAGTGATTGAGTAAGTGTAAGTAGATTGGGTTTACCTAAGAAGGACCTTCAGAGAACAGCTGAACAAGGATCTAGGAAAGGAAAGAAGGGAAAAAAATCTAAGACCAGCAGGCAAGCAGATTGAGGGCAAAAATCCTGAGTTAAAGATTGAGACAAAAAAAAAAAACCTTAGAAGGAAGAGCACAAACTGAAGAGTGCTGATGATGGATTTACTACTTGTGGACATGGGATCACAGGAGAATTGGTAAAGCAAGAGAAGTTGATTAAGTTGAGAAGCCAGCCAGAAGGCAGTAGAAACAAAGGAAGCTCAAATAGAGAATCTTTTCTAGAGAGGACAACAAAAATAGGTTATCACAACAGTACAGCCTATTCAAGCAGTTGGAATGAAATCCTGAACTTCCCAGATATAAATCTAAATTTCTAGACATAGGAACAGTTCCTAGGTTCGCCTGTTTAATTATGCATCTCAATCAGATGGAGGAAGAAAACTTGTGTGTTTGGATACAGAAGAAGCTCAAGTGTACACAGTGCCGAGCCAGCTCTGGACAAGTGAGGGCCATGGCTGTGGGATGCACCAAGGGGAGCAGCAGCCCCATCTCACAGCGAAGGGGAGCTTAGGTAAATACAAGATCCTGTGAAAAATTAGTGTGGAGCATTCATCAAAGAAAATTTACATAAAAGGGAAATGGAATATAAAAATTATGAAAACATTTAACACAGCATGCAATTTTCCATGCAAGGCATTTTAGTTTTTTTTACAAGACTTAAAATGTGGTGCCACATATGCTTAAAATGCTTAAACATGCTGTAGCATTGTTTAAAGCCATATATGATTTTCAGCTATCAGCAAATGTTTATGAGATGCACCAGCTGAGTATGTGCAATGCATTAGTAAAGGTTTGTATAGAAAACATCAAACTGCTACTGTTATCAGTTTCTCTGTTAGATCAAGTAGCACTTGTACAATGATTTTAGGATGTCCCAGCCATGTGTGACCTATGTAGCTGTCATTCCTATTTTTTTAAAAAGTAATTTTTAAATAGATCTATTAACCAGAACATTCTCCATAACATTTAGTTGAAAATAAAAAAAAAAGAAAAAAGAAAATGCTAGATTCCCAACTTATCACATGCCTAATAAAACCTCTACACCTCCAAATGATAAGATCAAAATTAAAATATATTGAAGTATCATGGAAATCTGCATAATTATCTCATTATTTTACATGTAAAGCATTATGGATAGGTTATACTAAACACTAAGTGTACCTTATGCTTAACATGCTAAGTATTTACTCATCATAATATCCACCAGTGAGGAACAGACAATAATTGGAGAACAGAGATTTTAAAGAAAAAGAAAAGGTGTAACACAAACTAGAAAATCACAAATCAGGCTTCTTAATCATACTTTAATCTTGAGTGATTAACTAATCAAAACATATGGGTTCTTTTGAGCATTTTGATGCAATATGTTTATATTCTTTAGATACCTTTTGGCTCTACTCTCCCTCTCTCACTATTTGAAATGGAGGTATTTGAACTGAGAGGATGAGAAGAGAGAAAAAACGAGATAGAGAGAGAGACATTTTTCAAGCTTTCTTAGAACTAGGACTTTTGTGGTTGGAGGGCAATAACATCCACATATATACAGCAAGAGAAATGGTGCAGTTTTTACTTTACTGAAATTGATGGTGTTTCATCTTGGAATTACAGGGAAGTAATACCTCTTGTCCTCCCACAGATACTTTTCCATATGAATAATTCCAGGCCTGTAATTTAATTTCATGCATACTACTTCAGTGGTACAGCTTTCATGCAGGAAGTTATTCTTAGGTCAATATTTTCAGGACAAGACATTAAAAAATGCAAGTGCTTCTGAACATAATAATGACATAAGAATAAAAGAATAGTTAAAGTTAGCAAGCAGTAGTTAAATCTACTGCCTTCAATGTCCAGCAAATTTTCCCCACAGCCTGGGGAAGACAAAACTGTAGACAAAAACTGCAGCACTCGCTCATTCATTTTTCATTCACAAAAGTGCTCAGACACTAGATCCTTCATTTTCGGTAAATGGTGAAATTCAGAAACCAGAATCTCTGTTTTTACAGTAAATTTCTTTCACTATTTGTTGCAGTTCAAACAGCTCATTCTTCTGTCAGAATCACATGATGTTCTGTGAAAAGCTGCCCCCTTTTTTGTCTTTCAACCAAATACACATTTCATTTTGTTCTTCAGAAGAGAAATATCTGCTTGAACAAATTTACCACAAATATTGAGGAAAGAGGAGAAAAATGAACTGTTCCACCCTTGAGTACACTTTGCTTCTTGAACAATCATTTATAATGTTAATTACCTCTCTTTTGCTGTCAGCTTTTTT
>NW_010580923.1:21220-37511 GCF_000705375.1 Tinamus guttatus | reverse complement strand
TTTTTTTTTTCATTAGTTAAAGTGCACTTCATTTCCATGGATACAATTAGTCAGAATATAGGCTCCAGGATCATCACCGGATCAGACGGGATTCTTTCAGCCCGTGTTCGGTGCAGCAATTGCCCACATATCCGAGATCAATACGGGCAGCTCACAGGTAGGCAGGTGCAGGGAGGCAGTGGGAAAGCAGAGGATTTAGCCAGAGCGCAGGATCTGCAACAAGAACCTGCCCTGGCCGGAGAATTAAACTACTTTTCCAAAAAGCAATGAGCTCTGAGGATTTGCTTGCTCTGAAGGTGGAGTGGGGGGAGGCAAAGGGGCAGCGCGGGCCCCGTAGCATCTGATGAAGCCCAACTTGGGCTTCACGCTGATTGAATCCCAACCTCAGATGCTCCAGCTCAAGCTTCAGTCCAAAGCAGCCTCCTTAGGCTTCACTAATCCTTATTACACAGTGATTTCAGCTGTACCTGCACCTCTTTATCAGGTTACAGGATATTTTCAGCCAGCACAGAGGTCTCGGTGCAGCTCGGCTTCAAAGCGGCGGCCGGGGGGGGGCCGGCCCCCCCGCCGGTGCCGCATCGCCACGGCCGGGGAGGGGAAGCCCACGGCTCCGAATCATCCTAATCTGCGGGAACCATCAAATAAGAGTTTCAAAGATCTCCTGCTCCAAAGGGAGGCATTAAGCTCACTGGCTGCCCGGCCAGCATTGCACCCATCACACCATGAACCTGCCACAGATGAGTTAAGTACCATTTCACATGCCCCCAGTGGCCGCGTTTAAAATACAGTGTATCAGGAGCAAGATAAACCAGGAGAATCATTACTTCAGTGGCACCTAACCCTATAATTGAAAGGGTTGTGTTGTTGTTGCTTTTCAGAACTAATTTTATAAGGTCACCCTGGTATTTCCTTTGCTGACCACCTTGGTACGGTGCCCTCATGTTGCTGCTCTTACCCATTGCAGGGAAAGGTACTTCAGGGCTGAAGCGGTGGCAGGTCTGTAACCACTGCCTTCTCTCACACTGCAATGGTCTGCAAGACTCAAACAGCCAAAAACTAAGGATGAAGAATCTGATCATTTTATAGCCAGATCACCTTGCCCATCTGCAAATGTGGGATGTTCTTCCCTGATAGAGACCATAGCAGATAGTAAGGCAATACTACATTTAATCTCAGAGAGGGGAAAAAAAAAGACAAAAAGCAGCCATTAAATCACTGGCTTGTGCCAGTGTGAGCTGGCACAAGCAAAACCCTGGGCTGCATCCAAAAATACTTTAAAATTCTGCCCAAGTGATATGAGTGGAGTTCAAGGCATAGCACACCACAAACCACCCCAACAACCAGAGAGAAACAACGTCCCCGCGTTTGGCTTAAACAGCAGAATATTTCCTCTGCAGAAAGCTTTCTAATGACACTCAGGTATAGGTTTGCTGGGGCAAAAGGAGCCACCTGGTCCAGTTATTGACTTTTCCTGGAGAAGGAAATTTCTGCTGCAATCCAGGGAGGTGTCCAGGGTCCTTTGCACCAACTGCATTGGCTTAGCTCACCTCATTGCACCTCCTCCCTCGCCTCAATGCACCTTCCTGTGGTCTGCAAGGCTCATTTCCACCCAGATTTGCTGCATTCAAACTTCAGCCCCTGGGATTTAGGCCCACTTTCCTTTTTCCTGCATTTTTCACTCCTTCCCCCTCTCTTCCTCTCACCAATTAGCACTAGTTAGATCTGATAGAGCCTCCTTGGTGGAGAAGAAACAGAATGCAGTTGCTATGAAGTGTTTTTTTTTTTTTTTTGGTAGTTTTTGGGTTATTTTCCCCAGTGATGCTGCTGAACACAGGCTGAGGTTCTTGGCCCTGCCCACCCTTCAACAGAACAAGCCTCCATTAGACCCAAACCTAGGCAAGCAAAATCACTTTCTCAAAGCAAAAACCAGCTAACTGATGATGTGCTGGAGATTCGTCTCGCATGCAGGCAACGGCCAAACCCCTAAATGACAGCAACATCCTGACCAACACCAGCAGCAGCCTCCTACCTCCTGAGATATCACCTCTGCAAATAGTCACAGAACCAGAACTTTACCCCAAAGGCGTTTCAGTGATAATTCCACTTGGTCAAATCTGCTTGGTGAATCACTCAAACACATCTGTTGGAAAGGATGGGAAGAGCCTTCCCCGTGCCTCTTACATGAGCACAGGCTGAAAGTGCAGAGCCCTTAGAGCAACACGTGTTGGCAAGGAACCACACACAACAAGCAGCCTAGCAGATTCTGTACCCATGCTGCTTCCCTAAGGGTTTCAGACACAGCCTTATGTCAAGCCCTACCAAGAATCCTGTCTGAAAGGAGCTGCTTAAGAAGAAAAAATACAAGGAACAGCTATTACCCCGCAGCCCTCTGTCCCAGACTTGCAATCACGTGTCTGCATCCAGAGCCCCGTTCTTCACACTGGCACTTCAGGGACTGGAAGGAACAATGACCCGCGCTCATTTAGGAAAGAGCTGTTGATCTTAGCACAAACATTGCCCAATTATGTGAAAGGGCTCAGTGCCTTGGACACATGGATGTAATTCATGAAGGAATCCAAACAAGGCAAGATCAAGGAATCCTGATGGGTTGTGCAACATTAGACAAAGAACAAATATCAAGAGTCGCTAAGGAACATCATGGCACTGGGGTGTGCGCCAAGACATCTTGATATAGAAGTTTAACTGTGCCTAAGGGCATCTCAAAGAGAAAAAACATGCACCATCCCACTTGTGCAGCTTCTTGCTCTTTTTAGCACTTATTTTTCCATTGCCACCTGCTCCAGATCACCCATACATGGCCTTCAGAGGCTCCCAACCCAGCCAGGCTCCCTGATACACATCTTTTGCTAACATTCACTCAATACTCTTGCTATCTATTTTTTTTTTTTTTTGGTCTTCTGGAACAGACTGCAGATGCTAGTCCAGCTGTTAGGATTGCTGAAAACAATACAAAAATAATCAAAACAACAACAAAACCAGAGGCATAAAACTGAGAGGCAACTAAATATCTCCCCGTCAGAAAGTGAAAAAGCAAAACTGCAACAGTGGGTTGCAAAAGCAAAATCTATTGAACTTAGCAACACGTCCTTTTGTTTATGAACCATCTGAAGTGAGTTTTACCCTGCAAACTCCATGGGGATTCTTGATTTCTCCAACCCAATTAACTAATTTTCCTAAATCATACTAAAGTCTGGTCATTTGATCTGTCACTCAGAGTCTGTGCTGTGTGTAAATAAAACTACCCCATAGTTCTGATTCTACTGAAGGCCACAAGAAGAATAGTGGTATCTTTAATAGGGTTATTAGGATGAATATGCTCCACTAGTTCACCTCCATACAGTGCTTTTCATCCAGAAAGAGGGTAAAGAGCTCAATTTTGGCAGGAAAAAAAACTTGAAAATGACTGAGAGGAAAACTATTTTTAGGCCTGCCATATATTTAAGATCATTTAAAACCTCGGGTAGGCTATGTTTGAGCAGGAGGCTCCATGGTACCTTGTTCCTTGGATGCCCTTTGCATACAGCCACCAACATACAGCCTACCTTCTCCCCTCTGCATACACAGAATAGCTTCATATACAGCTGGAGATATTAAATACATGCCCTGTTGTCATGAGGAACATCAGGAATGGCCATAAATAACCTGAGAAAAACACCAGAAAGAACATCTCATGCTATTCCTATCCAGTGGACAAACTGAGACCTGCTCAGTCTAATTGCAGTAGACACCCAAGCACAATCCTCACCCAAGCTCTCGAGGGGAGAGGCAGCCCTTCCTTCACAGGCCCCCAAGCAGGATCCTACATTGGGGTACCTCTGTATAGCATTGCCCCACAAAGACTTAAACAGCCCTTATCTCATTGCACTGACCATACCTGGACCCTAGAGATGGGCTTGGAGGGACATGTCCCACCAAGGGCCCAGAATTTAAGCATGTATTTGAAGCCCAAATTAGGGGACTTTCTCCCATTCCTCTATAACCAATGGAAGAAAAAAGCTGGAGGAAAAATGCTGGACATGCAAAGGCAAGACTAGCTTAATGGCGTGAAAATTATGGTCCAATTTGTATGTTTTAAGATATAAAACCCATTAGGTTCAGAGCTGCTTTCCTTTTCTAACTTCATGCATAACCCCAACAGCTTTGCAATCACCACTCATGCCCCAAGTCCTTTGGTTTTGTTTTCTTTCTGCAGGAGCTTTTGTCCACTGGGACCAGATGGAGATATCAAACCTCATTTACAGCACAGCTAATGTGCTTAGAGCCAGGATAAGGTGATAATTCAAATGGAAACACTGCGGCTAGCTCAAGCTTTAGATATTTGCATTTCTTCCTGCTGTCATTTCAGTATCAAGCCCAGATAGACAGATATACACAGTACACAAATATTGCTTTTTAAAAGGCACTTTTTTGATTTCCATTTTATAGTGATATTTGATCTGTTTCCCCAGCAACTTCAGTAGGACTGACTGTCGCAGAGGTGTAACAAGAGCAGTAAATTGTATTTGAAATTCATGTCATGTAAATAAGGACTTCAGACCCAGGACAGCTGCTGGAGCAGTAGCTCCTAGTCCCAGGCTCTCACCACCCATAGCTGGACACAACCCTTCTCCAGGACTGGTCTCAAATCATCCATTTTCTGAGCTGCTCCTGCAAGCTGGCCTGCGACAGTAGGTTTTATACTGCAAAAATAATTTTATAGCCTCATGAAAGTCATCATTATTATTTTATGGACTTTTAGGCAAGGCTGCAGCTCACCTGCTTGCAAGATTCACTTGCAGCCACCCCTTTAGGATGCACCTTTTCCAGAGCATGTGGCAGCTGCCACCACCACACACGTCCCTCTGCTCCCTGCTCCCCATCTGTGCCCTGCAAGGCTGGGAACTCCCCAGGTGCAACCAGCTCCTCCAAGACTAGCCCAGCCCCTTCTGCACAAACACAAGGCTGATTAACACAGAGCTCATTAGGGAAGGAGGAATCGAGCACCTTGCTCATGCATCCGCATCCCCAGAGCGCTCCCGCCTAGGTATGGCACAAAGCTGTCCTCAGCACATTGCAGTATAGGCAGAAACATGGCAGGAGGGTGGCAAACACCATCTAGCTTTGACATGTGCTATCATAGGTGTGAATTCTTATTTTAAACCTCCTTAGGCTGTCAGTGGGATATAAAAGGTTCACGCTTGTGATATTTTGCTGATCACCAAAGCAAACCCCATAGCACACTTTCTCTCTAAGGCTCTAACCCCAATTGCAGCTTCTAAGCTGGCCCAGTTAAGAAACACTGGGGACTCCCAACTGTGCTTCAGTGAATGCCCTGTGAGGGCTTTTCTCCAGGGTAACGCAGCTGATCACATCTGCATCTTCTGGCTCATCTCTACATATAGACCCTTGCGCTGTGAAGCATCTCCTGGACAGTACCACATTTCTGAGGTCTGAGGGGCTCCAAAGCTGCACAAGTCCCTGGTGAGACCCAACTCAGCTTCCTCCAAGCAGGATTGCATAGAGCAGGGACTGTCCCACACAGAGCCCACAGTCCCCAAAACAGACCCTGTCCTGCACACTCTGCAATGGCCGGTTCCGAGCTCCCCATCACCTGCTGATCCCTCATCTCACCTCGCAGCCAGGGACTGCACAGACTTGTGCAATAACGCAGGTCAGCAACGAGGACAGCTCAGAATGTCCCCTCTGCAAGGGGACATCCCGCCAACACACCACGGCAAGGAGCAATAGAAGGAACCGTTGATATTCAGTCCAAGTTCTCCCTTGGAGGAAGGGGTAGCATTTATTTCCCAATTCCAGATTTTCTCCTGCACTTACTTGTTTGTCCATGAAAAAAAGAAAAAATAAGTCCTCTATTGTAAAACTTGTCAAATGAGACCACCCAAGCGGCTGAAGGGAGGGAATTGGGAAGGAAGAATAAATGCCTTGAAAACTATTTTCTTTTTGATGGTTTAGAAAGGGAATTGAATGTTATTGTCTCACTTTAAGTATGCTCTTTATGAGGGGGTCATGCAGCAGGCACATCATTTTCTAATTACAACCACGCAGATAACACAGAAACAAAATATATGGAGATTTTCCAAAACAGAGGATGCATTTTCAAACAATATACTGTACCACTCATCTTCCAAGCCTCAAAATAAAGACAGACACTTTACTCAGAGGGAACTAGATATAATTAAGCTGTTAATCACTTTCTTTTCACCAATTGTTTATTGCCAATGGGAAACCTAAACTTAATCAGTCGTTGGGTAATAATTGGAAAGTTTTGCCTGGGATTTGCCCGAGTTTCCCAGGGCATGCTCTCAGTGGAAACAGGCTCTCTAAGCCCACTTCCAGTAAAGACTGGATTCCGACTCAGAATAATGCTAGTAAAACCCAGAGAGTTTGCCCAGGAAAACTTGCTCAGTGCAAATCACATATGAAGGGACTTGCACAATGAAATCCCATTAAACTGACAGGAAATGAAGCTTAAGTGAAAACCAGCGCTCCTCCCTAAAGCTTTTCAGAGGCACAGGGAAGCCACGTGCCCTTCCCAGCAAATCCCTCCCTCTCAGTTTCAGGGAAAGGGATGCACTGAGATGCCGGGCTGAGCACCAGGCTCTCCCTGGGGTGGCAGCATCTCCACTTGGATGCTGTCCCCATGCCACCACCCTGGCAAAGGGCAGAAGGGGCCTTTGCGAGTACATTGCCCTCCTGTGGCTACTTGGGCAATGCAGAGCTCCCCGTCCGCTTTTTTAGGAGCTTATTGAGGCAGCATGAGAGCATCCTGCCACAGCAAACAAGCAGGTAGATTCATGGAATGATGTCCAAGCGCACGTTCATAAATTCCCCTGATATTGCCTTTTCTCCTCTCCTTCCAAATGATACTGCAAAAGTATTTAACAAAATAACATGGAGAAGGCTTAGCTGAAAAGGATTTTTTTTGAGCTCTCATAATTCAGGTCTTGTTGAAAATATTTACACTTTTATTGAAAGCCTGAATCTCCACCCAGAAAACCCATTTTTGATTAGGTGTTTAGCAAATGAGTAGCGACACTTTCATTCTTGCAAAACTTCAGCATTTTTGTGTCCAAGAGGAACTTAGCAAAGGTTAGCAAATTTGTGTGTTGTTACTTTCATTGCTTAAAATGCTGACTTAAAATACTATTATTTTGTCCAAGTTTATTCTCATGAACCATACCAGCTCTGCCCAGTAGCATCCTATTGCTTTACCTATTTATCTTTCTGATTAGTGGAAGAGTTCCGCCAGGGACCAAGATTTTTTGTCTCAGTAGCTGCATCTTTTATCTCATTTTCCATCCAAAATACTAGCCTTACTTTCCAGGCACGTATCTGCAAACACGTTGTGCATTAGCGGACCCTATTGTAGGCCCTTTTTTCTTTGGGAAATATGGACCAGGAATACAATTTCATAGATTTGTTGCAGGATGAAGGAGGAGCAAAAGGAATATACAGCATTGAGCAAAGCTAAAGGAGCCAGCATTGATTAGGGAAATAAAAAGAGCAGCCAGGGGCACTGGGAGCAGGTGGGAAACACGCTCTGGGCAAAGAAAGTTGCTCCTTTGTCTAACTGCTTTCAGTCTGCACCAGGCTGGGGTGAAAACTCCCCTTTAAGCAGGGACCTGAATGGCAATTTGCACCTGTAAGCAGGAAACATTGCTCCAGGAGGGGTCACGCCAGGACAAAGCAGCATTTCTGCAAGAGGGGCTGGAAAGGTTGTGGGGTTTTTGCTTTGAGGAGTTGCTTTCCATCTATTCTACATCTCCAAACCTTTTAACTGAAGAACTTTCCAACCTGGCAATGACATCATGCCCCAAAACCCAGAAAAGCAGCAAACTTCACCTCTCCCCACCACCCAAAACTCAACTCAGGTGACACCAACCCATGGGCCATCCCAGCACAGCACATGGCCAGGCTGCACAGACACCAGAGTCACTTCTCTTCCCCGTACCAATTAACTGTACAAGATATTAATGATCAATTGGCTCCTGCTATGATCTCTACTCTTAGCTCGGGACCACTTGGAAGCCAACATCTCCTTGTTCTGCACACTTCTTTTGCCAGACAATTCTAATGAGGTCAAAATTTCCTTCCAATTTCCTTCCTTTCCTCTAATCTCCTCAAAGAACAAAAAGAAGTATGAAAAGAAAACACAATATTTATTGTAAATCAGTGACTTCTGCATTAAAATGATCAAAGTGTGTTTGCTGCATACTTGAAGTTCAGATGCAAAGGGATTTCCAACTTAAATAAATAAAAGATTGTTTTTCTGTAATGCAAATTGAGGAGGAGCGATCCACACACAATCTTCAGACGGGCTCTGCTGACTCCTGCACCCCACATATCACGTACAGACAATGCTCTTAACAGTTTCAAAAGAAACATCCCTCCATCTGAGCCCACTAACATGTGCCAGGGAGGGGGTAGACCCCATATGTGACAATATGTAGTTAACAGTATGATTTCTCAGTGCAGATATTGATCCTTGGGAGCAAAGTAGCACAGGGAATAGAGCGAAGCAGGGGGTGGAGAAGGATCTGCTGCCTGTTTTCTCATCTAACAACTCCCCAAAGAGACAGAGTCTCCCCCAATCCCCATCCCCACACATGACACGAGATCAAGCCTCCCTGGGGCTGCGCACTGTGCCTTTCAGGTAAGTTATACTATTATTAATGATCATAAAAGGAACTATCATGGTATTTTGCATTTCTTTCATCTGGCAAGCCTGCAAGCACATTTATTAATTGAGGAAGCCTCTTTTCTGCAAGGTAGGTTTTAGCTTTTCCCTTCTACCACCTTGTAGCTGGAAGCTGGAAATGATGCTCTTATCCAAGCATGGTCCCAGGAACCCAGTGCCACTGTGGGTGCCACCAGCATCCTGCAGCTGGGAACAGGAAGGGGACTGGTCCATCTAGGTGACCAGTGTCTCCGAAACAAGCCCAGCTCTCAGACAAGGGCTGGGAAATGGGAGCTGAACCTGGAATAGATGTGGCAGCCCCTTGGATCCCACAAACATGTCTACATGTGTTCAGCTGTCTCTGAGTGACTACGGCCATTAACTACATGAAGGAAAACATGTGCTTAAGTGTTTGCAGAATTCAGGAGTAAATCAAAAACTGGTGGGAGGGTTCAAAATTTGAGGAAATAAGTACACTTGCACTCCATCATCCTGAGCAAGCCATTTCCTAACATCTATTAGGAAAGGGCAGATATTCAACCGCAACGTGGCACCAGGCTGCTTGCAGAGTGCAAACTGCACCGGGGTTTTACATTTCTTGCACAGCCCAGAGGAGCCCTGTTTCCTGGCCTTGTCCAAGGATCACACTGCATCAACTTTTCATTTCTTTCAAATAGGATAAAAATAGACACTTATACACAAACTAGGCATTGCTCTGTGCGTACTGTGACCTCCATAATTAGCAGGTAATATTCACTATTTTTAAAAAAGCTGCCATGCTAAATAGAAGATTTTGCTTAATTACAGGCTAATCCTATTTCCACAGGACATGTAATCAGAAATTCTCTCTTGAAAGGGAAGAGGCCCATTGGAAGGGGAAAATGCTCTTGGGCCTTACGCCATGACACCCCAATCCCCACCACGACACCCCAATCCCCAGAGGGAGCTCGACTTTCCCCAGAGCTGTTTGCTGCAGCACCCAAGTCCCCACTATCCAGAAGGAACCACGACAGGGCTCAACTCCTGCCCAAGTCCCTGTCTTCCTCTGGACTAGGTGGCTTTTGTGCAGCTCCTCTCCATTATGCATAGCCTTCCTCTTCCCCTTAATGATTTAGTGATGTTTGTTCCCTCACACTGCGCACAGACCTTGCAGATCAAAATAGCCAGTCATCTAAAAAAAATTCTGCATCCTTTGTTCTTCAAAGCAACCAAATAATCTCGATCCTTTGAGAAAACTCAAAGGGCGAAGGCAAAGCACGAGGACGGGTGGGAACAATAGCAGCGAATCCCCCAATGAGCAGATGCAGCCACGCTGCCGTGTGGTTATTAGACAAAAAAACCCACATTCCTTCTAGTAAAAATTCTTGGGTCAATTACTTGTTGCCACAGGGAGATTTCCTAGGAGTTTTATTGTTATTATCACTATTCAATGATTATATGTAGCAACACAAAAGGTGAATTTTTATGCAAAGAGATGCAATGTTTGGTAAATCTTAAGCAACACACTGTGGAAGGGGGTGGAGAAGAAAGATCAAAGTCCTTGCAATTCCAGCATCATTGGGAGCCAACACTGCCCATTTACTATCTCAGAGGTCTCATATTTTCCTCATTTTGGACATTACACAGACAGTAGCAACCAAACACAGTCACAAGTGTCCAATTCTGCAGACGCAAAGGATGCACACACTCATCATCCTGCTTTGAGAAGGTGGAAAAGACCCTTTGGTTTACCTGGGACCCAACCAAGCTGCACATTTACATACTGAATGTTCTTCTGAGATGAGGCCCATTAACACCCTTAAACCTATCTCCAACTGATACCACCAATACTCCAGCAAGTAGGTGCAAATGGAAAGAAAAGCTGGACAAAAAGTTCTGCAGAACTTTCTCCTCAAAAAGAAAGTAATCTCTGACTTCCTTCTAGTGGTGGCTTTGCCCCCAGGGAGCACTCTCCCTTCCTCTGCAGCAATAGCTTGCAGGGTTGGCCAAGAAGGTGGTTGGGTTGTCTTTTTTTTGACTAAGGGCAGAAAGAAGTATCAAAATGAGGCTATAGGATTTCCCTCCACACCACAAACAGAAGCCTTCCTTTGAGAAGTAAGGGGAATGCTGATATTCATTGTGTTTTTTTTTTTTTTTTTTTTAAAACCATTTCTTTCTGTTTCTAATGTGAAACACACACACATTTCCCAAAACATTTCCCAACCAGCTGCAGCAAAAATGCTCCAGTTCACACCTGGAATTTGCACTGAGAATAAAGCTTGGATTTGCAGAACTTATCTCCCTTGGACCCCTTTGACAGCCTGGCTCAAGGGTTAGCAGGTGCCAACTTTTCTTGCATAAGAGACAGTCAGGGCAAGGTCTGTTGAACACAGGCAGTATAGAAGCACCGAGCTCTCTGCTCCTGGTCGCTGCTCATACCAAGATGCCAAGAATGATCTGCAAAGAGTTTACTCCATTTTGCTTTGTGCATGGTGAAAGATCTTGGTTTTTTTCTTGCTCTGTTCATACTATCGCATACAGGACTAGCTCTCTTCACAGTAACATGATCCTAATCCCTTGGTCTTGCTTGTGCTCAGAAGAAAATTTGCACATCTGAATCACATCCCCAGGGACCCTCTGGGTGCCTCACATAAGCAAAGCTCCTTGCAATCATAAGCCTGGCAGAAGCAGGGCCTAAAGAAGGCATCGTTCCTATTTAACTGGTTGCCTGAAGAGAATTAATCCAGTAAGTGCATGTTCTGAAACGATACATTTGGATGTGAGGGCTGATATGAAATGCTGTCTGGGTATCAAATAGGCAGCTGAAATATGTCTATCAAGCCCAGGGTCTTTGATCATCAGAAGTCACTCATAATTTACACATCACAAGAGGATGCTCAACTCCAGAAGGCACAGAGTCAGCCAAAAAGGGAGAAGGATCTGCTGAGTATTTGTGTCTTAAAGACATGCAGCCATTTAAAAAAATACAAAAAAAAAATAACCTAGTCACCTTCCCAAGGGCAGCAGCATCTTATGCTCAGACAATTTATATATGCTTCATGCAGCTCTTCACTCTACTATTCACCAAAGAGTTAAGAAATGTTTTCATTTCTAACACCACTAAGCAATCGCACATCCGATTCCTCTTACAAAATCATCCCGCAGGATCTCCCCTGGATTATTTACAGCCTCTTGAAAGGATGCTCGACGGCTGAACGGCAGAACAGCACAGTGCAACTGCATTTTAGGGCTAGGGACCTTATTCTCAGTGAGTTTCAGCTGAGGAACCTCTGCAGCCTCCCATCAATTGCAGGACAGCAGTGTCCTGAGTCAGGTCAACCCTGGGGGCTCTGCAGACTTCAGAGCACAGAGAGGTAGCCAAAGAGCAAGCAGAACCATTCCCAGCACCTCCTCCACGTCAGGAACAGCGGGAATGAATGCACGATAGAGCCTTCTGCGCTTACACGATCAAAATGAGCACTATGCAGTCTCTACAAGGCACTTGAGATTATGTGATTTAGAAAAAGCCCTCAGACAGATTTATTCTAAGGTTAAACAAAACACTACACCCCTCAGAGGAGGGAAGAAACCCCTTTCCACTGCTCTCTGCATGGCTCTATCTACTCCACAGGTACCAGAAAAGAGCATACTGCAACACAGGGAAAGGGCAGGCGCTTCAGGGGTCCTGTGGCCGCGAACAGAACCATCACCCTGGATGAACCTGGAGCAAGGCCCGTGCAGCTCCACGACTCTCAGCTCACCTGCATGGCCAAGTCCTGCCCTCGCCTTTGCTTTGGGCCTACAGACCATTCTCCTTGGGCTTTGCGGAGGAACCCCACCACAAGGAAGCAATGACAGCACTGGGCTCTTCATCACTGCAGCTGCCCTGAGCAGCACAAGGCTCTGCCCCAGCACCAGGGCTTCAGGCTCCTGGAAGGGGGAGGATGCTGCCATGGTCTCTGATAAAGGCAAAGACCCGGCACATGCTCATGGCCACATCAAGGAAGAACAGGAGGCACCTGCGCTGCCTTCACTGCAGTGCAAACACCTGGGCTCCATGGTCCTGATACCTTCTCCTGCAGGAGATGTAGGGATGTCCCTGACTGAGGGAATATCCATCCTCCTCCGTGTATCAGTTGGCTCCCAGCATCTCTTTGTGAAGAGCAGAGTCCCCAAAAATGTCCAGAGGGAAACCCCATATTTGCTTGGCTCCTTGTGAGCTCCGTATTCAGCCTCATGTCACCCAAAGCTTTTGCTCCAGTTTACGAACTCCTTGAGCAAATCTGGTCCCAATTTTGAGCTGTTTTGAACTCAATTTGAGCTCATTTACAGTTTGGCGTTAAAAAAAAATAACAACAAGAACTGTTCTTTAAAATGGCAACTTTTTCCATAATTCATGCGAGACCAGATGGAACTTGGTGTTTTCAATTAAGTTTCAGATGGATTTTGTAATTTAGTTTTTGTTCAAATAGAGAGTTAGAGCAAAACATGGAAGAAGGAATGGAAAGCAGCGATTAATTCACATGAAGCTTAGTGGGAGGGTAGGTGTATAAAAGTCTTGCAACACAGTGATGTCGTCCTATGTATGCTAGCTGGAAAGGAAAGAAGAGAAGAGCAGAAGCTCTTTTTTGGGCTTATCCTTGTATTGCCCAGCCAGGATTTCTTTCCTCATACCAGACTGGACTTGTAGCCCCTCAGATCCAACATGCTTTATGCAACATATCCAAGCCATTTTGGAACTGTCTTCCAGCTTCTTTCCTTGAGAATTTGGTATTTTAATATCTAGATTAGCCAAAACAGCTAGAATAGACCATGGCAAAACCCAAACCTTTGACATTTCTTCCTAGCAAGTAACTCACAGATTGATGCTCATATTCGAATGTGCTCAGCAGAGACCAAATCAATACTCGAAAATTCCTCCTCCCCGAGGCACCACGTTTCAGGTATGGCGTTTTGTATTTACACGGGAATATACTGGAACCTTTTAATGGATTAAAAATAAGTTGCAGTTGATCATTTGTTTGTGAGGCAGAAAAGGCTTCAAAGATACACAAGCGGATTAAACAGAAGGGTTCAGATGATTCACGATCTGATAGAGGCCACCAGTCAGGAAGCGTCTCAAATGACTCGCTCCTTTGTGGCCACATCAAAGCACCCCGGAGTGACTGACAGCTTCTTTCTGACCACAGCTCAGGGCGGGGGACAGGGGTGGCAGCAGCGCCAGGTTTTGCTTTGGGGACGAAGGGGAGCACTTGCTCCTCACTGTCCCCTGCTCCTGGGTGTGCGTTTTGCACGCACTTGATCACAGATAATTTATGTGAACGTGTGGCTTAAGAGATGCATTTTCTCCTCTTGGTGTTTGTCCTGATTGCTCTTTTTTTTTTTTTTCAATCTTCTTATCTTCGCTTTGTCTTTTTGGGGCTGGATGCAATAATCTGGGGCTTGACCTCTTGTCCCCTCTTTGTCCTTGCCTTAAATGCTCCTAAGCTGAGCAATGCCAGCCCTGAGGGCACGGTGGCATGCCCAGAGCCCAGCGCTGCGCGGGGACACAGCCGAGGCAAGGGATCTATGCCCAGGAACTTGCATTTATGGCCCGGTGAAGAACATGGAAAGGCCTAGGCCTCGAGCAGGCAGATTTGGGAAAAATATAAGTGAAGAGTTGCAGAAGACAGTAAATCTTGACTCAGGACAAGGGACCTGAGGATTATGTCTCTTGAATTGAGCAAAAAGGCTGCAGGAGATGAAGCCTATCTGCATTACTTCAAGGCAGATGCATAAGCAGCAGCCACATATACCATGTGGCAACAAGAACCTCAAAAGTTCCCAGCAAAGCAGTGGCAATTTAATGAAGTTTACTGTGAAACTATCTAGGAAAACTCGACATAAAGAGAGGAGAGAGACTGCATATATAGCATGTGAGATCATTATATTGCAGACTTTCAGCACCATTTCATAAGGAGACACTGAAAGGACCTTATGAAAGACTAAAAAAAAAATCCCGCACCTCTTCACATCCTGCACTTTTAACCAAAGGCTTAACATGCACAGTGAGCAACGCTTTTCATATTTAAATCCAATCAGCACGACAGCAGGCCAGGAGGAAATGTCCCGCTTTGGAGCCCAGCTAGGAAGGGGGGAACACTGAAAAATGGGGTCATCTGTGAAAACAAGCTATAGGAACTCCAGTGTGGCTACCGTCTTGCTGTCTCTTTTTAAAAGGGCACTAAGTTATCCCTGTTCTACTAATTCCTCTTCATCCTCACGTGGGTCTGATGTGCAAGGCCTTTGTGAAGGAGCAGGAGCACCCTTGGAGCCTGGGAAAGTGGCGACAGGCGTCGGGGACTGTGTCAGGGCTCATGCAAACCCAGCCCAGATGAATGAGAGCCAGCAGGTTCCTTGCTTAGCAATCCCTTTGCCAAGCGCCGTGCTCCTTCTCTGTTTGGATTCGTGCTCACAGTACTCTCTCCTGTATTTTGGCACTCCAGCACGCAGGCTGCTTCCAGCTACTGGGGCTGATCCTGCTTTCATTTCCTGCCAGAGCAAACTGTGAGCCCACAGCTCTGACCAACCATCAGACTTCATGTTTCCCGACTCTTGGTAGCCTTTCAAAGTTACTCCTCCATTTGAGTTTAGTGAAACCACTTGTTTTGGTGAGGTCTGCTACTTCTCTAAGAGATCCAGGGTATCTCTGAGAAGAACCAGGACTCACTTTGCTCATGCAAAGCACCCCTTAGCTTGTAGAAAGCTGGGAGAGGTTGTCTACCTCTCAGCCCCACGTGTCAGGTTACAAGGCTGTGCACATCTCCGGGGAAGGGTTGCGTTGGCCTCCCTTAACCCCTGAGCCACAGGAAGGGTAAGGCCACATGAAGATGGGTTCAGAGTTGGTCTTGAAGTGGAGTTAAAGCTGGGATCGGGTCTCACATCCCACCTCCCCAGATCTGTGCACATCTGTGCCCAACCTGGGCAGCTCCTGGGCTTCCCACCTCCAAGCTCTGAACACTGTTCTCCAGGGCTCATTCTGATAGGGAACCCATATCTAATATGTCTCAAAAGTTTACCATTCTTAACAAGGCTAAAAACACAGAATTTTAATTAGATGGAAAAAGTACATCAAGCTCATTAACTAATTACAAGGGAAGTCCCTGCAGCAGATGCCTACATTGCCCAAAGTACTACTTACTCTTAACTAGAATCTTTGAAAAACGATTCTGCCATTAAAGCATTATTTAGTTCCATAAGCACAACAAACTCATCCATTTTTTTATCATGACTATCCAAACTAACCCCTTACAGCTCTGAGGAAGCGCCTGTGTGTAGGGCAGGGGATTGAGGGAATAGGGAGAAATCCTTGCAGCTTCCTGGGACCTTTCCCTAACGGTCTTTCGAGGGGCCATCTGTCCAGTACCTGCCCCACAGGGTCTGAACTTCAGCTGGTGCCTTGGCAGTGCTGTCAGGAGCAAACGACATCCCCTCAAGCCTGTGGGGCTTGAATTTGCAGGTTGAGCTCATGACTGCCCCTTGGGAAAGGGGCAACAACCTCTGTGATCGCTCCTGTGTAGCAGAGCCGCCGAGAGGTTTGTTCTCCGAATTACACAGAGCAATCCCTAAATATTT
>NW_010580923.1:10353-21192 GCF_000705375.1 Tinamus guttatus | reverse complement strand
AATCTCAGCTGCCATATGACCTCAGCAAGAGAAAATGGCCAAATTCAGACGGAACTGTTTGCTTAAATGTACCATTAGCCCTATTTTTTTTCCTCTCCTTTTTAAATAAACAAACAAACAAGGGAGAAACCCCACAGCCCGCACGGGTGCTGTTGTTTTCCTTTCCCAAGAGAGCCTGCGGCTGGCACGGCCGGGGAAGCTGGGCTGCCGCACGAGAACCGCACCGTTGGCCAACAACCCAACGCTCCGCTCCCTGGGAGCACCATCAATAAGGAGAGTCATAAATCGTTCCCTGAGCAGGAACTCAGAGACCAAAGTCATGTAACTCAAACAGGCTCAAAGCAAAAGAGTCCCTTTAGTGTGAGGGTGGTCCGTGTAAAGTCAGGAGACACCTGCTAGCAAGTCCAGAGACACTAGCATCTGTGTAAACTTGCCCCCTCCCAGCGCCCGCAGCCCTTATAAGGTGTTGAATGAATCCGCTTCATGAAAAAGGCTCTGTTTGGGGTAGCTCTAAGGCTTACATATACCTAAGGAAAACAGAGCCGGTGCTGTGCAGCGCGGGGATGGATTACCAAGGACCACAGGGAGGCCTATTAATTATTGTGACAAGCTGATCTGTTGCTGACTGCCGGCTTGAGTTACGCTCGGAGGGGTGTGCGCGTGTGCGATAACGGAGCTCTCTGTGCAAGGGCTTCCAGGGAGCACCATCATCTCAGAAGGATCCAAGGAAACAGGAGTGCAAGAGGAGAGTCTGAAGCCGAGAGAGCATCTCTAGATGGAGTCCAGAGCTGAGAGCTGGTGGGAGGAGCCCCATCTCCAGCTTGTCCCGTGTCCACATGTTGGGGCAAGGTGGTTGCTGTCCTGCTGGCTCTGGTGGAGCATCTCCTGAGGGTATTGCCCAAGGTGATATAGCACATCTGCAAAAACGAAGCTGTTACAGTTGTCAGTCTGTCAAAGGAGAAATGTGGCTCTGCTTTGAGTCTGTTCATGGTGGGAGACGACCCCAGGCAGGCCCAGGGCTTGTCTAGGATGGAGCAGAGTGTGCAAACAGGAGAGGTTGGAAGGAAAGAAATGGGCAGCACCAGGTAGCAACCTGATCCCGTGGTCAAATTATATTATCTGAAGCTGGCCAAATTCATGGGAGCAAAACCTGAACAATGAAATCTCTAAACATAGCCCATCTTCCTTTCTTCTGAACTTGGCAGTGGAAGTATTTTAGCACTGGTATCAGTGCAAAGCTGAAATCTGGAAACACCAATATTTCACCAAAGCTCTTTTTTTTTTTTTTTTAATATGCAAAGAAGTCATACATAGTACTCTGAAGTTTCTAGCTGTAGGTGAAATCTTCTCATCATCAACTCTCGATATAGTATGCACTTATCTTAAAGGACATTTACTTTCTGCTTACCGGCTGTATTTGAATTGTCAAATGACACTTTGCTGAAAATATGAAAACCTAGAGGTCATAGAGAACCTGCCTTGAAAGCAGGAACACGCGTTCTTTCTTCTGAGCAAAAAGTATGTATTTGGAATTTTAAATGCAATTTTTCTTTTTTTTTTTTTTGAGGAAGAATCATTTTCTGTCAGTCAAGCAGACAGCACATTTGAAAGCAGGTCCTACTTTAATTTTTGACAAGCGTTCTCTTTGCTGCTATTAGAAGGGGGCTGAGCGGAGAACGGTGGCAGTAGCAGCAGAGATGGGGAGGGCAAGCAGGGCCTTTGCACAACCTCTCTGGCCATAGCGTGGGCAGCACAGTGCGGCTCAGGTCACAGATGTCCGTGCTAGGTGCTGTCACCGACCAGCTGGGCCACCCCTGGTCCCCAGCTCCAACAGAGCTGGTCTCCAGCTGGGGACACCAGCAGCAAGTGGGGAACTGGAGAGCCTGAATGAGGATGAGGAGTTGCCTTGCCCAGGTGCTGAGCCAGGTTAGATGGCATGTAAGATCGTGTCTTGATGGCAAATTAGATCACAGGCAGGGAGCAAAAGACATGAGGTAGAAACAGAAGCCTGTGGGCTTGTGAGTCCAGAGAAGGGTCAGCGCTTCAACACTCTGTGCTTCAGCTGTGTGTAACCAGACACGAAGCACTCGAACCAGAGGATGAAGATCGAGCATCCTGCAGCTGATAGCTCTACTGAGAGCAGCATCCAGTTCCTCCTGCTGCCTCTTGGCCCTTGAGAAAGGCCCCACGCTCAAAAGGTTCTGCAGACCCAAGTGGAACCGCTGAAGGTGAGGGCAAAAACTGCAGGTCATTGAAGCAAAGGAGACCCACACATGATGGCAGAGCTAGGAAGAGATTTCCAATACCAAGGTCTATCCCTTCCTTTCCTCTACTACAAACAAAGATGTGGTTGAAAGACGTAGACTCCCATCCCTGCTTTCATCCTGCTGGTTGGTCTGCGTCCTCCAGTCTGTGCTGAAATCCAGGTTGTCACCTCCTCCCAGACACGCTACCTCCATGGCCTGTGTTGGAGCTGGCTTGGGTGTGCCCACAGCCACCCCTCCACCTGCACCTTCTTCACTAGCTGCTTATGACTTGACTTAACTGCAACACTCATCATCCGAGCGCCTTCCCAGCCCCGGGAAAGGCGGTCGCTGCCTGCCAGCCTCCTGCGCTCCTCGCAGGCAGCCAAGCCTGCTCCTCAGCTGCTTTTCCCTGCCTCCCGGAGAGCTCCTCGGTGCTGATCTGAAGTTTGGATGCAGTGTTGTTTTTATATATAAATGACATTATGACAAATGATGAAGGATTAAATTACACTTCAATCAAATCAAGCCAAACCAGTAGGGATCAAGGTCCCAGTGGAAAGTGTACATGGAGTTCCTCAGCTTCCTGATTTGAATGACTTTGTTCTTCTTCCAGAGGAAAGGGGGGGCTGAGGGAAAAGAAGAGAGGGGAAAGCGAGAGGAGGGGGGGGATTTGGCCTAAAATGAAACATTTTCCTTTTAAGTTGAACATTTGAAAATGGCTGGGAGGAAAGAACTGAAACACTGTAATGGCTGATACTGAAGAACAGCCTGGGACTTTTGCTTTTCGAGAACAGAAGCCAGGGAGAGAGCTGTGGTGTGAAAAAGGCAATGCTGTGTGCCTTGAAGGGGAAGGTGTTTGCAGCAGCCCATCTCCTGCAGACACTGAAAACCCCCTGCAAGGCACTAACCCAATTAGCTTTGCGAAGAGCTGCGCTGTGAAAAGGCAAAGGCACTGACAGCGGTTTTGGTAAAGGCTAAAGACAGCTTCACTCTGCCTTGCACTCCCATCAGAGTTACTTCATTACCTTTGTATTACCAGATCTTGCAAGTGTTGGCTCAAGAGCTGTCTCCGCATCGCTGTCCAGCTGGAAAGCTTTGCTTTGCACTGCACTGGCTCGCGGCACTGATTTGAGTACAGGAGCGTTTCTAAATGCTGCAAAAAATGGTCATGCCACCGCTGAATCTGCTTGTAGTAGATAGACTGATAAGCAGACAGGTAGATAGACAAGCAGATATTCTGCCTTTAGTGCCCCCAAAACAAGAGGCACGACCAGCATGTGCTCCATACCCCTCTCATTACACAGCGATCTGCAGGATGTCCATGGGTCTCCAGAAGGAGCAAGTGGACCTGCTCCTCTCAATTTGCAGGATAGCTTGCATTATTCTGGTCATAAAGTGTGTATCAGGTTGTTAGAACAATCTCTTCCATTTCACAATTGAAAATTCGCTTTTTGAAAAAATAAAATAAATAAAAAAAAACATTTCTGGACATTTCAGGGTTAGAATATCATCCTCAATGCATGGTAAAGCAATGTCCAATGGAAAGAAAAAAAAAGGCAAAGGCCACAAGAGCACACATATGCACACATGTACACACATGAGCTTGCTCCATCCTACAGCTGAACAAGATGAGAAGTGGAAAATCATTCCTTCCTGAAAGCTTTTCACAGCTTTTGCTGTGAAAATAGTCTCTCCATAGTGATGGGGTTTTGCAAAGTATTTTAAAGAATAACTTAAGCAATGATTCCCAGGAAACCATTTGTTACCTAAGGTTAACGTCCAATCTGTTCACATTACATCTCAACTTTCTGACACAGAAATCAAGGAGAACACTTGCAGAAATCAGGATCCAAATTGGTTCAGCCTCTGAGGATAATAAAGACAGAAATATGTATAAATTTAAGTGGTTTTGAATAAGGATGGCATTTCAAAAAGCAGTCGAATTGTTACTTTGAAATAAGCCATTATTTTCTGCTTTTTAAAATTCCAGTCTTTAATAGGGGACGAGATCCAGACGGCCGCGAATCAAGGAGAGTTTTTGATGCAAATGAAAAGCATAATTTAAGAAGTAGGAGTATCCCATAATAGAGCCAAATGGTTGGCTCCGTGATCTGCCTGCAACATCTCGGGATACATCAAAATCCTTGGATTCAGAGCAGCTGGGCATAGAGCCGCTGTCCTTCCAGACACTGAGCTCATGCTCCCCCTTGATTCTCCTGGTGAGAACAGTTCAGGATTTGCACCTCAACCTACACTTGAATATCTGTGGCCAACGAGTATGAAAAGCCCAAGCTGGATTCAGATCCAGACGTGTAACATTCCCTTCTTGCTGGAAATCCATCTGGTGAGTAAGCTTCACCCACCTGAAGGGCTTCGCGTGCTGTGAAGGGGGTTTACGAGCTTCTTACTGGAGACCCTCAGTGGACACCCACTCGTGTCAGCAGGGAGGTCCCTGCAAACCCTTATGGAGCGTGTGAGGGGGGAGGCAGCCTGGGAGCAAAGCTCTCCTCCTGGGCCCCTGAGCAAGGGGAGGTCCTTCCTACACCTGGAGCCTCCTGCAGCCTTCACCACATCTTCCTCTTCCTCCTGGAGACAGGAGAAACGGGCACACCGGGGCACATGATGCATGTGAGCATGGGGAGGAGAGCCCAGCTCAGCACCATGGACCAGGGGACAGGTAACCGGGCAAAAATGTATGCTGTCTATATATATATGTTTATA
This sequence comes from Tinamus guttatus, assembly GCF_000705375.1. The sequence goes on along the minus strand of NW_010580923.1, from coordinate 16,225 downwards.
TATCATGTATAAATATATATATATGTCACCATTACCCACCCTCCTGCAAACACATGGCCCAAACTTCTGCAAAGATTGCTCAGGAAACAAAAGGGCCATGGCTGGGATGGGCAGGAGCAGCCTCGGCCGTGTACACCTATTTAACAAGGGAGCTCGTTGATAAGCAAACCACCTGATGCTTGCACAGCAGAAAATAAAACACCTGGTTCTGCCTGTGGGTTGATAAGCCAATATCTTTAATCTTTTTTTCTTCTCTCTTGATGACTGAAGTACACACTCTGTGCGGCCCTATGCTCCAGCCACATTGGTAATAGTAACAAAGCTTTGATGTCCCCCTCATTCAACAGAATGTTGTTTAGTTCAAAGTGAAGAACAGAGGCAATTCTTTGCTTTTAAATTATTAGCTCCCTAAGTCTTCTGTAATGATATAGTTTGACTGAAGTGTGCAGTTTATTAACTACATAAAGACGATATTATTAGAGCGGAGAAAGGCAGCCGAAAGTTTTGCCTTTCAGCTCAGCAGCAGGGGTTTTTGATACTTTGATCTCAATCAATGCTAAATGTCTTTGTGAGATAGAGGGAGCAGCAGAAATTACCTTTGGCACCATGACTACATCAATTATTTAGTTCTTTTTCTTATAAATTAAAGTGTTCTTCAACTTTTACCCCAATTTTTTCTTCTTTTTTTTCCCCCCTTCAGTTGATTGGGAAAGAAAAAAAAAATCTGACTTGAAGAGGTCTGGCTGGGAATATCAGTAAAAATCCCACTGACCTTTCTCCATCCTGATCCAGCAGGGTCTTCTCTGTAGCGGGGAGATGGGTTTGTGTTAACAACAAAAGCAAAGGGGTACTTGGGTTAATGTGCTGCTTAACCAAAAGCTGCGGAATTTGTTATTGCAAATTTGTCTATGTCTGATCTAATTCTTTTTGGTCTTTCTAGCACAAACACAGCCACAAAAATGGGACACCAGACAGAAACAGGATTGCTCTGAGCAGGATTTGACGATGGTTAAAGCGCCTTCCATTGATCCCAGCACAGAGCAACAGAGGGAAATTTAAGAACAGCAGGTCGGGCCATGGTCCCCCAGCAAATCCCTTGGGACCAGGTGATGAGTGGGCCAAATGTCACCAACTCCTGGCCAAATATCAGGTAAGCAGTCTTGATTTAGCCCGGTAGAGGGAAAAAGCCATTTCTGTACGGTCCTAAAAGGGGTGACTGCCTGCCCACGCTGGGCATTGAGCAAGTTCAGCACGACCAGCCTAGCAGTGCTGCACGTTGGGCAGCAGCAGACGGATGGAGACATTGCAGGGAGGGTTGTGCTCCTTTAACTCTTCAGGAAAAAGGCAGGTTGAGAGTGCCAAGGCAAGGGACAGGGGAATCCCTGCAGATTGGATGTTCCAATGCATGTTAGAAACCTTGACTGGGCACATGGGCAGCAACAGCATGAGGAGCTGCCTTCACATCTGGGGCTGAAGGCTGGAGACACTCTCCTTCGACCTGTGATTTTTTATTATTTTTTCTGAGGGAGAAATAGGAGAGGTCTTTGCAGAGACATTGAAGCCTCAACTATGGGAACTTCAGTATATTTTGATGCAGAACATGCCAGAGAACAACATAATTCTGTTTTCATGGTGATCAAAGTTTTGCAAGGAGGAGGACTTGAGACAGTGCACTAAGCTGCCTCGGCAACATGAATTTTAAGAAGCAAACCAGCTTGCAAAAGCTTGTCTTAATGCGGTGTGGAGCAGAGGTGGGAATCTGTGCCCTCAAAGGAATCCTGGGGGACATCTCTGCTTCGGGCCAGGCATGCAGCAAAAATGCATAGAACATCATCCCACCAGTGAATTTCCTGGATGTCCCAAAAATGACAAGTCACGAAGAGTCTTTCGTAACCCATTTATCACTCTTCATGCTGTGGGGAGCATGCCATGAGCCATCCTGGTTCCATTCGCCTCCTGCTCTGGGACCCGAGCGGGCTGTAACGCTCCAATGTGGATGTCCTGCAAGGGACAGTTCTCCTGAGGTGGCCGTGCCCCAGAACATGGGGGCCTGGACCCAGGGCTGTGCTGTCCCATGGCCCAAGGCAGCCCCGGCCTGGATGCAGGAGCAGCTTTAATCCCTGCAGGCTCCAGCTCCAGCCAAAGGGCTGAGGCCTGCAAGGACATGGGACCTGCTCCCATCCTGTCCCAACAGTGTCCCCTTGAGGTTGTTGGCTGAGGCAGCTGGGACAGTGCTCTGAGCAGGGCTCTCTGGCTGTGGCCCCATGGACACGTGCCAAGACACCCTGGGGTGCCGGGAGAACAGGCTCCCTCTCGTGGGGTCTCCTGCTCTTCGGAGAAGATCTCACATCCACCCATTTCAGCTCCTGCTTCGTCACCACTCAGGCCTCAGGACCCCTCCTCAAACATCTCCTCCTCACACGTCCTCTGCTCTGCCTTGTCGCCATGGGTGGGTGCGTGGGCTGGCTCCACGAGCACGGAGCTCGGAGAGGGCTCCCTCGCTGCCTCCAGAGCTGCTGGAGGCGACGGTCTTTTTTCTGCCAGCCGATCAGCGGGGAGTTTCTCTGAGAAACTGCCCACAGGGAGCAATCACTTTTCCCTGTCATTAACCTCGCGCCTCCCTGGTGTTCTCCGAGCGCTGGGGATGTCCGAGTTGCTAGTTCTTCCCAGGGACCCCCAGCGGCTTCCAAGGGGCGGTGGCACAGCCAGGGGATTTGAGCTGCCGGAGCTGAAAGCGCCGCCGCTTCTGACAAGGCCAAGGCCTCAGCTGTCACCACACACACTGAGCCGAGGGCAGGAGGGACTCAGGGCCACCGCGATGTCCACAAGTGCAGAATGAAGGCTGTGAGACACTGGCGCCATGAGGGGCTGCCCCGCTATGGGGAAAAGCCGGGGAAAATACGACAAGATGGAAGAAAGGAGGGCTACAGGATGGTCCCCTTTGGTGCTCACCGTGGGGACATGCAGTGTCAGGTGTGTTCAGACCTACTTTCTGGAGCCAAACGACTTGGCACTGGCAGTGTTGGAGCCCCACAATGGCACTAAAATCCTACTTTGGAAGAGGGGCATGAGGCCAGGGCTCTACCATGTCCTTCCTTCATGCCTCAAGTTGTACCTGTGCCTGTTCTGGCACAAGCAGCATCTGGGGAGCATCAGCACGAGCTGCACCGCAAACCACGCCTGGAAATAAAACCCTGCTTGTCTGCAGCCCAGTGCACCAAAGATAAACTCAGCGATATCCCTCCAAACTCTACCATGCCTCTTCACAGCAAGGAATGTGCCACCCCGCTAGGGTCACCGTGAACTGGCCCTTTTTCTTAAGGGGTTCTTTGGTGTGCTCCTCGTCCCTGTGCCTAGTTACCTGCATGTCATTAGGGAGAGCTTCTCATGATAACTGGGCATTTCATAGCACCAGGCACATAACGTAGGACAAAGTTCGTATGACTTATGACAAAGTTCATAAGAAATAACGGTGGTGCCAGAGCCTGTTGTGGAGAATTTTATCAGGCTGTTGGGTGGAAAGCGCTTTGGGACATGGCACATGTCTCCTCCAGGAAGTTCAGCGGAGTTACATCTCTTGTGGATAATAGGTGGCAGACATTAGCAGCCACCGCAGTAGAGCCAGCTCCTTCTAATGGAGCAAAGCCAATGGGGGCAAACACACACACATACGAAGATGAACGTGCTGTTGAGCTGTGACATTTTATTGATTTTCTGAAACTGTCCTGCTGTCCCATGGTTAGGGAGCAGGTCTCCCTAAGGTAAAGAGCTGTGACATTTTATTGATTTTCTGAACCTGTCCTGCTGTTCCATGATTAGGGAGCAGGTCTCCCTAAAGTAAAGTAAAAGTCTCATCTCCAGCCTGGCCTTGGAAGAGGAGAACCATGCTAACCATTTTGGAGTGCCGGATCGCAGCCCTCGCCCTGCTACGGCTCGTGTCCACGTGCCAGAAGGCAGCCCTACACAATGTACTGAGCAGCTCTGCAGCTCCTGCCATGGCAATGTGGACCACTGGGGTTCCATATGCAATCAGAAAATACACAATAGCAACACCTAAAGTCACACTGGACAAATTACAGAGTAAGAACCACGTCACACACATCTAGAAAAACCCCTCTGCACTTGAACCAAAAATCCATCTTGAAGCACTGACACCACGTATGGGAGGGGATGTTTGAACACTCTCAACAGTGATACAGTTAAGATGGTGCAATGCATCAGTCTAAGTCCGGAGTGGCCAAAACCATCAACAGATTTGTGTGTGACCTTCCCAGGTCTTGCAGGGATGCAGTTCAATCCAGGGTGCTGAGAAGCCACCAAAAGGACACCAGAACTGATACAGAAGTGCTCCGGAGCCTCTTCTGTTCTCCTGCAGCACATGCTCTTTGGGATCATTTTTGGTTTTGATCAAGGAGGGATGTCCTGCCATACGGCACAGGGCTTCTCATGAAGTGTTCAATCTATCCTGTCTGCAATCAGCTGTCCCTTAGTGAAATTGCTTTGAAATTAAAAATTCTTAATAACAATCAGGGGTGGACCCGAGCTGGGAACCTAACATGCCCCAGTCATAGCAGTGCTTGAATTCTGAGTCCTGCTCTGAAAAATGCCTGCAAGCTCTGCTCCAGCTGTGTTGTGTACAGAGTGCTGACACCTCAAGACCATGCAAGCAAGCCTGATAAGACTCCATTTCCCAGGAAATATATATATATGTGCGTATCTTATATATATATATATATATGTATATATATGCATGGATGTGTATATTCTGCATCTGGTAGAAGGCAAGAAAGGCGCTTCGTTTGTCAGGAAGTTTGCAATGAATGGATGTGAATATACCAAAGATAGGAAGGAAAATAAGTCCAAAAATGCTTAAAATTCCTAAATTACAAACAGATGGGTATATTAGGGTCCCCTATTCCTAACTGCAGTTGTCTGAGCTTCCTTGATGCTGAAAGATGGCTCTAATGCATTTCTTTAAAAGCCTGGTTCCTGTGCTGAGCCATACATGGCTGTTTCCCGGGCTGCTTGCTGTCCCCCTCTCCCTCCTTCGTCAGGGTTCTCCCAAGGGCAAATGACCTCCTTGGCCAAGTCCTTGTGGGCTCGGTGGCAGCGCTCCTCTTCCTCTTCAGAGCCCATGGGGTGGATCCATCTCTCCAAGGAAACATCCATTTTTACCTGGAAGAAGCTGCATTGCGAAACAGAAACTCACGATGCGACAGGCACTTTTTGAAGTGTTCTCCGAATCAGCAAACGCACAGCACGGAGCCTGGCTTTGAGTTTGCTGCTGCTCAAACCCCAAGCCTCCAAGCAAAGCGCCTGGACACGAGCCCATGTGGATTGGAAAGCAGGCAAGTGCTGCAGCCCCTTTGAAGTGAAGGCCGCACCGCAGCCTGCCGGGCACGCAGCGAGGCCTCCGGCACGCGCTTTCCATGGGTTAATATGGATTCATCTGTGCGCTTGGCAGCGTTGGCAAAAGCTGGTGTGAGGGAGGGGTGAGGCAAGGGCTTGGTTTCTCTAGGCAGAAATCGCCATTCTCTAGCAACCTGTGCCAAGAGGAGGGCAGTTTTGAGGATAGTCCTGCTCTCCTGCCCCCTCGCAATCTCCACTCGCTCCCCAAGAGCTCAAGCGTATCCCAACCAGAGTATGGGAGCGAGCAGCAACACGGGAGTGAGCACCAAAAGCGGTGCGAGCGCCAGTACAGGATCTCATGGCCCCGGTGGCCGCCATCTGCTCTGGGCCTTGTGCACTCGCCTCACAGATTGAGCCCCAAACCCCACGGAATCGGGCAAACGGCCTCTCCTGCAGAGGCAATGGAGGCAGCCGGGCCCAGCGCGCTCACCTGGCCGCCCGCCCTGCGTCCCGCCCCCCACCC
>NW_010580923.1:0-10226 GCF_000705375.1 Tinamus guttatus | reverse complement strand
TCTCTGCAGCATGGAATGGGCCCCTGAGGGCGGGGTTGAGGGCCGAGGGGCAGGCGGGTGATGGCGGAGCTCCAGTGCCAGTGTACACGGACGGAGAGGACTGCTGTGGGGAGGAAAAAGCAGACAGTTGGATCACGAAACACAGCCCCATGGGCTGCAGGGACTGCAGTGGCCTCCACCTTGGCCCTGTCTTTGCTGTGTCCCATGGGGCTGCTCAGCAGGATGGTGGGGACAAGCACTAGGAGGGCACAAAGCACACAGCCAGCTTGTGGTGCCATCTCCTCAGCGCAAGGGCAAAGCAGACCCAGCCGAGCAGCAGCATTTCCGGGGCCAGCAGCAACGTCCAGAAACAAGAAGGAAGCTGCAGTGCTGCCTGTAGCGCGTGAATCCAAGCCTCATTTTTGGAGGGGCAGAGGGGGCCCCAGGGCTCACGCTGTGAAATCTGCATGCGGGTCCAACCTGCAGAGCAGACACACTATGCAGCACTGTCCACCCTCAAAGCGGGAGGGAAAGGGAAGAACCGCCATTTTTCCCAAGGAAATGAGGCACAGAGAAAGGATATCTCCAGGGTCAGGGTGATTTCAGGCCCCACAACATGGACACTTGAGCTCCTCCACCAGACAGGGCAGTGGCAGGGTGCTTTGCCTACAGAAAACAAAAGGACCCTGCGAGCAGCCCCAGGGAAAGGTGTAGGGACAGGCCCCATATGAGAAAGAATGATCTAAATGAGGCACAGAGAAGGGATATCTCCAGGGTCAGGGTGATTTCAGGCCCCACAACATGGACACTTGAGCTCCTCCACCAGAAAGGGCAGTGGCAGGGTGCTTTACCTACGGAAAACAAAAGGACCCTGCAAGCAGCCCCAGGGAAAGGTGTAGGGAGCAGGCCCCATATGAGAAAGAATGATCTGAGAGATCATCTTGTCTAACCCCTCACAAAAATTAGGTCTAAACACAGAGTCTGCTCTCAGTTATGAATGAACTTACCAGGGCTCGGCCAGAATACCAGCCTGGTAGCTGCCGTGGTGGCTAAGGAAGAGGACAAAACCCCAATGACCAATAATCCAAGATGCTACGTGCTGGGCTAAAGCCCCGTGTGTCTCCCACTGGCAAAGCAAAGGCTCAGGCTCCACCAAACCCTCCTGACAAGTGGAGTACAGACTTAGGACCAAGTGCATGGTGCACAACTGGGTCTTTCCTCCTTTCCCAAGGATGCGCAAGCAGAAAAGAAATGAATCCCAGTGTCCAAAAAGGCACAAACAGGAAATACATGTGTGCATGGTGAAGAGATGACACAGTGAGGGATGAACACACTGAGACAACACAAAGGATAAACCCGGTTCTTTTTTCTTCATTTTCTCCATTTATTTTTATTAGACAGATGAATGCATGGAAGCAATGGCCAAGAAATGAAACATATTGCTCCAATTTTCAATGGCAACAAACCATTTCTTGGCTGACACAAAGTTCAGTTCAATTTGTACCGTGGTCACACTTTGTACCATGCAACCTTCCTTCTCAGGGGGAAGGAGCAGCGAGGGCTGCTACACTGGGTCACACCAACTTGTTTAGCCTATAAGCACAACAGAGCCAGCAAGGGCAGACCCAGTCTTTCACAAGCACAGAGACTCCAGAGCATGCTGCATTAACCCCCATAAATAGGACAACTATGCAAAGCTGAGATGATAGAAAAAAGGGGAGGGGGAAGTGGATAGAAATAACAACAAAGAAGAGAAGTGGAATTGGAGCAATTGACTGGAACACACAGGTTATTTATTTATATCCTGCCTTGATCTTCCACGTGTTATTACACACTAGCAACCCAGTCTGCCCAGTGTTCCCTCCTATACAAGTTCTGAGGAGACGGTACAGCTCCTCAAATAGCTTTGGGCCAGCCCAAAACCCTGACACATGTTTCCAAGGTCCTTCAGAGCCCTCATGTCTAGGTAGGCTGCAGTGCTCAGTACCTCACATAAGTCAGTCTTGCAGTTACAAGCAGAAATAAGAAAATTTACAGTCCGAGCCTGCTTCCCTTTATGGCATTGCAAAAATTTGCCATTGCTTCCATTGGGAACAAGAGCAGGGACACAGCAAGCAGGCCTTGACAACCAAGTCAAAATCCCATACAACATGGTTTCAGTTCCTCTAAGATTTATCATCATTAGGTTAAAAGAGGTTACAAAAGTCACCTTAGCTCAGCGATAAAGCGAAGAAGGTTTTACAGTGATACCAGCTCAGACCAGATAAGAGACAGAATCAGGATTAATATCCACAGGGACGGCAAGAACTGCTGTTAGGGACCTACATTGCTCTGCTATTTCCATGTTAGTGAGAGACTGGTGCTGAATGCCCTGATACTCAACAGCTCCCAAGCATCCAGCTTTCTGTACCTCCCATTTGCTGCAAAATCAACCCAGTAGGAATGATGAACAAAACGCAAACAGAAGGACTCAACAGGTTTCCTGTCCCTTGGGGTTTCCCAGCCAGTCCCTCTGCTTCCTCTAAATTCTGTTGAACAAGAAAGCTTTTCTGCCTCCCCACTCCTTTTATTGGGCTTTGTGAGAATCTTCTCACTTCTGGTGCAGACACACAGGGGCTTCCTAGCAAAGCCTGGGATCTCCCCAAGTTCTTTAACACTAAACGAGTTGTTCAGGTTTCCTCATTCGAAAGAGCAAAAGAGAAAAACCACTACTTAAAGCTGAAATCAGCTATTAATGCTTCCATCCTGGTTCTTCCTTGCCTCTGGGCTACAAACCAGTGGCAACTGGAACTACATTATGTTAGTTTTTTTTTTTTTTAAGCAACATAAAACAGAAGAGCAGGAAAAAGACAAGATGAGCCAGAAAGGATTTGGTAGAAGAAACGCAAAGCCTTGGCTGCATCCCTGAAGCCCTTCTGCAGGCTCCTGCAAGAGACTGCTCTCTAAGCCTGCACGCCAGGTCATCGTGAGGAAGGGTAACAGGGAGAGACCTGATGCTTTCACTCATCGCCTCCCCGTGGAACAGGGGACTTGGGACAATCATTAAAATTGAGGGTCACCTAAACCTTTGGGAGCCCTCATTGTGTTGTTCTCATGGGAAGTCTGCCCAATGGTTGTCCGACTCTTCCACATGGTTTAGGGGATGTGCACCCACTGTCACACTCCAAGGTGGGCTGCCGCACTCTGTTCCCAGTGGGAGCATCCGCCTCTGCTCTGGATAAACCCTATTCAACCCAAAGGACTGGACAGCAGGAGGAACAGAGCCTTATTCTGCCTCGTGCCACCCCAGCTCCTGACTGCCAGCAGCAAAGCAAAAGGCGGGGAGATGCCTGGCCATCCTGGGGACTCATGGGCTGCCAGAAAACATCCCACTCTGGAGTATGTGGGGATGGGAGCTGGCCCCGCACCGCGGCTCCCGCCCGGCCAGCAGCACTTCCATGCCTGCGGTACTCAGGAAGCGGCGCAGGGAGCACGGAGCTGGCAGCGAGCCGGCTGCTGGCAGAGCGGGCCTGGCAAACGTAAAGCAGCACTGACACCTTCAGGAAGGGGAGACGAAGCTCAACAGCAGCCTCAGCTTGTCTTTTCCCTGGGCTGTGCCCTGCGGGGCTCAGAGCCTACTTGGGAGGATCCTTTTTGAGCTGGCTCCTGCGGTCCAGCTTGCTCATAACCTGTGTGATGTCCACAGTCGTGGCAGCTTCTCTGGCTTTGGCCTCTTCCTCCAGCTTCCTCAGGATGATGGGGCTAGGGCTGGAGCGGAGGTGGCGCCGTCCAAATAAGAAACTGGAGCTGGGCAGGGAGTGAAAGAGAGAAGCAGTGAGTTACCGAGGGGCAGGAGGGCATCACAGCCTCACACTGTTGCTCCCTAAGCAACGAGAATGTCCTGAAATCCCAAAGCATCCAGATGGCCCCGGGCAGAGCAGAAACATCAATTAGAAAAACATCCCTGTCCAGTTAAATCCCTGAGGTTGTGCATGGGGAGGGCACCTGCCTCAGCACCTGCTAAAGCCTGACCTGGGGGGAAGAAAAGCACCTTACACATGAAATACAGAGGTGTAACTTGGCATTTGGGCTGACTTGGCTGTCTCAAAACTTCTCCCCCCCAGAGCAAGGCCAGCAAGACCTGCAGCAGCCCATTAACAGAAGGGCATGCTCAGATGGAGATGAACATGCCACCGCCACCAAACCAACAGGGAAGTGCAAGTACAGACTAGGTGGTTTCAAGCAGGACTCAGTATCACGCATCAGCTGTGGAACTGCTTAAAAAAAAAAAAAAAAAAGCCTTGTCCTGGGCTCCCTTTGTTGCCTGCATTTGTGGGCAAGACTGAGAGCCTGATCAGCTGTGAACAGTGAAATCTTTTATTCCTGTTGTCCTCAGTAAGCTCAAGATAAGGAGCAGGATGGGTGGGGATCTGATCTCTGTGATACCTGAAAAAATTCCCACCCTCCACTTCAGGAAAATACTCCCAGCAGTGGCGAAAACACGCGTTAATTTTGGATGAGGTACAAGAGCTTTACCCTAAGCAGAATGGCAAGTACTGTATTCCCAGGGGAGACACCGGCAAACACAAAGGGAGTCACCAGGTGTGGGAGAGGGCAAACCAGATTGAGGTTGGCCATACTTAGGCTAAAAGACAGGGCCTGGCGCTCGGAAGATCTCGCGATGCACAGAAAGGCAGGAGTAAACAGGCATAGCCCATATAAGGCGAAGTATGTAAGCCACGCACGCTATTGGTTAACGCGCAGCCCTTCTGCATCGAGCACGAGCATAAAAGACGCTGATACGTAGCAATAAACGCCATTTGAGGCATCCCCATATTGGTGTCTGTGCTTCTTTGGCCCGGGCATGGCGGTGGTGCCCGTGCCGCCTTGAGAACGGGAGATCAGCTGCAGACACAGAAAGCAGCACCAGGGAACTGCCACCATCTGCCAGCGGCCTTGTGATGCGCAGCTCAGGGAAAAAGCAGCCAACCCCTGACAAGGCATCAGGAGGTTTATTTTCCACTGACTTGAAATGGATGAAGCCAAAGTGTGAAAGTCCACGATTCCTCTTTCTTGCTTGCTAGGTTAAAAAAGTGGAAGAGGAACAGAGAGAAGCACTCCACCCAGCTCGGCTCTGACACTGCACATTCAGCTTCACGAAGCAACTGCGGTTCAAATGGCCTAAATTTGCTATGCAAGCCTCATCTTAGTCTGGAAAAGCCCTTTCAAGCCTGTTCCTTTTCAGACCTTCTACCTTGTGCCAGCAGTCACTCACATGCAAGATACTGTTTGTTCCAATTTGGCTGCTTTTCACCATCACTTCCCAGGGGGTGAACAGCTTTGTCCAGGCAGAGCTGAGCAGAATAGATGGAGAACACTGCAGTGGCTCTGCCTCTACCCTAGAAGCCAAGGTTGTGTGGTAGAAGGTTCTCCCATACCCACTACACACTACTCTTATTCTTCTCAGGAAAGGAGCAATGATTCATTCAAAAAAAAAAAAAAAATTGCAGACCAAGTAGCCAAGCAATTGTCAAGTGTTCTCGTATTCTGACTGCCTTCAAATCAGTTCCAATGGGCTTATAAACAGTGTAATCCGTCTCAAAGCATCTTCTTAGTGAAAAATTTGTTTTAACTAACACCTAGGTCATAGCAACTCTTCTGCAACTTAAGCTGTTTCCATCCTTGCTACAATTAAATCCAATTTCACTTGCCTTTTTTTGACCGTCTCCTGGGGCACAATGGCCTTGGCCAGCATTTCCTTGTATATTGGAGACTTTAAATAGCGGCCATAGGAGTCCTACTAGGAGAAAAGGGAAAAAGGGTAGTCACAGGCTGCAAATACCTTTATTAAAAATCACCACCAAGTACAGCTGCTCTGGAGCCAGGGCTGCTGGGTGAGACTATCCAGTTCCAAGAAACTAATGCAATCCTAATGCACATTTATTTTTTTTTAATCTCATGATAAAGCTTTCCAGGAAAGACCCAGACCAAAAGGTCTGGACTCAGACAAGTCCAGATCAGAGGTGTCTCAGTGTCACTGCAAGGTGAAGTATTTATATTTCAGGAGCTGAACCTTTCACCAAGTGGCTCAAATCAGAAGAGTTTTTTTGCTTTCAGCATCAGTTGACACCAGCTGCTCCTCTGGCCACACTGCTCCTTCCTGAGTGTGTTTTATAGCACTCGTAAGGAGGATTCACAAGTTATTTGTGATCTGATGACTTAATGAAAACCATGACATTGTTTGCTAAAAATATCAGTCCCCAGGCTGAACCAGTCAGACCTAAAAGGGTCCATCAACAAAACCATAGTGAACTGTGAAAACACTCAACAAACTTATTTCTAAGACCATAGAGGAGCCATATCCTGTTATGTTCTTGGTACAAAATTCTTTTTGGTATAGCAGTTTCTACTAATCTTCCCAACCACTGCTGAAGGACAGTCGTGCAACAAGCATCCCAACACTGGGATACTGGATGTAGCCTTCAGACTGGTGCTTAGGATGTATACAAAACACTCCTTAGAGGAGAGCACTGCTGCTGCTATACAGGAAAAAAAAAATCACTGATACTACAAAAGTATAACACACTTTCGGGTGCTGCATGAACACTGAGTTAGTCTCAGACCAATCCTGGGGGTAGAAAAGCAGCAACATCTCAGTTTTATATCCAGGAAGTTATAAGATTTGTTCAAGACATGGATAAGCTGGTGACCCAGTTGGTATCAAGAAGGCAAGACTTTGAGCACACAGCTAAACTTCATTACCTTGGGGCATGCTGGTTAGGAGAAACTGGAAGGAGAAGCAATAAAGTACAAAGGCCTGAACCAGATCTCGCTCAAGTCAACAAATTTCAGGGATTTTCAAACAAAGGCCACTTGCAAGCAACACTGACAGCTCACACAGCCCTGGGAAGGCCCCAACAACATGGAATCCCCCTTAGACTTTGGAAACTAACAGACCTTTTTCATCAGCATGTAAATATGGGTCTGAGCAGCATCTAAAACATAACGATGAGGGTGCTTGAGACCTCTGACAGTGATGCCCATTGTGGTGCCATCGATGTTAATCCAGCGCCTTGCTCCTGGAGCCAGGAAGAGCCTGCAAGGAAGAGGAAACAATGTGACAGTTAAAGGGAGAACTCCTAGAGACCCTTTTGTCTATGGGACAAACAAGAAGTCCTTTCAACTCCCAGCTGGGACTGGCCACCGTAGCCTAGGGCTGTCCATCATCTCTTGGACAGAGGGAGCTGAGGAATGACACGCAGTCACTTCCTTCAGCAGTGTGACACAATATACCCATGTTGGGACCCACTAGTGGCCAGATGAGTCTCTTCAGTGCCCTTATACAGTGCCTGCTCTGAAGTACCTCCATGAACTAATCATCTCTAATCATCCTCTCATCTATAGGAAGCTTGGGCAGAGGATAATTCTTAGACTTCTCACACTCGATGTCATGTATTAGCTGCTCTTCAGTAATCCTGCCCCAAGGTAGATCCCAATGATACATGAATGATTCCTTAAATTACCTGTACTTATCCACTTATGGTTTGCCTGTGGCAGTCCCCAGATCTTTGGTATTCCACTCTGGTATTTAAACTACAATCTAAGCAACTTCTCTCCTTTACAAGATTTAAGTATAACAGTGGACAAAAAGAATAAAGAAGTTTATATAACAAAAAAGTGTTTATGCTTTAATCTTTAAAATGTTTCTTTACTACATGAGGACATAGCACAACCCACACTTGGCGGCTTACAAAGAAAAAACTTGGGAATAAATTATCTTGGGAGTGGTGATGTACAAAGGAGGCAATGGGGCTTGTTATAATGAGTTTAAGAATTAAAGATTTTCATACTGGTAAATTTCTTCTGCTTTTTCTTTGACTTTGGATTGGTCTCCATACTTGAGATCTTCACAGGCTTCCCAGAAACTCAAATTCTCTCCTGCACAACAAGGACTCAGTTAGGAGAGAGCAAGATTGAGGAAAACTCCTTTGCATTTTTTAAATTCTAAAACTGAATTTCTTTTATTTGGTGTGTGTTGACTCCAACTCCAAGCATCTCCACTTGTCACATTGACCCTGGAGATCTCCTTGGGACTGAAGGAAGGAGCAGCCTTCTGCTGCTCTCTGCTTAGGGGCAAGAGACACCTGCAGAGCATATAAATCCAGCCACAGATCCAGCTCTCTGGGAGCATTCCCTGTGCACACTGCTGTATTTTGTGGCCTTTGCCACTAGGTGGTATTGCAGGCACTGCCTGCACAGCCAAATCATTCTCCAGAATCATTCTCTAAATCGTTCTGCTCCCTTTGCTTTGTGATCTTGCCAGCACCTCAGCCTGCGGTACCTATCGCAGAGGTGGATTTTCCACTGCTGCTCTGAGCTGTGCAGGGCCCTTCAGTGCCTCCTAGACAGAGGGAAGGGACACATGGACTCACCACTGAATTCCTTCTTCAGGAAGAGCTGGAAGTTCTGCCGACCTTTGGGGTCTCTTATCAGCTCGCTGAAGTTGAGGGCCCATCGCTCCACACGCATTCGGGTGGGGATTTCCACTCTGCAGAGGTTTGACACAAACAGCACTGCCCATTTCACATGGACCATCTAATTGATGTGTTAATTACAACCAGGATGCCAGGAGATTTCTGTGCTGTTTCCCAGAATGCTGTAATAAGCTCCTGAACCCAGCCTACTAAGTGATAATTAAGGAGTTTGGTACATGGTGAGATCAAGGTTTGCCTTGTGCCTGCACTGCTCTTGCTACGCTCACCCAGCTTTGCAGGTCTGACTCAGCACCAGTCTGGAGGCAGCAGTGGTTGTAGCCCTGGGCTTAGCTCCTCATAAAGGCACTCTGTGCTGGCAACATCCTTCAGGGCTGCCTGACAGGGCACTGTCACTAACTCCCAGGAGAGTCACTAACAGGCTGTACACATTTATCCCAGAGATGCCCTTGTATAGTTAGCACATACCAGAGCAGAGACCCGAGAGAGACCTTGCAGAGGGCATGGACAGTCGATACACATCTGAACCTCACCTCTGCATGCGTACTTAGGGCCAGCTCTGCACTGCTATACCATTGGCAGTGCATGAATTAATAAGGTTAAAGATAAGCCAAGTAGCTACATCGCAGTATTACTGGTCATATTCTACCCCTGTGCCAGTAAGGGCCAACTGCACTCATCCTAGGTGAGGATTGGGCCCACTCAGCAACTGCCAAGTGTGTAAACCCACAATGAGCTTGTGAATTTCCATAATATTAAGGAAACCTTCACTTCAAGAGGAAGGGGACAATGTTGTAAATCCAGCAGGAAGCATTCCCAAGACAGTATTTCCTTGGCACAGACAAGCCAAGCCAAAAGGGGAATGCTTCCCGACTCGTGATCAGCAGCTGGGTATTGTGGCAAGATCCGTGCTTCCCCTTTCTCATTTCTATCAGTATAAAGTTCTGCATAAAACACGAGAAGGGGAGAGAATAAAAATACACACAGCTTTGCATTGAGGTCCCAGAACTCGGGATCATCTGTTATCCAGGGGTTGCTGGGGAGACATCCCGACAGGAAAGGGTCATTGGAGAGGAACTGCTCACAGTACTTCACAAGCCTGCAAGTAAATTCAACAAAAAACAGAATATTAATTTGCAAGCAGAATTGCAGTCAGCCCCATGATAAACCCAAATAAATTATTACATGGACTGATTAATTAGCACATTCATTTTTCCCCCCATTTCCCATCAAACAGTAGCCTTGCGGTTATCTTTTAAAGAGGTGATTTTGGCAGCTCAAGTGCTAAGAGCTCTGCATTGAACTGGATTGGATCCTCCATTGGCCTCCCAAGGGATTGGGAGAGCCCGGGAAAGCCCAGGAAAAGCAGGGTAGCATGGAGGAACCTTGGCCTCTCCTTGCCTCCGTGTCCCTGCTGTGCAGCTCATTCCTGTGCAGTGGAGCCTGAGGAGGGCTTGGCACAAAATGAAAATCTCTCTCCGAGCAGGAACCAGACAAGCACCTCTCCTACATGTCCTGAATCGGCCAGACTAGTAATTACAGCCAATTTCACTAATGTGCTGGAATTTTAGTTTTCACCTCCCTTTTTCATTGTTGGGGAAAAAGAAAAAAGTCTTTTTTCTCTGTTTAAAAATCATGTCAGACCAAACTGCTTTAGCGTGTGCGAAGCCAGGAACAGCGTCCAAGGGCTCATTGCTAACAGGCACCTGGGCAGAAACCCTGCAGTTGTACATGCTCCTGCACTAAGCATTCCACAGGTTTGGCATAGACCTGCTC
>NW_010580921.1:37356-56676 GCF_000705375.1 Tinamus guttatus | reverse complement strand
TTTTTTTTTTTTTTGCTTATTTTAATTGGACTACCAGCAGATTCTTGGCTCTTGTTTATGAGATGTTCCTTTTTGCTCATAAGGAAATTTCTAAATGTAATACCAGGGAGCATAGGGTTACTCTTTTAGTGATTTAAGGATCCAGAACACTCTAAGCATGGGGATAAGGAGGAGGTGAGATGATTTCTTCAGGCTGACTAGCAACACTAACCCTTTTCACCCTTAGCTGTCTGAACTTTCAAGAAGCAGATGTGAATATCTCTCGTTTCCCCCTCCCCGCCGCACACACACACACACAAGTTAATATGTAGGAATTGCAGTAGAAGTACTTGCAGTAGAAGGATTGTTTTTTGCACAAAGAGGTATACAGTCTCTGGGAATGTTCTCTTCCTTAGACACAAAAATTATGCTAGGGTTATCACATACTTGAGGATCTTTTTAAACTTATTTTAAAAACCATCTGTTCCAAGATTTGTGCTTTGGTCCCAAGTGCATCTAAAATGTGCAGAGAGACATGTACTGATGGTCTTCTCTCACCCTTTTATTTGCATTGTCTTTAGTTTAACTTGCTTCAAGGGCTTATCCTGTATCTTAGTAAGGTTCCACTGAACAAAGGAAACACCTGTCTCCCATCCATTTTCCAGTTTACTTAAGGAAAGTTGCTTTGTTTCCTACACTATTTCCAGTATTTTTACTGTGTCTTTACAGGTAATCTTAGCACTTGTATTTACTGTATTTATTGGGCATGTATCAGTTGTTAAGGATCCTAAATCTTGAAGGCTTCACTGAAGTCAAAACCACGGACCTCTTGCTTTGTAAATCACATTGTTTTTCAAGCTGTAATAACCCAGTGCTTTTGGGAGCATGAGCACGTATAGTATCATTTACTACACAGATTTCAAAGATGCCTGCATGATATAGTCACAAATAGAATAGATGTAAGAGTATACAATGCCCAGACTTTTACTGCAAGAGAAATGAAATTATCTGCATAAAAGATATCTGCTAGATACAACATAGATCCACCCCAACATTTCAGGAATCTGGATAACTTATTTGTCTCTTCTCTGTGGGCAATATCTAATGTCGGATGCAGAATTCTAGAGAGAGAGCACCCAAAAATATAAAAGCTTATATGCTGTTGTCAGTAATGGAGGAATAGGCAGATCCTCTAAGGTGAACACCAGTGCAGCTCAGAATGTAGCCTCATTTGTCATAGTTTTGGAGTATTTGTATGCTCTTAATGGGTGCCCCTCATAGCTTAGCAAGTCCTGGATCCATGTGAAAAGGTGAAATGATAGAAGGAATTAACTTGCCTCAATTTCATGCAGTTCCATCCATGAGTCCAAAACTAGAACGCACATGCAATTCTGATTGTGCAGATACATCACAGATATATCTGCATCAAATGATGAGCTATAGATTAATACACTAGTGTTTCGGTTTGATGGGGGTGGGGAGGGAAGGAGGCAAATTTGGTAAGAGATGAGTCCCCTTGTATTCCAGCTGATCCTCAAAGGCTAGAGAGACTGGAGGCGGCTGGACTCATCTCTTCAGAGGAATTTCAAATAATGTGGCAACTATAGGCCCCACTCTGGCAGTGCCAGATTCACAAACAGTCTGTCAACTGTTGGGTCCGATTGCCTTCAAAACAAGTAGTTGAGTTCAGGAATAATACAATTTATTCAAATGCAACACTTACAAAGCAGGTTTCAGGTGTCAGTACAGGAAACAATCATCATTCACCCAGAAGGTGAGAGAGGGTTCTCAATCTTGAGCAGTCTCCTCAGGCAGTGTGCTGACCAGAGGGAAGGAAAGGGGTTCAGCCTGTCGACTGATCCAGAAGTTACGATAGAATCTCCCTCCTTCCCTATCCCTCTTTCATTCACCTTTTTTATATTTTCTTTTACATTTAGGTAGAGCTTGAGTGACTCTAGTCATACATACTTGCGTTATTGAGTAGTTTAAAAAGTCTCTAGAGAGCACGCTCAGCACGGAGTGGTTGCTCCAAAAGCAGGTAGCTTTTGGGATGGGGGTGCATATTGCTATTATAATGAGATGAAAATGAGGATGAGGAAAGTCCATCGGAAGGGACTGATCAGCTGCCATTGTTGGCCCAGCACCAGACAACATAACACACTATGGAGCTTATCAGCTGCATGGTATGCCCAGGTGGCCACCTCGGCAGGGAGTACAACAGAGTTTGGCCACGGTGTCTTCACTCCAGTCTACCCTGCATTCACTCATCAGCTGTATGACCCCATCAGGTTACCACACCCGCAGGGAAGCCAACAAAGTTTGGCCATGGTGTCTCCATTATGCTCTGCTCTTCATTTTCTCTTATTAGTGTGTGCAGGCTGTTGCCAAGGGAATCGTGGAGAAGTAGGTTCCACACATACCAACCACCCTGGAAGTGGTAACTGTTTCTCACCTCAAGCAAGCCTCCATTAGACCTTAGTTTTTCTCTAATTACCCCTTTCTCAAGCAATTCTCCCACAACTAGTAGGAGCAGATCAAATAGGATCTATTTTTTTTTTAAGTCTGTAAGGAAAAGCCTCACCCTGAAAGTCTTTAGTGCTTCAATTTTGTTATACTGCTGTCCCTGGGCACTGATCCTTTCTTTTCTTTATAAAGAGATCAGGCTCTCTGTCAATGTGCTGGATTTGGCAAATTAAATTTTGGTGTTGTGTTACATCTAAATTCATGTAAGATGTTGTGTTTCAATACTGTGGTGTAGTGAAGTAGCTCAACAAAAATCAATATAACCGTATAAACCTCTTTCTTTACAAAAATCTGTAGTTCTTTTTGTTTGTTTGTATAAATACCTGTATTTATGTCTCGAAATCTAGTCATATCTCTTTTATCAAGCAGCTTGGTTACATCTTTAATTCAGTGCATTTTATCAATTCTTGAAGATTTCCAAAAGTGAAGCACCATTGTATTTTTTTGCCTTTTTTACCTCTCTGGCAGTTTCACTGGCAAATACCAGAATAAACAGAGTCATTTTCCTGGAAACAATTAGTCATTTGCCATAAGCAAAACACTAATCATACTTCTTATATTGCCAATTAAAGTTCAAAGATTATTATTATTTTTATATATATATATTCCTTCACATTAATTTGTATTTTTCTGTTAAATAAATCAAAACAAAAGCATATTGTTTCAAGGGTTACTAAATATTAATCTATTTAACATTAATAATTGATTGCTAACAAACCTTTCTTGAGAAGCTGAAGAGTTTAGGAGGATACAAAGAAAAACCACTTGTTTTCTATCATGAGTGAAAAATCAGGGTTCTACTTTGTGACATTGAAATACTGGAGTATTGTGCGCAGTTCTGGGCTTCCCAGTGTAAGAGGGATGTGGAACTTCTCGAGAGAGTCCAGCACAGAGCAACAAATTTGATTAAGGGACTGGAGCATCTATTTTATGAGGAAAGACTAAGCGAGCTGGGCCTGTTTAGCTTAGAGAAGAGAGTAGTAGTGGAGTCTTCTTCTCTGGAGATCTTCAAAACCCGCCTGCAACCCTGTGCCACGTGCTCTAGCTATCGCTGCTGGAGCAGGGGGTTTGGACTGGAGGTCCCTTCCAACCGCAACCATTTTGTGATTCTGTGAAATGTCCATTTGCTACATATTCTAATTAGTCTTTTGTCACTACGCATGTTTCAAAATCAGCAGTAAGGTGTTGCATATGATCCTTCCTGATAATCCATAGTAGCTATTTATATTTAGATAAATTCATGCAACTCTCATTTATTTATTTCCATCTGTAACATTATGGGATACTACAAATAGTATAAAACCTAACCTGTGTCATGCCAGTGCATTCAAGCACATCTACCAAAGCAGGAAAAATCTGGCCTGTTGACTTGAAAGTGCTCATTTTTAATGCTGCTGCAAGTGTTTCCCTTTGAGCCTCTAAAATATGAGTATGCAGATTAAAGAAATGATGAAGGGCAATAGTGAAAATTTATTAATTTTACAGTAAATGTCATTCATGCTCATCTTGTACTTCTTAACTAAGAGGCAAGGTTTAAAACCAAACCAAACAAAAAAACTCTCTTAGCACAGTGCCAGATGTGAATTACAGAAAATGTCAGTAATTACCAGTGAAGCTACTTATTCATATCTATGTATAAAGTAATGAATACGTAGCATTTTTAAGCTATTTACATTTCAAAAAAACACCATCTTTCCAAAATGACTCTGTAAACATATTCAAATATTATCTGATGTTACATTTAACAACATTCCACAATATTTTTATGCAAAGGATTTAAAAATATTTACTGTAAATTATGCAAAGGGATGTAGTTGACACACAAATCCGAGTCTAATTTTTCTACACTTTTCTGTCTAAGGGCCACTTTTCAATGTGTATTTGGGTGCCTAAATGGGGTCTATCTGGAATTGCAAATAGTGGCCTGCGACACGTTTACTTACTAATTATCTGGACTATTCTTTATTAGTTATTCAGATCATAAGTCACTTGACATGCATGACACTTTTATTCCTGGAGACTTAACATCTCACTTTACAAACAAGAATAATAATGCAGGATCTTTTTAATGAACTTCCCAATTTAGGGCAGCATTAGAAGACTATTGATCATTTTTGAGTACGCATGTAGCACAGATGCACATGTGACAAAATAGTCTTCAGAGAAAAGTGAAGCACACTATAAAGCCCCATTTCTTTCTTCTACACTGAACAACACAAGTTTGAAATTCTCTAAAGGGACTTTTATTATGTTGTTATTTCTATATGCACACTTTAGATAAACTGTCTTTAGCCAGGCCTGAAATTATCAACCCTCTGGGATGAAAAATGTGTTTGACTAACATAATGGACTTCTCCAAGGAAAAATAAGTATGTGGCAGAGGAAAAAAAAAAAAAAAAGAAAATCCAGCATCCTCTACAGAAATCAAAGCTCTACTTTCTCCCTTTATACGGTGTTTCTGACCAGACTCCTTAACTCCTTGTGCTGAGAGGACAAGCAAGTGACAGACCTTTTCTGTTTGTAAATGCACTGCCAGAGGCAGTCAGGCAGTTCAGTGATTATGGAACTATAAGGAAGGAACTATATGGAAATAACTGATAGGAGCCAGAACTGCAAGCACTTCCTTCCTTTTCTTTGCTTGTTGTTGATAAATACATGCAGCAAAACACTTGTGTCTAAAACAAACAAGTCCAAAATCATTCAGCAGGGATGGAGTAGCACATTTCCAATTCTCTGCAGGGTGTGTACAAGAAGCAATTAGATTGAGAAGAGCCTTAATTTGTGAAAGTGCTGTTTACGTATTGGTTCAAAAGGGCCAGACACAAGAGAGTGATTGACAGAAACTTCAGTGAATGTGGGGACACTCGTGGAGATCCCGGCAATAAAACACATTTTTCTGTGGAGCGTGAAATGTGAGTAGCAGAAACAAAACCTTACAGAAGCCAGAGGATTAAAATGTTTTTTTTTTTTTTTCCCCCATCCCCCTTCCTCCTCACCTTCCTTTCCTCTCCCTCCCATTCCCAGCATTTCTGAACAGGACATCTGATGCTCTTTAATTAGTACAAAAGGCAGCAGGAAAAAAAGAGAGCAAACAAAAGGCTTGTAGCATTTTAGAAGGAAAACAAGAAAAAGAAGAATTTGCATTAACAGAAGCAGGAAATGGATACACACTTGAAAGGATGTGGTACCATAAAATCAATTATTCAGGAGAATCAGGAGATGAGGCTATCAGCCTAGATAGAAAACAACAGTAATAGCAGCAGCAGCAGCAAGAAGAGGAGATGGATAAAAGAAATGATCAGCACCGTACCTGCATAATGACTTCCCCTGGCTTATGTAAATACTTCTGTGGACCTTGTTTTCAGGACGAGGCCACAGCATGACTGTACTACATCAAGGAAGAAGGCAGCATTTCTGCCGTTGCCTAAAATAGTTGTTCAATAATTAAATAGCCATGGCCTGAAGCACATCCAGCATTTAGAGCATTAGAAGAAGTTTTGGTAATGGTAGGTTAAATGGCTGTGGGTGAGGAGTCCTCACTGTCACAGGTTAAGTGCAGTTCTGGTTCAAAATTGATCCATTTAGTAATTTCCCAACAGAAATGCAGGGTTAGACATGTCGTGCAAAATTTATCATAGTGCTGGTACTGATAGTGCTTGGTTACAACAATATCACTGTATTATTCTTATAGCTATGGCCTAGCAGCATTACTTAGCCACCAGGACATAGTATAGCCTGGGCCGTGCAAATATCTTCCCCGCCTTTTCTTAAACCTAGAAAGTCGGTAATCAAAAATCTGAAAATAAAATTTGGAGGTTGAAATGCAGGTTAAGATTGCAAAATATTGTCCCTTTGTGTATTAATTTCAAGTACAGAGATTTTTCATTCGCCTGGCTTTGGTGCTTTGGCTTCGGAGGCTACTGTGCCTCCTGTATCAAAGGCAGAGAGGCTGTTCCAGGGAGTAATGCAGGGTAGGAGCCAAACTTCTATCCCATGAATCATTCACTAGATAATTCTTTCTCTGTTGTTTATACGTAAGACATAGACAGACTACTCACTAGGCACATTAATTGAATGGGTTGCAACACTTCACTAATGCCTTGATTGTTGCAGTATGATTAATTGCTATTACAAAGCAAGCACCAAATCTGTTCATACAATGAACAGGCAAACAGGTATATCACAGCACAGAGAATGAACTCAGAAAAACACAAACAAAATATGGGTAGGTCTTCTTTATGCTGTTATTGTTTTCAATGGGACTACAAAGAATGTATGCAGTGTCATGCAGGTATTTATCTTTGATCAATTTGTATTGATGTCTTCTGTACAAAGGAGCCCATGTGTTCTTAAACAAGGCTTCTGAAAAATAGCTAGCCCTTAAACTAGCCCGTATGAAACTATACATAACTTGAGTTTCCTGAACTTCATCTTTTGCATGAATGACCACATATGACTGAATTCTTCTCAACTGTTAGCTTGCTTTCGTTCATCCAAGCAGTTTCGGATGACTGAGCAAAACCAGCATAGGTTGCAATTGCTACTGCAGGAAGCATGGGCAGGCAAGAGGGAGCAAGATGTGCCTTTGAACAGAAGCCAAGTAGAAATGCTATCTGTAGATTTACATCAGAAAACTGTATCTATGGCTACCTTGCTGCCTTGGGACGTATGATACCTCAAATGAGAAGGCAGTAAAAGCAGACCACTTATCCTCCTTTTTCTTTCTCTTTATTTTCTTTCTTTTTTTTTAAGCTCTAGAATGATTTTAACTAGTATAGCTGCCTCAGTGGGAGACCTCCATTATCATGCTGCAGCTGCATTATGTGAGGGAAGCAAGTTAAAGCAGATAATACTAATTTAAACAACCTAACTGCTACTATTAACCTTTTGCTACAGTTAAAATTCAGATTTCTTCCTTTTCTTCTCAGTCATCCCTTGAGGCTGACCAACACAGTCTGAAGGAAAGGCTGGCAAAATCTAGAATCTAAGAAAGGGAAGACCGTTATTTTCAAATTAACCAGATTTAAAAAGAAAGTTAATGAAATATGCTCTTTTTTATGTTAAATATTACTCTTTATAGATAGATATTCCATCACCATACATTATGCTATGTATGCCCTGGATCTGAAAGTTCTGCCCTTCGAGTAGTAGATTGCTTAGTCTGCACAGGAAGTGGACATGTAACTCCAATATAAAAGGAGTTTGCTTTCTGCCAGAAAGGTGATCTGTTATATATTTAGAAGATATTTAAAGATGGCAACAGTGGCAACAGCTCAGATGACAGAGAAAATACCTCAATTTAATGTGAATGTGACTCTCTGCTCTTCTGGGAATTTGGTTTATTGATCTTCCAATGTGTTTCTGTCAAATACGGTTTTGCACATGCTGTAAGAAGGACTAGTAGCCCTTCAGCAAATGTGTTGTAAATTATTTCTGTTCTGTTAACCGAGGTTGTCTACTGGTTACAGCCTGTTGCTGACAAAGTCTCCAATTTGAGGTCTCTTATATGATCAAGACTGCAATACTTGAAACAATTAAATAAAAAGCAGGCATGAGATATAAATTTACAAAAATGGAAAGCAAAATTACCAAGATGAGATATATATATATATATATTTCTTCAGTGAGTAAGGAGTAATATAGAGTTACCCACTTATTCAGATTTGAGCTGGGTCTGAATCTTCAATTCCCAGCTTGACCAGCACTGACTGCTGGTCCCACAGCTGGATGGTTCCCACAGGAAATGGGAAGGCCTAAGTAGACTCTCTACAGTGATTCTGATCTACAGTAGCAATGTATCAATGAGTAGGTGCTGGAATATCTTG
Organism: Tinamus guttatus; assembly: GCF_000705375.1. The sequence goes on along the minus strand of NW_010580921.1, from coordinate 48,349 downwards.
CTAGGTAAATAAAGCTACAACTACATAACATAGGGAGCTACTAAGGGGAGGAAAAAAAAAAAAGAAAAAGGATGCTTGATTAGAAGGTCCTTTCTCATCCTAGACTCTCAACTGTTATTTATGCAAATCTAAATTAACATCCTGGGACCGTGACTTTATCTGACAAATCGCTTCTCTATCTGTAATTCTTACATTAGCTTTGTTTAGCTACACAAACATGCTTATAAAACATTTCCTCAGAAAAGCCATTAGGGGAAATGTCAGCTAGCTCTATTCATCTTTTAAAATTAAACCATACAGTCAAGAACTGGCCTTCTATTACAAACAATTCTGAAACGCTGGATACTCGGTTTTGTAGCTCTGTTTTATATCAGCATTATTCCACTGAATTTAAGATAGATAGGCTAGTGATAAAATATAAAGACCTTCTTAGATATGGTGCAACCCGACTGTAAGTTCTGAAAAGAGATGACTTCACTAAATAGACTTGTGTCATGCAAAACAATATATACGGATTTGGCAGGTGATTAGTGGAGTGAAAAAAAAATGTAAGGATGTCTGCTGTAGTTATGGTTGACTCTCAGAATTTCCAGCGGTGACTGCTTGAACACATTAAAGCTGCCTTATGTCTGTTCAATAAATACAGTGAGAACAGAGAAAATATGGCAGCTTTGATCCTCTCCGTTTGTCCTGTAGGGAAGAAAATCTATAGAGCTAGCTGGAGGATTAGCTATTCTTAATTTAACACATGGGAAGAAACACTTAGAGTTTATATTGGCAGTGGTGACTTTGATAGAAAACTTGTGTTAAAATGCTTAGTTCCTGAGGAGACCCTTGCGGCCAGATGTAAAGTATGAGCACATTTTTCTGCTGCGTTCTTGTTGGTGATGTACAGACCTCATGCAAGTCAAGAACAACAGAAAAGTCATTTGTAAACCTGCCTTTTCTTTGGCCCAGTAAGTCATTAGTTCTGAGGTCAGGAATGTAGGCCAAACAGCTTAAAGGGAAACTTATTTGCCTTTCATATTATTAAAGTTAAGCAGTCATTCCATTAATAACACATTCTCTTTTTTTTTTTTTTCCTCTTTTCCTTGTATTTTCCACTTGATTGCAGCACTCACTTCTTCCCCTGAAACAATAAAAACTCTTCTTTCTCCAAATGAGAGATCCTCCCTGCTTCTCTCTATCCACTAGTGTGTCTAGTATCATGTCCTGGGTGCAGACTTTCAGTAGGTGTAACCAAATTTTTAATAAAATTCCAAAAAGGGCTTGTTGCAGGCTTTGTAATATTGCTTTTTACCACTAACAAATAAGAGAGTGCTCTTTGTGAGGAAGTTGTCCTCTAGCTGCATCCCTACAATGCCTACCTGTTTATTTCGTCCACAACATCTGCTGCTGTCCACTACTGTAAGCAGAATCCAGGTATGATGCCATTAACACTTTTCTTGTGTTATGACTGGTATTTCATTGTTAATTATCTTGAATGTTACATTCCTTAGTATTTTCTTGCCTTTTGATTATATACCATTGATCTCCACTTGCTAATGCTACCTAATCGATTGTGTTGCTTTTGTTGCTTCTCACTCTGGTAAAGGGTGTTAAGATATGACAGTGTTATGTTGCACAAGGATCTGAACAAGCTTGGTGTAAGTTTCCAAAGCCATAAATAACAGTATTATGTCTGTGGCATTCTTGCAGAGAAGCCAATCTTTTTAGTCTGAATGCATACTCAAGAACCTGAATGGGTTTGTGTCCCATCATTTTGAATGTGAGCAGAAAGACTTTGAGCTGCCTGCAATATGTTACATTGATGTATTTTTACTATAGAACCCTAAAAGATGTAGCCTTTGTTGATAACATCATATTTGTCAACACTTCTGCTCCAAATCTGCATAGGCAGTTTTTCTCATTTTTTTAGCATAGTTTTGTGTTATCTGAGCATGCCCCTAGCAACTTCTGTCCTTTTCAATAGTTATTGTCACCATGTCATGCTGTATTTCTGTATATAAACTTTTACAGTCTTCATTTTGTGGGGTTTTACATATAATGTTGACCTGCTAATATCTTATATGTCCCTGATGTACAGGTTTTGTTACAAGTTCCATCAGCAGCTAGAATGTGCTGAACGGTTTTAAGGGTGGGTGGCAGTTTAACCTTTTCTGGAAAAGCCTAAAATTAAGTTTTAAAATGATATGAGAGGGGAAAAAAAAGAACATGATTTAATCTGCTTTTATGATGATCAGATCTAGAAGATATTCTTCCCTGTGTTTATTTGACTTGTGAAGATGTCCACAGCAGTACTGTACCCTAACTTTGTCAGGTTCAAAAGGATAGAGCTTTTTCCAAAAAGCATACTAGGTTTCACAGCAACTATTTTGGTGGGGAAAGATTAATGTATCAGAATACTCTTATGTCACTTATGACTCAATGCAGCTATAGTCTCCCAAATCTAAGTACTCCAACTAATTCAGGGAAGAGTTCTGACAAAGTATTAATTAATCTAACAAGTGTCTGAATTCTTTGTGAAATGCTGGCAGATGTAGTTGAGGCAGAGTAGCATCTGTCTTCTTCTGTAGCACCAGAGAACAATTTAAGCTGGAAGGTACCTCTCTATTGCAAACCCCTATTCAAAACGGGGCCAATTTGGAAGTGGGGGCCACCATTTTGCAACCATTTAACAATTCCCTGGTGAAGAAAGGATGCATCTCTTGATGCAAGTTTCTGGTCACTGAACTTGTACCGTAGTATACCATTCTATACAGTAACAAACATACTCCATTCAAGCAGTTAAATAAGATCAATGTGCCTTATTTGACCCTTGGTACCAGAGGATAACCTACTACTTGTGATTAACAATCTCTATACAGAGACTATAACATTTTAACATGTATTTTCTTCTGCAGTACTGGTGTGCTTAAAGCAGCATGGTGAAGTAGGGCAGTGGGGGAAACTACCTTGAATCCATTATAAATGTTGCCAGGTTCAGACTAGAGTCAGCTGTAGCAACTTGATTATATTGCTTTATCGAGGTGCTGCAGACAACATGCCTGTGAAGTCCCTGCTCCTATGCATTCACTGTAATTCTCTGTGGGGAAAAAATCAGAAAGTTAAAAATACCTAACACTTTCTCTGTGAGGAAAGCCTACGCTGGTTAGGACTTTTCAGTGTGGTAGAAGGTGGATAAGAGGATTTAGGTATTCCTAAAAATCTGCAACATCATGGTGAGTAAGGAATGATTTGTTATCACAGCAGTTCTCAGGGTCATTTGGTGCATCAGGCTTGCAGTAACCCTGAGGAGGTGGTTGCTTACACACACAAACTTGTGAATTTTCTAAGGCGCTCATACTCTAAATAGGTTTGAAAAGGTGCCAGATACTAACATGGAGGAGAGCTTTAGTGGTGAGTAAGTCTCATGGCTAAACATGAAAATCCAAGTGCCTTTTAAAGCTTAGGAAGAACTAACCCAGAAGACAGGAATATAAAGCCGGAGAAGCCTCTTCCCCTGCTGACTATGATCGTTCCCTCTCAGAGGTGGAAAACCAGGCTAGATGGGTCTGATCTCAGAGCCCTCTGCCACATTCCCATTCCCAGCTGAGACCATCTGCCTTTTCTTACATAATACATGTTCAGTAAGCATAAAGTTAAAAAAATGCTGCTGAAAGTCAGAAAATATATGTTTTCTTCTCTTTATATTTTAGCACTTTCCTTCACATCTACCGTGTCACTGACAGCAGAAGGTGCAGCTAAGCAAGCAGAGAGGTTATTTCAGACACAACTAACAAGCTATTTCCACAAATCAGAAAGTTTCAGTAAAATGCCTACAACAGTAAAATGTCTAAAAAATGTCTGCTGGAATGAAAGTGGAGCATTTTAGTTTTTGGAAAGAGTACATTTTCTAAGGTGAGTTACTACACAGTGGAGAGGTGTGTTTACTCAATAGTTCGCTGTCATTAGCTGAAATAACATAAGCTGAGCTCTTGTTGAATTTGGTTGTAGAAGTTTTCTTGAGAAAATATAGTTTAGAACAGGCATAGTATATCAAAAATGGAATAGCTCTTAGGTTAGTATTTCAGCTGTTTCTGGAAAGTGATGTGTAGCTTTCATAATAGTCTATAAGCAAACTATTAAAAACAAACCTGAGGGAAATAATTCTGCACTGGTATGTAAAAGAATAATGATGTAGGTATCAATTAGGTCAGTAGCTCTGAAGCAGTAAGTCAGCCTTATTAAGAGATCCTGTAGGAAGGGAAATAGAAACGGTAGAAAAAATCACCCAACTTTAATCTATTTTTTATTTTTCTAGAACCTTTCCACTGCACCTTTTTCTATTGCACCCTCTTCCTGCACCCTGGAACCTTCATCTCCCTTGAAAGCTGATAATGAACACTTTTTCCTCATGAGTGTGTCTTGTCTGTTTTGTGATAGATTTATATTCCTCTGCTTCACACCAATTTGTGTCATGAGTTGGTTAAGAGATGCTGGGATAAACTACTTGCATTTTAAATTTAAATGTGATCTATATTGTTGCTCTGGTCTACTTGTTGGATGGAGGAGGAATCAGAGATTGACAGAGAGCAAAAAAGTGCTGTCGAGAATGTTCATTGACCAAAATAGCTTAGAATTTCAGGAAACAAATCTGTTTTTTTTTTTTTTTTTTTTATCTTCTGCCTCTAGGGGAGACATAGCAGTGAGCAGTGGGAATCTCTTATTCTCCAATCTAATGTTTTAGTCATTCTCTGCTACACTTACATTTATTATTGTGTTTCAAAACATTTCTTGTGGGATAGAGTGCATTTCAGAAAATGTTCAGTTTCATTTTTTTAGAAAAGTTGACTGTATGCTCTTTTTCCAAGAAGCTTCTGAAAAGAAACTCACCTGAGAGTGTTAAATTATCTTATATGCCTTCTTGTGAAATAAATAATTGAAGGAACTCAAATAATTACTGACTTTGATCCAAAGCCTTACTAAGCCAGAAGCTGGAAATGCTTTCTCAATACAGATTTTCTATTGAATTGTTAGCTCTAGAGCCACAGACCTGAATGATAATAATAATGTAGTATATGATACTGTCCTTTAAACCTGTGATTCTAAGCACACTCCCACAGATTTGTATGCCATGAAGTTTGTTTGCAGTAGAGGATAGCTAACTTGGAATTCAGGGAAAATTTGGATCATCTGGATCATCTGCTCTGGAGAAATACAATTTGCAGATAATCCTGTTGACTGGTCAACCTCAAATAAAAAGTTGTTTTATCCAAAAAAATGCTACTCTGTTTCAGAATGAAAATGGGCATTTTCTATTTTCTGATACAAAAAACATTTCACACACTTACATAATTTTGCAGAGTGCAAATTCAGAGAAGAGCTCCTACTTCTGAAAAGTTTCTGCTATTGCATCTGTTAGTTTTCTTCAGCTTCTTTTTCATACATCCATTTATTTTGAATGTATTTGTCGAGTCTTTTTTTTTTTCCTACACTGACTTTCATTACTCAGTCCACTTACAGTGGAAGAATAGCATTAGACTTTGTAAAATTGCACCTCTCCACGGGCTGAGTAGATGTTACTGGGAGGTCACATCAACAGTTTTAACGTGGAAATTATAGAGATCCCCACAAAAAGAAAAGGTTGAAAAATGCAGTTTTATCAAGCCACCCTCTCCTTTTTTTTTTTTTTTCTGGCAATTCTTCCTCTAAAGAAACAAAGCTTAGTTTTATCACTGCCTTGCATGCTACAGATGGTAATTCTCTGTGTATCAGCTGAGACAATAATTTGATCTGTTATAGCGTACACTGACATTGTAGGTATAATGAATGGCAAGTAGTGCAGCATACTGGAGACTCAATTTTAACATACTGTTCGAATCACGCAGACCCTAAACACAGCATATAAGGAAAAAATTGGTATTTGAACTGGATTGTTTCTTCTGCAGAAAAATCTTGACAATCTGCAATGTTCAAAGCAAGTTAGAAGAGGGCAATTGGAATTTCCAGCTCTAAATTAGAAACTTCTTTATTTTTAAATAGTGTATCCGTTTGTTTAGTAATTTTAGTAATTTAGGATCAGAAGCTGCTAGAATAATGCATACTGCCTAATCAGACATAGAATTCTTAGAAAAGTTGACAAAAATATTTGTTTGCATTTTTTTTTTCTTAGCGAAAATGAGAGGTTGAAGATACAGGACCTCAGTCTGATCCATTAATATCAAATAGTACTTCCCACAAAAATTCTTCTGGTAAAATGAAGGGGATTAAGTACAAAGTTAAGACAGTGTACTATGGAAAGGCACCAGAGCCTGAATTTTGCGTAGCGAAATACCTGGCTAGTTCAGGCAAATAAATAAAAAGACAGCTGAGATGTGGCATACTAACAACTAAAGACAGTCAAAACAACTAACAGCTCTGCATGTTTACTTGAGAAATGAGTGCAGTTGTTCTTTCTTCTGAATGGCATAATAAGGAAGTTAGACTGTGAGATCTGACATTTAACCTTAATTTGGCTTAATGAGTCATTGCAGTATTGCTAGATCATTTTAGCAATGCAAATTATTTTTGACTCAAAGATTTGGAAGATTTATTAGTCCTCTCTTGAGCTCAGTCAGCTTTGAATAAGGCCTTAAAAGAAAATATTCAAGATGAAGTGGTATATATTTTTTAAAGATTGAATTTACTTATAGGGAAAAGGTCCAAATATTATTCTAAGAAGGTAATATTTATCCCCTTAGTCACTGTTAGGCAGCAAAGGACCAAACCCCATTCTACTCAGGCATGTGAAAACTGTCCAAACCTTTAGGCTTGGTGAGAATGTTACAGAGAAAAAGAGGAAAGAAAGACAAGCAGTACGGATCAGTTTTTTTCATCTTTTTGATTAGTTACCATCTGATTGAACAGATGGTAGTCAATCCAGAGAGAAAGGATTTGACCAACCTTTCCTACTTCTGAGACATCAAAACAGATTGAATGATGTAATAGTGAAAAAAGAAGTTTTTGTTACGTATGCTTGTAGGACTGGATTCAGAGGGCAGTAATCATCAACACATATGCTGAAACATACCTACTTGGGTTCTTGCTCACATTTTTTTCTAATACCTGACTAAAGGGGCTTTTAAAAGCAAATACGTTAATTGACAAAGTATACAGTTTAAAAAAAAAAAAAAAAAGCGTCCAAGTGTCCAGACCAGGATCATTTGTCTTTTGCCGTATATACTGTTTTGATTTATTGTCTAGTTGGTTAATTGAACCAAGCCTGCCTCTCCATTTCATCTGGTGAGAAAAAAAAGATTAATTTGATAAAACCAGCCCCATAGCACTTCCAGAGTTTTCTGAAAAGAGTTTTAAAAAGCCTTCTAGTATTGAAGAATTCTACCGTTTATCTGGTGCCTCTAGGTAACCTTTATACCTTTTTACCCTTATAGTTATATATTCATTTCTTCCCCAAATAGGTTTGGAAATGAGGATCTCCCAAGCGGCAGCACAGCTGACACCACCAACACAGCTGAAAATAGTATCAAAGCAAACTACATTTGGGTGTCCTGCCTATGAGTAACTGGGTATCACTAAGTCTTTTAAATTTCTGGACCAATGAAACCAAGCCTCTAAACTGAGATTGATACCAACGGTGAAAGGTAACAGCTCTGGATGGTTCACTGGTTTAGCTACACTGCGGTTCACACTGTTTGCAAAGGAAGGAGGGGATTGGAGATAATCCCTAAAGGTGATCCTATAATATCTTTTGTGGGTCAGAAACAACCTTCTTTTGGGTGGTTGGTTTTGGTTTGTGTTTATCTGGGCCTGGAATGTGTACAAGAATTCAGAACTATTAGAGGAGGGTGCAACTGAGAATTCATACTTTGTGAATGTGAAAATGTGAAGAAGTGTGTGGTTATGGAAAGGCAAATGTGGAAAGGAATAGGTGGTCTTGAATGATATTCCTAAAGAGACACAAAGAAGGATGTAGTCAAAAAACTCATCCTATAAAACACTTGACTTCTTCAAAGACATTGATTAAAGTTTGCCGATAGGTCAAGTGTTGTGATGATGATTTTACTCACTCCTGCCTGCTGTAACAATTCTGTGCATAAATCAGCTCAGCCAGGATATCTGTGTTTCCTCACAATACTTTCTCTTATATTTCTCATACTTGAAATCCCCCAAATTGCCTGCTCCTACTAATTATTTTAAAGTTATGCAGATTTAAAAAAAAAATAGGGAAGCAAAGAGAAAAAGATTTATGCTAGTCCCCAGTAGTAAAGGCCAGAGAAGCTTGAAAGTTTGATAAGATTTGGCATAATTCTACCAGATTTCAAATGCCACTCTTTTTTTTCCATGTTTAATGCAAATTGTGATCCTGTGTATGTCATTATGAGTCCAGGGCCTCACTGCTGATACTTTGGATTCTGTGGATATAACTGAGTTGGAAGAGATGGAAAAAAGTTCAATTTCAGCATAACTGCTGATTCTTAAAGTCATTAATACCTGCTGTGTTTTCCATTTACCTCACGTATTTGACAAGGTTTCATGAATTTACACTGAAAAAATATTCTTTCATGCTTTAAAATAATGAACCTATTTTCAGTACTACTGGGTTATATTAAATGTACTTAATTCTTATTTTTTTCCTTAAATATTGATTTTTTCCAACTATGGACAATGGTTATAAAATAATTTTCAAAATTGTTTGTTTCTAGCTAGTTTTCAATCTTTGTTCATGAAAGTATTCCACAGTTCAATGTAAGTCAGCTTGTAAAGTTCTCCTGGAAATCACATATAGTCTTAATCTTAAAATGGAAGACAATACCTATGCCATTTTTTCCCCATAAAGGCTCTGGTGATGCGCTGATTTTACTTTGCCACAGTTTAAAAAAGACCAGATGAAGTTTTACCTGACTGAAAAGAATGTAATGCTACATCTAATGTGAAACAACCTATGTCAGGTTGAATTTAGAATCTGTGATTCCAAGACTGAAAGTCTAAAGTTCATATAAGGTATCCAGACGTGTAGACTAACAAGTTCGTTCATTAAATATTTAAAATATGTCTTGGGTAGGTGACACTGCAAATCAAGAAATACAATTAACTTTGTACTGCGGTACTTCACATTGATTCTCATGCAGACACAGCAGAGTGCCCAGCTGGAGGACATCCCTGGAATATCGTGTTATTCACCTTCCACCAGTGTAGAGGGCAATCATAAAGGGAGTCTGGCACGTGGACGTCCCACACTCCATGTGATCTGAATAAGAAATGCAATGAAAAAATGAAATAGAAACTTAACCCCCCATCTTTTTAACTAGGCCCTTATTTTATCCACTGAATTTTCTGTGATAGCAATATTATATAATTTGTAAATAACACATTTCACTAAAAAAATTATTTACAGGTAAGATGGGAAAATGAATATATTTTCTGTATCACAGATACTTTTGATAAAATTGAAAGTAATCATTTTTAAAGAAAACATTTATTGTGCAGAGGATTGGCAAATGCTGGATCATTAAGTAACTTCTGCTTCAATGAAATTGAGACAAAACCAATATACACCATCCCACCAGGATGCAGACAGAATTATGGATACCAAGTAATTGCTGTGAATAGTTACAAGAAAAACAAATCTCTTGCAGTATTGATTGCTTTCAAATTTGTCAGTAGATGTTAAATTTAATTAAGGAGTGATCTTTTGTCAGTGACCCTGTTTCTCAGATTTGTATCAGAGACTGTATCATCATTTTCAATTAGGCTTACCCTGTTCACTGGAAGATGTATCTTGGAAGGAATCTTGGTTCCACTTATAATTTCTTCATGAAATTGGAAGCTTCTCAGTGTAAACAAGAGTAAGACAGAGTCCTTGTAGCCAAGCAAAGTTTGATGATGTTTATTCATCTTCTGGTATTTCATCAAAAGGTTTGTCTTAAACTACTGAATTGGGCAAATGCTCAGTACTGCTGTGACCACCTTAGACTGTCCTGGGCTGCCATCAGCAAAACATTATTAACAACTTAATCTATGGATATGCTCTTTCATATAAGGTAGGATAATATTGGGAAGAGGTAGAAGTCTGCACAGTACATTTTAAGACTTGCCTTACATGACTTCATCCAAGTATTTCTTTATCTTTGTCATTCAATATATTCATGCTTTCTTTTATCAGATATTAGAATCTTTTAGAACTTATATTTTGCCAAATATCATGTGACACACACTTTTCACTCACTTTTTAACTATTTTTTTGCACTTTTTTAGTGTAGCATGCTAAAAAGAGAAAGTTCATTCAGATCTAGTACAAAAGTACAAATAAACAGATCAAGTCTTCAAGAAAAGCAAAAAGAGTTAGAAATGTCAATACATTACAATACACTAAATGACTATATTAATTGCTGTGTACTTTCACATATAAACTGGTCTATTAGGGCTTTAATTTTTTTGTACATTTAGAACATATTGCAAAAACAGTAAAATATTAAGAACTGCCCTAACTGTGTATCTGGGAAAAAACAACAACATCAAAAAAGTAAATTTACTGAAAACTGTATCAGCTGGAGTTTTTGAAAGATTTACAGGCTGACCTTTTGATCAAGCTCTTCCAACAGCTTTGTTTAAGATGTAGGAGTCTGCAGTGCTTGAATTGTTCTAATTTTTCAAACATTTTGAAGTCTATTCATCACTTCCATACAGACAGGGAAGTAAAATTATCTTCTGTCTCGGAGCACTGTGCAGGAGAGCAATGAGATACAGGGATTATATTTCTGATTTTAGACGCTTAGCTGGCATATGTAACCTAAAAGTCTACTCCCTCTAAGTTATTTCCCTGAGTAGTTCAGGAAATCAGAAATATACAGTGTATGAGTGTTTAAATGGACAGAACAAGCAGTGCTCCTTCCTGAGTTCAAAGGAAGTCCATGTTATCTAAGAACCTAGTATAAGCATTCAGAGCTATTCATGGAGTGGTCTTGGTGTCACCTCCATGGTCAGGCATTATCATGCTAGCCATATTCCTGCT
>NW_010580921.1:0-37282 GCF_000705375.1 Tinamus guttatus | reverse complement strand
ACCCAGTTCTGAAGTAGTATGGTTACACAGAAGGGTAATAAATGTGAGGTAATGTGTATCCTACAGTACAAAGCTGCCAAAAAAAAAAAAAAAGTCCTTTGCAGCTCGAGAATCTGAACTGAGATTTGAGACTCCCAGCAGAAACAGATTAAACATAAAATGATGGAGCATCTTGCTCCCTTTTGAAGAAGACTTGGTTGGGGCTAGTGAGGATTCCTTCTGCAAAAGGGTGACTTGACCAAGCATACATATACATATGAATAAATGAGTTCCAGTCAAACATTTATTTGGAAAGTGTATCAAGTGCAAAATGAAATTGATAGATGTGAGAGGAAGCTACAAATAGCTGTTAGCCATAAAGATACGTTAGTCAGTATGGATACTTAAGATAACAGTTCTGCTCCAGAATTTCTTGAAGTGTAGAGGTTGGTATTTTAATAGGAGATATTGATTGACTATTGATTGACCAGTAGTTTAAGGGACTGACCTGAAATATGGAAGAATTTCATAATATGAGCTTCATCATGGCTTTCCTACATGCTGTCTGTGAGTTCTTTCTCGGAGGGACATGGACTTTCTTCCTTGAGATTTGTGTTATCTGCTTTGTGTTATCTATCATAGAATCATAGAATCATAGAATCATAGAATGCTTAGGGTTGGAAGGGACCTCTAGAGATCATCTAGTCCAACCCCCCTGCATACGCAGGGACACCTAAAGCACGTGGCACAGGACTGCATCCAAGCGGGTTTTGAAGATCTCCAGAGAAGGAGACTCCACAACCTCTCTGGGCAGCCTGTTCCAGTGCTCTGTCACCCTCACTGTTAAGAAATTTTTCCTTAAGTTCCTATGGAATTTTTGATGTTTCAGTTTCCGGCCATTTCCTCTAGTCCTATCAGTGGCCACCACTGAAAAGAGACCATCCCCGTCCTCTGCACTCCCTCCCTTGAGGTATTTATATACACTGATTAGATCCCCTCTCAGCCTTCTCTTCTCCAGGCTGAACAGGCCCAGCTCCCTCAGCCTCTCCTCATAGGGCAGATGTTCCAGGCCCCTGATCATCCTTGTAGCCCTGCGCTGGACTCTCTCCAGCAGCTCCACATCCCTCTTGTACCGTGGAGCCCAGAACTGGACACAGTACTCCAGATGCGGCCTCACCAGGGCTGAGTAGAGGGGCAGGATCACCTCCCTCGACTCCTCGACCTCCTGAGTAGAGGGGCAGGATCACCTCCCCCTCCTATCGATCTTTTATCATGATTGGGAAAAAAACACTGCTACAGCACAAGAAAGTGATCTACAGCCAACCACCAGCCCAATGTCTGCTGTAACCTCCTATAGCTGCTGCCAAAGCCTGCAGATGAGAAACCTTGATGGTCCAGTGCAGAGTCTGAAATGTGTTTCTCTGGCTGTACTGCAGTCCATTAGCACAGACCTAGGGACTGTGTGTGGCTTTGTGCAGGGCTGGCTTTTGTTCTAGAATATCTGCAAGAATGGCTTGCTTAAGCCCTTGATGAAGTCCTGTGAAACCAGTGAGAAGACCCCACTGACTGCAGCATACACTGAAGTTTTTGCAAGATCTTTGGACAGTGAGTGCCCTTGCAAAGGAAGAATGGTTATTTTGTTGACTACAGAAATCATGTTGTGCTATATGAGATCTTAAACGGTGATTAAAATATTTATGATAACCAAAAGGTCTTAAAAATCAAGTTTTGAAACGTTTCTAAAAGACTACTAAGGTCTTCAACCCTCTAGGCACAACAAGGCATAAATTCTTGCAATACAGCTTTTTCTTTTTTAATCTCTATGTACTGACATTTCAAGAGCCTGAGCTATGGGAAATTTTATTGAAGAGCTTATTGTTTTTTACCAGGGTACAGAGCGAAAAGAACAAAGCCAAGGACGTAATTTACATTCTGCATTTAAACAACATCTGATTAGGTGATAACAGTATTAATTACTCACTGGCAGGCAAACAGACTAGGTAATCAAAACTGTCTTTGCTGCAGTGAGATTTGTACTGTCATGAGAAAATAGATGGCAGGCGCAGCACTTTGGAGAGGGAAGCTGCAGAAAGGAGGATGCAGCTGAGCCTCATCTCACAAAGCACAGCAGCAGCAGTATTGCTGGTGGGTTGATGGGTCTCATTTTCCCCTTATCTCCGCATGCCTGCCTATACTGCATCCAGGTAGCACCCGTAGCCTACGAGAGGAAATGGTGAAAAGCTAGCATATATAGAGAGAGCTAGTATATACAATAATAAAGTCTTTGGACAGAAAACTGTTGAAATAGTAGAGCTTTCATTCGAGGTAATTAGTGATAAAATACTACTTCGAAGATACTGTTGAGCTTACACTCATATGAAGATTCACACCATTTTCGTTTCCTTTGACTCTTTACCTGTGGATTGTAAATGAGCAGCTATATATATATATAGAATTTACTCAACGGCACATTTTTGGGTTTTTTTAAAGCATACGAGCTTTGGTCTGTGACACTGATACTGTTTTAAAATAAAGAGAAATCTTATAATGAAGCAAATCATGTGCTGAAGTAAGAATTACACCTGAGCATAACAAACATTTTTGATGAAATGCATGACAAACAATACTTAGCATGTTTATAAATAAGGTGCAATTAATTTGTAATCTGTGAAAGGAAGCTGCAACAAATCCACTGACTCTGTATTTGAATTTCATTGAACTCTTCTCTTTTGTGTTAAACTGTCCCAATGAGGATGAGGTGGTAGAAGTTTATTCAGTTAGAAGTACAATCTGTAAGTCAAATAATATATATTGATTAATAGTGTGTGCAGTTATTTTTTCTTATAATTCAATTATGACTTTGTGAATTTTTATTCAAAATAAAATCTCATTCTGCCAATGCTGTGGAAGTAACTAAGTGGTGAAATACAGCATTCTGAAAGTGTGCTACAAAGCATAGCAAGGTGTTGTTGATCTCTCCTCTGCTTAGGTGGATAAGGTTAGGTGAATCCCTGTAGCGCTTGACTCCATCCTTAAGAGATCAGTCGCAGAAGCTAGAGGTTTTCCATTTATGATTTTCACTTTTGTCTAAAATGTAACATTGGGCTTTTATCTTCTCAGTTGAGAAGATAGGAAGGAGCAGATGGGAAAGGAGAAAAGTCTTTGCTTTTAGAATGTGGCCTGCATAAAATTGTTCTTGTGTGGTGCCATGGTTTTGGTACTTACGGTACTTTTCTTCTGTTCAATATGTTATTTAATTGCAGTTTTTGTTTCATTTTATCATGCCAGAGGGCACTTCTTTCTCATTAATTTTTCATTTCTGTGTCCAGTTATTGGGATCATTACATTGATGCTAGGGTCTTGTCACAGTTTCAATTACAACAGCTGTTGCATACAAGCAATTAAATATCTATGCAGCAGCTTTCTTACTGCTGATTGCCGTTTTCCATTCTGTTGCTCCAGTTAGACTAGTAATTTATACATGTAACAGTGCCTTGCGTTCATGGAATCTTGAACATTAACTGTTCACAACTTCCTCCAAAGCAGGTGAAATACCTTTTTACTTATCCTCCTTCATGGAGCAGCTGGCAGAGTTCGCAGGGGGCAGGATCTGCCGGCACCAAGTACTGGCGAATGGCCAAGAGCGGTAACGTTAAACCCCATTTTAATGGAAAAAACTGAGGAGTGAACAAAAGCACTTTGAAACAGGTATCTGATAATTAAGAGGGCAGAAAAAAAAAACAGTTGGTATGAAGATGAAGAAATTTTACTAGAGGTATTGTGGGATCCTGAGTGCTATGGGTTTGTTGTTTGCAAGTTGAACATTTCTAACTGTTGTGATACATATAAGCAATACAGCATTTCATACCCTTATGTGCAAATAGTTGCAATTGTATATGAACACTTTATAACAGTATTTTAATTCTGCACAGAGCAGAAGAAAGCAGTCTCTCTATAATTCTTCCCATGGTTATGGAGCATTAGGGCAGATATATGAGATTTCATTAGTACAGCTATTTGTTTGGAAAGAATTCATAGACCAGGCTAAAATAGCTGTTCTTAAAACTATCCAGCTGCTTAGCTGAGGGTTTTTTAAGATGAAATGAGGGAAATGAGGAATCCCCTCCTCCCATAAAATCGAAGTTACCTAAAAGTCTGAGTCCCCTCTTCTCTGTCTTATGTAGCCCACCACCTCACCTCAAGTGCAGGTTGAGCAGGGCTGTTACTTGAGTCTGAAGGGCAATGATACTGCCTTGCCCCAGTGATGTTCCAGAGCTCACAGCTTTGCAAAGCATGGAGCAGGAGTCCTACAGCAAGTGCCTCCAGTGGTGGTTCAATGGGGCCTTCACTTCAGTGGTAAATCTGATGACAGATTCTCACTGCTTCTCATTGCTGCCTCTGCGCTGCAGTTTGTCTCCCCTCAATCCTCTCCCTGGCAGTGACCAAACAGATGCCGAGGGAACATTAAGACTACGGTGAGTGTGCAATAGCAGTATTAACCCTCCCGGCCCCTTATTCTTTGGGAGCTTTTGTTTGTTTGTTTGTTTTTGTCAAGATCAGTCAGTGGTCTGGACTGCAGATGAGCCCTCAAATAGTTGTTTTGAAAAATAAGGGACAGAGAATTGTACCTTAGAGGTGGGAATAAGTAGACAGAAAAAAGGAAAAAGCCCTGAAGCTGTATGTGCTGTCAAATGCAGAGTCTTACTGAACTGTATCTTCAAGTACAGTGATACAGAAAGAATCAAGATCAGAGCTGTCATTCTGATGTGTTGTGATCTGCACTACCTCTTTGGTGCTATTTGTAAATTGTTGTGCAAGGTAAAAAAGTAGCAGAGTCAAAATGTTGATTCACTTTAGATGTGTGTATGTCACTACTTATACCAGGTGTCTGACCTTATTTATAAACCCATCTATTTGTACATAAGATCTACCTTTCCTTATTCGGTTATATTTCATTATATTTACAAATTTTTGAACTTCATCAGCTTGATGACAGCTGGGAAGACAGTCTTTACTTCTTATTGATCAAAAGCATGAAGTCTTTTGTACTGTCATTAACTGAAAAATTAACTCTGTTTTAAGATCCATTGACACCGACCTGACGGCAAGTCACTTTTACAGAAATTTTTGAGTGTTTTAGAGGCTTGTCTTTAAAATGCTTCTGTTATGGTGAAGCCACAGGTGAAGTACGTGAATGCCTTGACCTATTGCTTCCTGATCATTTTAAATAGGCATAGTCTATGCCTAGTTTTGAAATGATATTTCCAAAGTGGAATATACCAACATAACATCTGGAGTTAAAAATACACAGATTATCATTCAGATTTATGATTTCCAGTTGTTTTTTGAATATTTATTTTTACATTTTTTTTCTGTATGCTAGAAATATCTGAAGACTCTTAAGTATCTGCAGAGCCAAATTACATCAAAATATATTTTTTAAGCTGCTAGGAAACAGACAATGCTTCTTGGCTACTCTCTGCTAAAGGTTATTGCAGGGGGAACTGCATAGTCTGTTCTCGTGAACAAGACATGAAAACGAAAAACGGAGATTAGTGTTTCAGCCACTTGTGCCACCAATCTCAATTCTGGCATCTGTCATTCACCTTTTGACTGTCTCCTTCAAGTGCTTTCTCAATTTATATTTGCACAACAACAATGCACAGGGGATGGAACCACAGGCCTTCAGTAAGAAATGAAGTTTCTTTTAGGGCTTTGTCTGAATTATAGTCAACACAGATCAAACAGTGAGGGGGAGCTATAACAGTACCGATAGAACAGAAAGAGATGGAACCTCTAGGTACATGCTATAGTATAGATAAAAATAACAATTGAAACATTCAAATATAGTCCATAAGATTCCACATGTGTGTATTTCTTCAAGTGCCAAGATTAAGTTTTCCCTACTCTCTGCTAGGATAACATAAAAATTAGAAGATGATCATTCAAGAAGGATTTTGCACTTGAGCGAGTAGTAGAAAAAGAATGTAAAGAACTTGATTTTGTAATTTTGATTTACTTTGCCAAAGTATCCTTCTCTTTCCACACTGACATTTGTTCTAATCATTCTGTGAACCACACAGTAGCATCAAAATATTGAACATAATTACAAATAAAAGAACACAGATTTTTATTTTCCAATCCTGAGTGAATCTTCTGCATTTTACACTCTGAACAGTTAATAATCTGGAAGAAATTATACAGAAGTACATTTCTATTTGTTATTTGCTATACATAAATCCCCCAAAGCAATCTGTTCTTGCTAGTAGGGAAATGCTGGCACACAATACCATAAAACAGATTTCTATCAATTTCTACTATTCATATCCTCATTCTGAATTGGAAATTGGTGAAGGTGACTTTGGTGCATTGAATGATTCTGGATCTTCACAGCTAAGGATTTATTAAAACAAGCCAGAACAACTTCGATTTTCTAACCAGAGAGATTTTGATCAGTTGGTAGGAAGACTAGGGGTAAAATGATTTGAAAATAAATATGCAGCCTACACCCTATATCCTTGATGGAAGGTCATTTTTATTAGCTTTAGTGTTTTATTACAGGTATTCAGTTATTCAGTTCAGCAATTTCTGGTTTATTTCTGAGTTTCAGCAAGTTCCAAAGAGTTTTTTTGTTTGTTTTTGTTGTTGTTGTTATTTAATGGATTTTTAATTCCATCACCTCTGACATCTATTTATCTGTATTGCTGTCCTCAGAAATCTCTCCTATGTTCCCCACACCTTGCCTGCTCTTTCTCCATCACTGTTCCACAGCACTGCTGGATATTATCCCACCTGAGCACATTCAGGTGTGCTCTGCAGAGTTTTTTCTATAGGTCTCTGGACACTTTGTGGCTCCTGCAGAGGTTAGCAAGCAGAGGAATGAAAGCAGGTTGTCTCCTTCTCATCTCCCCAGCCATGCTCTTTTAATGGAAAAGATTAACTGTGAGAAAAACAGATACCATCTGTCACAGAAAAAAACATTTACAATTGGTCTTTATCTGCCTTTTGAAAGGAAGTGTTTTGTTTCTAAAATCTTATTTGCCCCCTGCCTTTAGCATTATGGTGATTCACTGAGGTGATAGCTTTTTTTTTTTTTTTTCTCTTTTTGTGGTGAATTTAGTATTTGAGGAGTAGGAGGAACATACATCTTTTTCTGTCTGATCATTTAAAACCAGTAAAATCTGATTGCAGTAATTTCGCGTCCAAATTGGTGACAGCAGCAGGTGGAAGTTTTAATATAAGAATAGGAAAAACATGTTTAACACAGATGCTTGTGCTGCTTTGCAAGCAATGTTTCAAAGTAAAGAAAGTTTAGAAGACAAAAGAAAGATACAGGAAAGAAAAGCTCTTAAAGGACTTCTCCACTTCGTGCAGAAATGATGGAAAGAAGCAGCTTCATCACATCCTATGATTGGTTCATTACTTGCTAAATGTGTTAAAACTGCACCCACTCCGACACAGAGCTAACACTGCTCTCAAAATCACAGCAAGAGTTTCTCTGTGTTACGTGATGAGCCGCATGGGCAGTTATCTCATCCTCCTTGCCTTAACACCCCTTCTATGCGCTGGAGGATTTTTTTTTTTTTTTTTTTTTTGCAGTACAATTTGTGATAAAAAGATGAGAGCCTGCTGGAAGCAGTAGTAGCTCTGGGATTGAACACCAAGATTTTCTTTTCCTAATGTCCCATTGTTCCTCTCAATGCGGCCAAGATGCTCCACTGTTCTGTGCTGTAGAGTTGATAATTGCTGCTATGCAGTGGTTTACACATATATAAATAACTAAATATAAAATCACAATGTCCTCATGCTTTGTGTGCTGGTCCTTCAGGTCCTCAGTAGCTTTTGTAACACTTTGTATATCAACACATGCGGCTACCATATCTGTTATGTCAGGAGTATAATGTATTCCAGTATTCCAGCTGCTTTAGTACAGAGTCTTCTGGTATGCAGCAACATTTCTAGCTGATGGAGGCTATTTTATAATATTTGCTCTTTTTTTTTTCTCCAATAACTGTGAAAAAAAAAACCTCATCAGCCTTTATGAGACTCATCTTCAGAGATTTGAAGAATGCTGTGAACAGGACAAGAACATCCTCTGTAAAATGACAATGCCCATGGTGATGAGCAGTGGTTTAGAATGCCTCGTGTTCCATCTTCAAAGATAAGCATGCTAATTACTGTCCTTAACTCACATGCCAAGATATTATATAGTTATTTTCGTATAATTTCTTACAGGAATTGTATGAGAGCTTCATGAAATATATCAAGATTCTTGATGGTAGAGTTTTAAAGTATGTTTTAAAGTAACAAGTGGCCTACATTCCTGATGTGTATATTTGTGTTAAGGATATTAAAGAATATTAATTGTAATTTTGCCTACTGGCATTTTCTATAATTTATTGGGACAGTACTTTTTGGAGCTATATTTTAATACAGATGCTTTGTTTAACAGCTCTGTTAATAAGTCTCTGTCTTTGTTTTTCTCCCAAACACAAGTATGAGTGGAAATAAATATTATTTTAACAGACAAATGTGTAAATATTAAACTAAAATTCAAAGCTGGGACAGACAAGTGTGGAACAAGTGAAACATATGAGCTATGTTTCCATAGAGTTCCATGCATGAGCTCCATCTTCTGTGAGAAGCTCTCACCTTGAGGGTGCCTCCCAGGTACCAGGAAGCAAAGAAAGGCATAAATGCACTTTTTCGGTGGAGCTGGACAATCTATTAGAAGAAAAAGTAAAGTTACCCATTGTGGAAAGAGTTGCATGATAATTTTTGTCTGTAACTTTAAAGATGTCCCTGTGCCACATGCTCTAGGTGTTCCTGCTGGAGCAGGAGGGTTGGACTAGATGATCACTAGAGGTCTCTTCCAACCTTGAGCATTCTGTGATGCCTATTTACGTCCATTTCAGTGTACCCATTGACATGAAATGAATAGATAATTTGAATTATTATTTACAACAACAGAGGCTTAGCTGATTTCCATGACTATAAAAGAGATACTTTTACTATTTTGTTTTCTCACATTTCTCTCCCTTTAGCATTGGCTTCATTTTTTTTTTTTTTTTTTGGAGGCAGGGAGGAGGTGATCCCTCAATGGCTTCAACTGAAAGTACTGTGTCTAATATAGTGTTACAGTGCAGTAGGCAGATGAATGCAACAGTTGGGCAACAAAACTTTACTGAACACTGGTGCTTAAGTAAGTAAGGGAGTAAAATGTAGGCAACATGAATACTTAGGTGCAAGAACCTACTTAAAAAGAGAGTGATGTATAAAAACAAGGGATGGCAGCTAGATGACTATTGAAAGAGTGATCTGCTCCTGCTGACAAGAATGCTGATTCTTGTACCACTCTTCGAAGAGGAAGTGCAGGATGTGCATTATCTTGCCAGATAATGTGAATGCAAGTCATTTCAATGTGTAAAACCTGGTGCAAACTGACCCTTACAAGACAAGCACATTTACAGCAAAGGATGGAAGCATGTGGCAGTTAGTCCTTTTAAAATGGTCAGCTTTTTAAAATGGATCAGCTTTTATTCTTAAGTGGGGAAAAAAAAAACCTTAGCAGCACCTGGCTCCCTACAGCTCTTCTTCCAAATTGTCTACCTGCAGTGGATTTCCTGAGGGATAATGGCACATTTTTCAATTCTAAAACTTGCTAATATAAGCTAGAGAGCTGTTTCTTTCATCCGTCTGTTTACTCCAGCTCCTTGGAAATGCAATGATGTTTTCAGTACTACCACTGTATCATCCTTCTAGCTCTGTCACTGCAGTGCTGAACAGAGAAAGAATTGTTCTCTAGGGCTTGCTCTCTCATGCCTTGCTTAGGAACCTTCCAAAACCATACAAATATGCTAATATATCACAATTCTGTTCAAACACAAATATAATTTGCAGTTTAATGTGTTGGGAGAAAGTTATGCACATCATCTAGAACCATTTGTGTTTTGTTTGTCAGGATAGCTGTAGATACTAATTAATCTTTTTTTCTTCCACTCTTGGCATGCACAGTGCAATTGTTACATTTTTATTCTGATAATTCATTTATCAGTAGAAGCTGGAAGGAAACATTTAGAGCTCAGAAGTGCCACTGAAATTGCCCAAAGGTCATACATCTCATCTGCCAGTGAGGGCTTGCTTTTCTGATGTCCTCTAAAACATCTCTGACTCATAAGATTTCAGTCAGATATTGAGTTTTATTACTTCACTGCAGCTTCTCATTCTGTTGCTATTTTCCAGTTAGCTTCCATCCTTTCATCCTTCAGAATCTGAATTTTAATATATAATATATATATTTATATATTCGATATATAAATGTTTCTATTGACTGGCAATATAGATATGAACTATTTTTATGGATATAACTGTCTTGATGTGAAACACTACTGGAAACACGGTGAAAAGATGGTTAACTGGTTTCTTCAGCCTTATCTTCATCTAGCCATATCAATTTAAAAATGAGTGCTTCATACTTGCAGAATTTTGTTAAAAGAGATGTTTAGTTAGCTATTTCAGTCAGAAAATGCACCTGCCTATCCAGTGAAGACATAAATTATGTATGCACTGGAAAAGATAACCGCTTGAGTGAGTGGTTCCCTTAGTACTTGAATAATATGTATAAGGAGGATGCCTTGTGATATAGCAGATAATATGAGTTGTTCGCACTAATCTACAACTCTTTTCTGGCACCTGACTGTATCCATTTGTAATACAAGAAGTTGCTTCTTCACTTCACAGTTCTGTTACAACTTCATTTGCTGCCCATGTTTCAGTCCAGTCTACCTTCTGTGGTCCAGTTGTGAGTATATCTCACCTCTTGAAGAATGTCAGAGAAGCTGTCTTGCCCTCAAAATATCAGAACAGGCAATTGAGGATTTTAGTAAATCACGTATCAGCTACTAGGCTGATGTTAGAAACATGGAACCCAACTTTTTGTCAGTGTATTGGTCTGGAGGGCTGGACTGGCAATGGCAGGGGCAGTTGTCATGGGCAGCATCCCAAGGATAATGAGAAGACTTGGGGCTTGGAAGATCAGTAATAGCTGGCCTACGCAGGGTTGTCCCAGGATGTGCCTGAAGTGAACATCAGCATAGGCACAGTTTGCCGATTTGCCCAACTGTCTTTAAAACTTTTTTCAGAGAGAGCATATGGGGCAGTAACTATCCAATACTGGTGAGTAAAGAGACAACTTTGAGAGAACTCTCCGGAGCCACATGGGTCTGCACATCTAGTGTGGTGTTTGATTTTGCCTAGCATGGATCCCTCAGCTAAACAGCGTGCATTCACAGACTCATATGTTGTTCTACACAGTGTTTCTGTGACTTCCTCAAGCCCAAAGGATCAAGTGAAAACTGTAAGTCCCTATAAATGAGCTAACTATAAGTGAATTGCAATGGAAATTCATAGATTTGATGATAAGAATCACTAGCTACAACCCTGGCACCCCAGTCTTTTAGAACTCAGTTGCCTACCAATGGACAGAACAAAACCTTCTTGTGATATCACAGGTAAATCTTAGCCTGCAGAGAATCTCAGTTATTTGCTACATTTTGACAGATGCCACATTCTCTGCAACCACGGGGCATGAGCCCCGTGTGTATTTTGACATACACAAGATTATACACAGGCTAATACATACTTCTTATATTCTCAAACTGAACTCTGAATTCTTCCATTGTCCTGATGAACTGTTCCTTCAATCAGCTGCCAGAAAGAAAATGAACAGTGAGGAATAAGCTTGTTTCCTGTCCTTCCTGTCTCTTCTGTACACAGAGTATCTGGGTCTCCAAAAAGCAAAGTTAACACTGAGCTCTCCTCCGCCAGCAAGCCAGATTCTCCATAGGCTGAGTATGGACCGACTGCTTTTATGCTGTCCTAACAGCTAGGTCCATGGACCTCTGTCTTCCCTGCTATAAAGTTAATAATTGCTACCTCATTGAGTTGGAGAGGTTCTTGTTTGGCTTTTTTTTTCTTTTCTTTTTTTCTTTTTTCATTTTCTGTAAAGAAGGAAGAGGATATGGGAAAATGTCTGTCCATGCTATTATATGGCAATACAAAACAGTAAGACACCATTGTCTTACTCATCCTCCCACAAACAGGGCTGCAGTATTAAAAGGAGTTTGTGTCTGACTTCTTTTTTTTCCAGAACAAGTGTCAGAAGTTATAGAATCTCAGTGGTATAATCAGCAGTATAATGTCAGAGCAATCTCAGTAGTATGATTTGCCAAGCAAAAGTGAGTGGACCTGAAAGATATCTTGATAGTACCCTGCAGACAGGCCTAAAAATCTGTGCAGGGCCTTGAGACTGCAGTGAGACGGCGAGTTAGGAAGAAAGAAGTGAGCCATGTTTGCTGTGATGGGTAACAACACATGCTTCCCAGCACTGTCCTTATGGCCTGCTTTGTCTGGGGAATGGCTTGAACACCTTTTGCTGCTTCAGGTCTCCTCCCAGAAGATAGTATGTTTGGGAGGAGTGGAGCAACACTAATGCAGCTGCTGTTCACGCTGATTCATGATGTGGTACTGCCCCAACACAATGAGAATTTTTTTTTGTCTCTTCATGAGCATTCCTGGATGCTCTGTGGTCTTGTTGCTTTGCTGGTCATGTTTGCAGGTATGCGGACTGGAAGGTCTGTGACTTGTCTCATTCATAGCAATGTAGTGTTAAGTCTGAATGATTAAAGCAATTCAAATGTAGGTATTGTCAAATATTTTCAGTTTATAACAGAAAGCAAGAAAACATGACATAGAGAAGCAGATAAAAAATTGTAAATGGTATTTCATTTTGGACTTAGAAGCATGGATGACATCACTATGAAGAGAGAAGTAATTTCCTGTGCTCTGCAATGGCATAGACCTTTTCAAAGATATGATTCTAGTCTCATTTAAGGAATATATCACTGTTGGCTGCTTATGCTTTCCTATCAGGAGTGGTTCTACATCAACTAAGATGAAGAAAAAGGGCAGAATGAAGAGCATGTGTTAGTGTCTTATTCATTAAGTACCTCTTTTTCTGATATTTTATTCTCATTAGAATAGCCTTTACTTTTATTATCTTTAAGGAAATCTGTTCTAATATTGTTATGAGGGAGTTACAAAGACTGAAAGGCTAAGGTAAACATGGTTAAAGTATTTTGGTGTGGGTTCAGTAGGTAGCAATAACAAGTAAACTGCACCACTGTGGATTTCCTAATGCAGACAGGACTTGAATTCAGCACAAAAGTATCCCTCATAGACTCTCTTAAGGAATGTTTGAGAATATAGCAAGAATGTTTCCAAGGTTGCCTCGTATAAGGAAATTTCCCTTGATGTTTCCTAGTCTGATAATCCTGTGCCACTGTAGTTTAGGGACACTTTAAATGAAGTCCTATGGTCTGTTATATCATCTGACTATATCTGCTACCCTTTCACATAGTTTGCCTCAACCACTAGTTGTGAGAACACGTTCAAACCAATAAAAGATAAGTTTTGAGATGAAACTGGGGACACTTTAATGGAAGAGAGTCAAGAGTTCCTTTGTCACAGATTATCTTTAGTAACCTCACTGCAAGCATTTTATTATCACAAATGGGTGAGGATCTTGTTGGCCAAGATGATATTAAGCATATCGGGATGGGGTAGAGGGGCAAACCCTGCGGCATTTAATTAAGAACAGGGCTTGGCAATTATTTGGGGAAAGAAGTTTGAGGAGGAGAGGATCTGAGTCTTCTGCTTTCTTTCTTTCAACTCCTTAATTCCATCTTACTCTTTTTACTGGTCCCTAGGCCCCGCTGAAAACAGCTGCTACTGCCATCTTTATAACTGCAGTGTTTGTAGTGTGGAATAATAAAACATGCTTCATTAGGAGTGCATGGTAAAGGTAGGCATTTTCTTACCCTAAGCTGCAGATGCAGCTTTAACCCTGCAGCTACCCACTGAACTGGTAATGCAAGATGAAAAATAATGAATGAAACTTCCAATGAACAATTAATTTAGCAGGAATAAGGTTAGCAGAGCTAAGAGACCCTGTGATTTTTGGGGGGTGTTTTTATTTCATCAGAAAAATGTCTGATGTTAATTTTCAGGTCTGAAAGATTGTATCTAGTAGACCATAACCAGGAAAATATGACCGCTTTAGAGTGAAGAATTTGAACATGTAAACAAAGATCAAACATGTAAGCAAAACATCAAAGATAAAAACAACTATTTTGCTGCATGCTGAGAAAACAATAATTAGTAGTAGAACTCCCTGTATTTTGTGTGTGTGTGTTTTTCTTTCTCTCCTTTCTTTCTTTCTTTCTTTCTTTCTTTCTTTCTTTCTTTCTTTCTTTCTTTCTTTCTTTCTTTCTCTCTTTCTCTCTTTCTCTCTTTCTCTCTTTCTTTCTCTCTTTCTCTCTTTCTCTCTTTCTCTCTTTCTTTCTCTCTTTCTCTCTTTCTTTCTCTCTTTCTTTCTTTCCTTCTTTCTTTCTTTCTTTCTTTCTTTCTTTCTTTCTTTCTTTCTTTCTTTCTTTCTTTCTTTCTTTCTTTCTTTCTTTCTTTCTTTCTTTCTTTCTTTCTTTCTTTTTCTGGCCCTGACTTTATTCCTAAGGAAACACTTCTTGAAAGATGTGATGCAAGCCATCAGCTTTACTTCGTTCCCCCTCTTATTTCATAAAATTGTAATTTCATTCTGTGATAAGAGAAATATATGGTTTAACTAAAAATCCTTCAGTCCAAGGATTTGTGTTGATTTGAATTGGAAGAGGCTGACAGAGATGAAACTGATTCATCCAAAGATCAATAATGATTTCCCAAATACCCTGTGATTTTGTTTATAACCATCACCACTTTCATCTTAGGCAATTATATTGTATTGAGACCTCATAGCTAGTCTGATTTCTTTTCCCAGCAAGTTTTCTAATGTTGGGATCCTTGAGTCAACACACATTTCAAGTTGGTTCTTTCTGATTTCTAGTGGGAATATGTTAGAACACATCTGGACCTATGATAATAGTTTTGCATTTTTTTCATCGTATTAACGAAACGGAGAGTATTCTTGTTTCTGCTTTCTGACTTCTATAGTCTATAAATTTGAGCTGTATCTCTTCTTATCCTTGCACTCCAAAACTTAAAACACTAAGCTTCGAGTTATTCTACAGGCAGCAGAATAGATAAAGCCAGTTCCATGTGTTTCTTTTCCTACATCTTATGCTAGCCTTCTTCCAAAGTGTTATTACTTCACCTTCACTCTTGCCTTCTAAGACCTTAGTTTTCACCCTACCAAGACCTCTCCTTTTACCTCCAAAGATGATCTTATCTCTTTGTCCCCTGGCAGCGCTTTTAAGATGAAATTGAACTCTTTTCATGTAGTAAGGGCAATCAACCCTCTGTTCCTGAGCCTGTTTTCATGAAACCTATTGGAACTTAATAATTTGGAGGCCTTAACTTCTATGTCAAAGGTGGTACAAACTGGCCATTTGCCTCAAAGTTATGAGAGAAGGCATCAGCAGACTATGTAAACTTTTCTCTCACACATTGTAATTAAAAATAAGATGGATTATTTATAAGGAGAGCTATCATGAGGTCATCAAGAACACTAAATGAGTTTCATAATGTTGTTTTGGTCTACTGCTGACAAAAAATCAACTAGCTAATTAAATAAACTTAATAGATCTTCAACTGTAAAATATTCTCTTGTGTTCTGGAGAGTCAGTTAGCTTGTGACCTTTATGTTCAATCCTTGGCTCCTATGGTTTCTCTGAATTGCAGCTCTCCTTTCTGGCATATTGGCTGTTCCTCAATCACCTGCCAGTTTGCCCAGGACATGCTTTATCCCATTACCCAGCCATTAATGCAAATGTTAAACAGAGTCCATCCCAATATCAGCTCCTGAAGAATGCCACTAATCATCATCTGGATTTCGTACTGCTGATCACAACTCTTTGGCCCCAGTGGTCCGGTCATTTTTCCTTATGGTTTGCTTCTCCAGCTTTGACTGAATGATAATATGGGAGATTATATATAACAGCAATCTCACTCAAGTCAAGGTAACTAACATCCACAGCTCTTTCATCTGTAGAGCCAGTCATGTCACTGTGGAAGGCATTCAATTTGATCTTCTGTTGGTAAATTACGCTGTCTGTTTCCATTAGTTTGTTACCTGTGTGTTACCCGTGTGCTTCAAAATAGCTTCTGAGTGAATTTACTCCAGTTTCTATGGCACCAAGAGGAAGATAAGACTGACTGATTTGTAGTTGCCTGGATGCTCTTTCTTGCCCTTCCTGAAGATGAACATGATGTTTGCTCTTTTCCTGTCATTGATAATTTCTCCAATCACCATGATCTCAAAAATGAGAGAGAGCAGCCTCACAATGACATTAGTCAGATCCCTAAAGACCCTCAGATACAGGCCACCAGGTCCATGGTGGCAATGGCTGGCACCTTCAGGCTTTGCTGATAGGCTCAGGATCCAGGAGATATAAAAACAGGCATTACCAGTAAAAAGCAAGGCAAAAAAAGACATCAAAGGGTTCTCTTTTCTTCCTGTGTGGGATTCCTTTGACTGTGCGTGTCTCCTGGGCCCATTTGCCATTCATGGTAGTACCCTGGGGTATTCCTCTCCCCACCAAAGACTGCTTTGATGAAGACAAAATATGCTTTTCTGAAGTCCAAGGATATGACTTTACAATTTATCTTGCTTGCTTCTCTTAAGTTTTTGAACTTCGCTATCTCATGGTTACTTCTATCAAGACTGCTGTTGGCTTTTACGTTATCCCATTCTTCCTCGTTTATTAATAATCAGTCTAGCAAAGCACCTCCCATAGTTGACTCAGCAATCCTCAGTTTATCAGTCATCATCAATTGTTTTTGACACTCTCTAGAAATCTCCTAGATTGCTTGCAGCTTGTAAAATTGCCCTTCCTGTAGATATTGAGGTCATTAATTACTGAACTAATTGTGTAAAACAGCTAAATACTTAAAGTAAACTTTTACTGAATTCCAACACTGATTTTTTTCCTTTAAGAAAATGCAATTAGAAAAATATGCTGCAGAAAACTAAGAACAGTGAGTGAGAACTCACTCCAGGCAAGAACGTAGGTAAGCGTGGTTGGGCATGTACTATTTACCTTGAAAGATGGTTGTATTATAGTCCATCAATAATGCAGTAAAATAAAGGACAAGAAGCAGAGTTTTCATTATAATTGTTCAGTCCACCTGTAAAGCCTGACAGAAATTTTCCTATATTCATAAGCATGAGTTAAATGCTTATAATTTATTGGCTGTAAATATATTACATTTTAGAATCTTTAAAAGGCTTATGCTGAATTTGTGAGCCAAATGCCAAACCGAAGATATCCAGTTTTTATATTTTTTATAGCTTAGTCTGTTTGCCTAAGCCACAAATTAAAAGTTAATACTGATAAAATCGGTGTTATTAAAGTATTAAAATCAGCTAGTTGTGCTGCACTATACTTTCCTTCAGTAAAGATAATATTAAGACTACTAACCAGGCCATGTTCATGTAAATGGCCTTTTTGGAATTAATGGGTTTGTTAGATTTGTTTTGAGTTGGATTGTTCAGTAAATGCACTGAGCACAGAAATGTCTTTTTTGAAAATCTAAGCATGGTGATTGATGTATGCTTCTGATATCTAGATTAATCTAGCCTAGATGTGAGTGGTAGTCCAAAAATCCTTGTTTTTGTTGAGCTGTGAGGTAATTGTTGCTAAGAACATGTGGATGTGTCCTATGGTACTTTTCCCTGCTCTCAGCTGAGTCACTTTATGTTACATCTTTTCCAAAACAAGTGTGAGAACTTCTGTCCTTCTAGTGTCATGGAGAATTGTGAGAAATTGCTGCAAAACTGATACTCATGGTGATTGGCCTGTGCTCAGCCTGCAAAATTAGCAAGTTGTCAGCATAAATGAGTGGCTCAGTCCTGCTCTGAAAGCCCCCATGGGAGTCATCAGATTTGTAGAGCCACAATGTGTAGAAATTTGTCTCCTGGAGGGCATAAAGCAGGAGGCATATTTCTTCTCAGTGGGAAAAGTGGCAGGCTGTATCTTTGACTCAGAATACCTCACTGCAAGCTTTCTGTGACTGGAGTTGGAATTTTACTGATAATAGAATTCCACAAAACAGAAAACTTCAGAAGATAATACCAATGCTATTCTGAACAAGATTAGCAAATAACTCATCTTTAAGAAAAATCTAGGCACTGTTTATCTTGAATGTTGTCAAAATGTTTTCCCAGGAAGATAGATAGTCTATTTTTTATGTATTCTATCTGAACAGCAAGTAGAAGAAAGACCTTAGTTGCAATTAAAATACTTGTTCCAGAATGTGAAAACAAGTCCTACTAGTAAGTTTCATCATAACAAAAGTATGAAAGTTGAAGAACTGAAGGAAGGTGTCTTTATTGTTGTTGTTTTTTGTTTGGCGTGTGTGTGTTTCCTACCAGCACTATAATGCTAATGCATAGTTGCTGCCTAACTGCAGTTGCATTGCCACAGATGCGTCTTCTCAGATCCAACCCCTGCAGGAGAAGCCTGAGCCTTTGAAACATCTGTTCTTTAAGACAATTGCTAATTGCTACGTTTTCCTGGAATTTGTAGAGATGGTATGTAGCAATTCGGAAAATATGATAAAAGAAATGTAGAACACAGATGGATGATCACGAAGGAGAACTCCCCCTACACCTTTACTAAAGGCCGAAATGTGCACACGTGTATATATATTTCTGTAAATGCACAGGAAAATTGGTTGGCTTGGAGTATGAATGGTTTGTAATCCTCTCATAATCAGCCCTGGAGCTAATGAGCTTATTCTGTGAGAAAGAAAAGGAAGAGTAATGTACTGCATTGGAAAAAAAATATATTGAAGAGTTATATCATAAGAAAATAAGAAAATGATCCTTATTGTAGTCAAATAAAAAAACGAATAGCAGAATAAATAATTCACTTTAGTTGTATTAACTTGGAGAAAATAGAAAAACAAAACTAAATCAATTGAATAAAAAATATTATTGGGAATTAGAATAATTAATTCACATATTCCCTCTCTTTCTCTCTCCCTCTGTCTCTCAATAAGCTGTTGGTAGGGATTGTTGTTTGAGTGTCTTGAAAATTTATTTCTACAGAAGAAATAAATAAATAAATTCTACAGGACTGTTTAGGATTTTGAAATGAAGAAGCCTTAAGTATGTAAGCCCTGCAGTATACAAATGACATACATGAATACTGAAACTACTACTTATGCATTATTTTGCTTGTGACACCTAGCATAAGGAAAATTATTTATTCAAAATCTTTTGGAATCGGTTGTTTTTTGAGGGGTTTGGGTTTCTTTTTTTGATGTTTTTTCTGGAATGCAATTGATGCAATTGATCTTCGGTTGTTTTTTGAGGGGTTTGGGTTTTTTTTTTTTGATGTTTTTTCTGGAATGCTTCAAGGATCAATTGATAGAATTTTTTTCTCACAACCTTGAATGCAGCGTGCTTGATCACTAAAGTTTTGATATGAGGCTTCTTGCGAGTTTAATGAAATAGTGTTCAGGACATATCAGCTGGTGTTCACAAACTGTCTCACACCTCAAGAGGTCTCAGAACACAGACATGGCATCTGAGATGCCTTCGATATTATCCCACCCTTCCCCAATTCTTTATGAAACAGTGATGGTGTTCTACTACATTGAAATTCTGACAGTATGATTCTGTCTAAATCTACCTCCTCACACATTCTTTATCAATGTACTCATACATATATCTCAGTCTCAGTACTTCACTAAAGTCATTTTATTTTCAGGAAGACACATGTGAGCTCTTCTTTTTAATGCTATGACATGTTTATATATTTGCCAATGTTCTGGACTCTGGAGCAACAAAACTTAATGAACGGTGCATCTTTTCAGTGTCTCTTGCTGCTATCTGCAGACTTCCCTCTGATGCTTCAAGAGGAGGTGAAAAACACTTGCCACCTAGCTGACCAGGTAAGATTCTGTGGAGAA
Source organism: Tinamus guttatus (assembly GCF_000705375.1). The sequence goes on along the minus strand of NW_010580921.1, from coordinate 17,338 downwards.
AAAACCACTACTTGCTGGCACCTTATCAGAAAATAGTTGGAGCACTGAGCGTGAGGTTTAGTTTAACCTACAGGAGCAAGCTTGGGGCCTCAAAACTTAGCGATTTACTTCTCTGTAAAGGATAAGTACTGTTTATGCTCTCTTTCACCTTCTTTGTTTTTGCCTGTTTTCAGTCTTGTTTTTTCCAAATACTGTCTGTGAATGGTTAATACAATTTGCTTTTAGATCAGTCTTGAATATCATAGAGTTTTTCTTCTGCTGTGAGACTTAAGATGAAGGATATATAGGACAAGAGCAGAAAATTCTGTAAAGCAATAATTTTACTGCCTTCCCACCTCAGGCTTCCAGTGCTGCTTTCTGTCTGTAGCTGAATGATATAGGGAGTTACACAGACCTTTCCTTCCTCTCTTGGGGTCTATTTGTATCTTCAAATGGTCAAATACATTTTATTCTAATACCAGTCATAATGACTTGACCTCTGTGTTTGAAATGTCTATTTGAAATTTCCATTTATTTTTTCATTTGAGTCATTCATGAGCCATTGAACACTACTAGATAAGTTTAGTTTTCTCTCTCCAACCAGAAAGAGTTCCAGGAAGAGCAGACTATTTGTACTGCTCCAGCTTGGCACGTTAAATGCACTGGGCTTTCCCATGGGGTAGTATTGGTCAAGGTGGAGAGATGTGGTACCTGGTGGAAGACTTATCAAGTACCTATTATGTGATACCAAGAACAGATGTTTGCAAGAGAAAACTAAAGATTTCATCAGTAATGATGAATTCAATGTATTGATTTTTTTTTTTACAATCCAGCTGAACTAGTAAACACAAGCAACACAGTTGCCATGCTAACATTTTGCATTTGTGATCAATGGGCTATTTGAATGCATTCCCCACCCCATCTTTCCTCTCTGAGGTGTGATGTCAAGATTTCCTTCAGAGGAGTGTCTGAGTAGAAAGAGGGGGAGTCAGTAGCAAGATGGTAGAAACTCAGTCGAAAAAAATAGATTGGTCTGCCAGCATTTTATCTTCAGATAATTCAAAACAAATTAAGGTAAATCATGTGAAGTGAGGGTGGACAAACCGAACAGCAAAGAGAAAATATTCAAGTGAAGAATATCAGCCGAAGAGATAACTGGGGAAGAATATTCTAGGGAAAGTATAAAGAACATGGCTATTTTCAAACTCTGGGTACAAAAGTTTGGGCTCCTGAGTGAGTTTTAAAGTTAGCTTTCATTTATGCAGCACATGTCAATATTTAATAGTGAAACCAAGTATGAAATTAACCACAGCATAGCTTCAAGAACATCTTGAAACCCTTCCCCTGTATAAAAACATACATATATATATATATATATGTAACTTTACCTTTAGATAATAGATATGTTACACTTCTTCTTGAGCACTATTGTGAAAGTCATTAGACTTACAAGATAGTGTCTGAATGAAGAACACCTGTCATCTGATATCATGTAGTCTATTACAAATATGTATAAATCAGCTTTGTGATTTTGTGGAGAAGGAATGAGATATATCAAGCTTGAATGTGTTTACATTGTATCCAGGTCTGATGGTGACAGGGATCACCTTGCAGAGCTGACCAGTCAGGAAACATCCCACACTTTTATCTGTGTACTTAATTAAGTACAATGTTTGTGTAATGGTGCAGGTCTAACATAATTCCCTAGTTCCCTCTGCATTTCCTAGTGTCTCATTCATAGGGCAATTCAGCACCATAGCCCAAGAACTGGGATATTTTTCCATCTATAACTTTTTTCTATTTAGGTTTAATATTGTTGCATAATTTTTACTGGAATTATATTAATCATGAAAAAAGTGCAGAGTAAAGGGTGTTGTTACTGAGGATGTCTCTATAAAATGTTTCTGTACATATAGAAGGAAAAATCCGGCTATTTCCTAGTGGATATCTGAAGGCAATAATTATCTACTCTATCTTTTATGGCTTTTATGCTCCCCTCATGATTAAGAGGCAGAGAAAAGAGTTATGAGATACTGTCAGGAATTGAAAGGCATGAGTCCAAAAATAAGGAGTTGCTGTGGTAATCTGCAGTGGCTAGTGGTTAATGTTGTAATTTCCTTGCATGATTTTTATAGCACATGAAGCATGCTGTTACTTTTCTTAACAATCTGCATGTCAAAAATGATGCAACTTCTACTTAAGTAACCTGCATAATGCATGGCTTCCTAGATTTTAAAAAGTGTCATGGTAATGCAATAGGAATTTCAGTACTGCCAGTGGAACTAAAGTTACATGGTCTAATGGAATAAGTAGCTTCAAATAAATTTGATCTGTATTTATGTTAGTAAAACCAATCACTCAGTAAAGCTTCAGGTAATACTGAGTCTTGGAATCATTTAACTTTTACAGCTGGAAAACTTGAAAAATTACATTCTGAATGCAATTGTAAATACAGAATGAAAGTATCACTGCATTAAAAAAAAATCACAGCCTCTTTACAGTTTTCCAAGTTTTAACAGTTTTTACTTTTATCCTTTTCAGTCTATTGACCTGCTTGAAGCTAAGAAAGACGTTACTGCTCTGAATTGGGTGCATATATAAACTCAAGATCTGAGAAGATTTTGGTATGACAGTGAGGAAACTGTAAAGTAAGTGATTAATTTCATTTCATGAAAACATTATTCATTTTCTCTGCTATTTTCTTACTGTACCAAATTGGAGCTCTCATAGAAATTGAAGAGACATTTCTTAGTAAAAGACTGTATGATATGTAAAGAAAGATAAAATGTGTGAGATTTGGATGATGTTCCTGGCAAGACTGAGTATTTAGGTAAAGCTCTAGTGATAATAGTGCTAGTAAGCTGCAGTATCATGACATACATACAGCACTTCTTATGGTTCCATTTCCTCTTATGGTTCCATTTGCTGCTCAAGTATTCTGATGAGTAAAGTAAATATATCAGCATAATCTTAAGAGTCTCTCTCAAGGGAGAGATTTAAATTAGATGCTATCTTTGATGATGGAAATTTTATCTCCTACTTATACCATCAGAGAAAGAGAGCTTATCATAATGAAAGAAGAGATGTAAGCTTTGCTTAAAGTGCTATATTTGTAACTGATTTATTTGATAGTTTTGTGACTGCAAAGTTCACAGGTTGGGCAGAGCAATGTAAACGAGTAAGTTGCAAAGTGAAACTAGCATTACTGTTAATGCAGAATGGCTAAGCAGTATATTATGACAGTGGTTTCCAAAAGATTGCAAAGTTTTTGTTCTGTTGGAAAAAGATATTTTCTAAAACAAGATAAAAAGATGTTTTTATGTGTATATTTGGTACCTGGAATATTGATATCTCATAGTTAAAGTGCCAGTTATCCAGAAACAGCCATCCGGAGAAATTCAAGCTATTTTAAATTAAGCAACTTTTATACCAGTGGAGAAAATAGACAGTGAATATATTTTTAGGGAGAGAATATCTAATTACTACCTCCCTTGCTGTGCTAGATGTTCTTCCAACAGTGACATGTTTTATGTTTGGGGGATAAGTCATTTCTCATTAAGTTTATCCAATTTACTCACCGGAAAATATTTACTTCTGAGGAATCTTTTGGTATCAAAATAGTAGTCCTTGTTATTTCCTTCAGACAATGCTTTGGACCATTTAAACAGACATGAATGGCAGAATTGATGGTATTAACTAACATTGTCGGAAGTGCTGGAGTTTGCACCAACACCAGCTTTCCTAAGGCAGTTTCAGAGATAAAAGCAAAACTGAGTTTTGAGTTGGGAGCATTAAAAGAATTCAAGCCTACAACATGTTTTGCTCAATGTTTCCATAATACTAACAACTCTAGGAACTGCTTGACTCAGTTCAGACTTGGATTTTTGCTTATGGAAAAGCAAAAAAGCTCTGCCTTCTCTGATATTGTGACCCTTTGGGATTGTCAATACCTTTCCATTGCCCTTATATGCAAAAAGTGATTCCTTATTTTCACAACTTTCAGGCATGAGGCAACAGGACACCTTGAGACAAAGCAATATCAGTGACTCAGGAAATAATGACTCGAAGAAAAAGTTGTTAGATTCCACTGAGTAATTCTTATTTATTTTATAATCACTCTCTTAATGTCCACATACTCTACTTGTGGCAGGTTGCTAAGATCTAAATTCATCTCTAGTACCAAATTGCTGTCCAAATTATAATTTTTTTCTGAAAAATTTTGTGTATCAAAAAAAAAAATCCTTATATTCCCTTTGATAGCATATACTACCTATAGTTTGTACCAGTATTCATATTAACAATTACCCAGACTCATTCATACTTGGATGTTTGAAAGTTTTGACACTGATATAAATTTCCTTTGAAACTAACATGATATAATCTCATTGATATAGTCCTTGCGTATAGGTATCCTGGTATGGATCCTTAGAGAGGACACCTTTCTAAAAGTTAGTGCCTGCTCTTCCATGACATTTTCTAAGTATCTTGTCAGTTTTCATTTTTTAACAATTACCTTTTTTTTGCCTCTTTCTGACAGAGGCTTGATGAACGGCCTTGAGATGACAAAGCTATGCATATGTTCTGAATCAGAAGAAAAAAAGACTTTGCCTTTTTATTTCTTCAGTGGCATTCATTAGTGTATGCAGCTTTTCTTGTCCTTTGTAAAAAGTTAATGGATTGCTGTGAAGGAAACCCTTTACTTTGTTAAAATCCACATCTCAGCACTATTTGCGAGGGAAGGACCTAACACACTACAGACTTTAAATGAAGGTCAGCCTTAGAGGACAGAGAGAAAGCAGAGAACAAAGAGACGAAGAAGAAAAGATAAACTATACAAAAGCTGGAATTTGTTAGGAAGCTAACTCACTGCAACAAAAAATAAGAAGAATTTTTAATTTTTAAGAAAAGACTGCAGAGACCAAATCATGTGCTTTAAAATTCTAATGCATGTGCTAGTTCAGTAGTCTATTAATAATTGTCTCTTTCCTCTAGTCGTTAGAAATCAAACTAATGTGATGAAGTCATTTCAATAAGCACTGCACAAGACTATAGGAGGGATGGTGTGGATTTCCACAGCTATATGGAAAGTGTGTCACAGATGCATCTCTTTGTCACTAAAATCAGTGTAAAAAAGCAGTCCTTGTAATCAGATGCAAGAGGAAAAAAATATATTTAATTTATTTATTTTTTTCTCTCTGAAGCTCATAGCCTCTGTGGACTGACATCTTTCAATATTATGATTGTTGCTGTTACTCCCAGCCTGTTGTTGCCAACTTGGATTATTTTGGAGTTCTTTCTCCACCTCAATAAATCGATCAATTTCCTTAATATAGAGTCTCCCAAGCCTGACCAGGGAATGATTGTATTACTTCTTGTCTATATAGGTTCTGGATGCATGCATATGAAAGATGGCATTTCATTCTTGCCTGGGATACAGCCTCATTCTAGAACTATAGCTTCTATATTTAACAGTAATAGATAGAGAGGGTTTTTTTTTTCTTAAGGAGATGGAGGTGTACATTACAAAAAAAAAATAGAAGTTAGACGGGAGAAATCTTGGTTCTGAAGTATCGCTGGACGCTTGAGATAAACGAGCAGCCTGGGACTAGGCTTCAAGCTGTCATCTGTAGCCAGAGAGGCATCAAAAGAGGAGGCTGACAGAGGCCAGGAGTATTGAGCTCTTTTTTCCTCACCATCACCATAGATGCTCTCAACAGCAAGTGTCATTCTTCGATGTAGAGCCCGGGATCTTGCCCCTGTTGATGTGAATTCAATCTTTTTTCTAGGTAAATGAGTAAAATATGTCACAGGTTAGCTGCTATGGCTTTATGTACAGATGTAATAAGTGTAACAGGAAAATGTTGAGTGAGATTGCGTTGGCACACTGTAAAAGAGATTGGGACACCCTGAACCTGTTATCAGTTCAAGTGATTCCTTTATTCATCTTTATCTATTATATCTCTTTATTGCTTTAAAACATAGATTAACATAAAATATCCATTTAAAGATATTTCTCTGATTAAAGAATGCTAAACAGTCACCACATGGAGTAGGAGGATATTTAAATGTCATGGAAGCAAGTAATGGTTTACTAGCTATTTAAGTGCAGTTGTAATGTAACTAAGAGGCTTTCTGTATTTATGGAAGGAAAACAACTTTTTGCTAGTTATTGGGCAACTGGCCTGCCCCTAAGTAACACAGAGAATAGCATGAGTTGCAGTTTGAAAGAATAAAGAAGACCTTACATTGCAAAAGGGCTGGAAGAAGAAATTAGCTGTAAAATCTCTCATATTCCAAAAGCTGAGGAAAGAAGCTGCTAAAAATGTGACCTTATTGCAAGTAGATGTAACTTTTTGGTCGCTTGTACCTAAGACTTGCAAAAACATTTAGAACTGTATTTTGAATGTTTTATTAATGAAGGTTTGTGTTTGTACATTTACTTTAACCTGTATTGAGAGAACAGGAAAAAAAAATTTCTTAACCATGCCCTAGGGCAAGTGTAAAAGCAGCATGAAGTGCCCCAAGTACTTTCCTGCACAGATTTAAACCTCCAAAAGGCAGAGCCCCATTTCAGCTGCATGGTCTGGAAACAGAGCTAGCAGCAAGGAGGTCAGGCAAAGTGTAAATCTCTTTCTTACAGAGAGGGTCGGTGACATTGAACACTCTGGCATACAGTAAGATATTGAAGTACATGTCTGAATTATGCCTGTCGTGCTGAATACCATAAAATGTGCAGAAGGATCAAGGGCAACCACACAGAACCGCAGTCTTTGTGTTTTTAAGAGGCTTTCACAATTAGATTATGTTGCAACATGTAATAAAAACTCAGGAGGATGGAGTAGCTGATATTAAGTAAAAGGGGAACAAAAGAAAAATCTATGGAAAGAAGTCAAGTCGAAACAAAATAATCCATATAAAAATAAGCAAAAACAGCTAATCAGTAAGAGACACCAAGACAATAATTTCTGCTACCCTGTTATCTCATACTTACACATTTTTATGTTAAAATGAGAAATGTATGTTCTACCACCAGCATGATGAAATATCAAAACTGGAGAATCAGTAGAAAGCTTCTAGGGAGAAGAATGGCTTGTACAATGCGCTGCTCAGCCATCAGAATGAACCACTTGGCTGAAATGGAAAAAGATTAAACAATTCTTATTTTCTAGTGTAGATAATGGATTTTCTTGTCTTTCTTAGGGATATGAAGTCAATTTTCCCTATTGGAGATTGAAATACAAACCTTATGGACTCCTGAACCTTAAAGGTAAAAGTCTTTCCTTCTTTTTGATGCATGTTTTCACACTTCTTTTTATAGTTCATTTTATTTATAGCTACCATATCGAAAATACAGAATAGTGGTTGTGTTTTATTAAGAAAATAATCCACGGCAGAAAGGTACATGTTTCCCAGAATAATCAGCCGATTTTATGGAATTTTTATGCTGTTAACTTGAATAAGAGAAGCAGATTTGTTGAAGTTTGTCTCCACTTTCTCATCTTTAGCATACAAACCAAAACTGAATTTTAATATTTAAGGCACTGTAGGCTTCCACTACAGGGTACAAAACACCCACTCAGTTTTTCTTTTGCCACTAGGACTTTCACATTATTAAGTTTTAGAAAACACTGCATGATTTCAGTCTCAAGGTACTTGTAATAATTTCTTTTTCTTTCCAAAGGTTTATTATTTCTGTATTTTTATTGCTATTATATTTTAAATTGTAGTTTTTCATTTTCAATAGTAGCAATTTAACATATATTAATTGTAGACTACAAAGTGGTCAGTGCCTAGTCATTTGAGCTGTGGATGCAATAATATGCCATGATTTGCTTAGAACATATCAGTATTCAGGGATTGAACTGTTGATCAGATGTTAGTGAACATTTAAGGGTTTGGAGTTTTGCCGATAAGATCTCGTGAATTATTCAATTATATCAGTCACAAATGTCTGCCACACTAGGCTGACTAGTTCTCAATGAACTCATTACTAAATGTGGAACATCTAAGAGCAGTGTGTATTTTACCTAACAGTTCTCTTCATATGTACAGTTATTTGGATTCAGACTGTCAGTGTTTCTAGTAACTGAACCTGACTGTGCTGAAATTGCCCTGCCTATCAGAAAATATTGTGCTTGTGCTTGTATATTTTCCTGTCCAAAAATGGCACAGTTGGTTTGGATGACCTCTCTACTTGGCGAAAAGTAAGAATTGGACTAGATGATCTCTAGAGGTCCATTCCAACCTTAACCATTCTGTGGTTCTGTGATTCTGAATTGGGGGAGGAAGTCATGCAGAGCAACAACAGCTGTGCAGATCGAGCACTGAAGTATGAAATGGTATTAGGCATATTGTGCACATTAGTGCACAAACTGACTATCTAGGTGTAACTGGGTGCTGTTGTCTCAGGCCGTGATGTGGGTTGCTTCAGGGAAGATTTGGCTCTGCTGACAACTCTCATAGTGGCTGGCAATATTATCAAAAGTCTGCAAAGCAGATGAGAAGTAGAAAGCGCAGATGATATATGCAGTCTTATCCATGTCTTGGTGGTGAGGCAGAGGATGGTCCATATCGCAGGCGGCCCTCATGACAAAAGCTGAAGACAGAGTTCCCTTCTAACAGGGAAGGAGCTCTGTCCTGGAAAGCATCCTCTGGCAGTTAGAAATGAGCTCTGTCTGTGCACTCATTTTTTAAAGAAAGGCAAACTGTGCCAAACATACATAATGTGACAGAATGTTACGGTTAACACAGGGACCTGAGGACAGGATGACACCAAGCAGTGGCATAAACAGACTGTGGCATGAACAGATTCTGTGAAGACAGTAAACTGGAGAGCATCTCAACAGATGGGTATCCACAAGAATTTTCCCCAGTGTTTCAACAGCACTTTTCTAAGATTTCTACCCAGCGGCTTGAAAATAAAGACTGTAACATGAGAGAAGACTTGGCAACGGCAACCCAAAGGATGCTGTCGAGGAAATCTAGATGCAGACCTAAGATTTAGCCTTAAGATCAACTTTCCTTTACACTTTCAAATCTGTCAGTTGAGAGCTGTGGTGCTTCAGCACCACTCATGTAAATAGGTGTGCTTCTCTAGATCCGCACACGAAAGATCTGTAGATGAACAAAATGAAGTCAGTAACAGCATTTGGGCAGGACAAAGTCTCCACCATGTAGTGTACTGCACGCTGTGACTGTGCATGGGTGCTGCCTTGCTTGAGAATTCACACGTAAACTGCTTGTAAGAAAAACGGGCATGAATTTACCTGTAGAGAAGGGCAACACAAACACAAAATGAAACTTCCACTGTGGAAATGGAGGACTGACAAGGGTTCCTACCATGACCTTCAGTGATCCCTCAGTGGTTCTGGGGCTTGGCTGCCTAAGCTCAGGGCCAAGTCGGGGCAGCTGGTGACTTTGAGGAGAGCTCTTTCAGACAGTTTGGTGGGGAGGCCTCACAAAGAGAGCACCTTACCTGGGAGCAGTGTTTAGCCAAGGCCTGTGGCCTTAGCCCCCATGGGAGAGAGCGAACCAAGGGACAGTGGATATAAGAAGGACTGCAAAGAAGAGCATCCTTTTTCTTCATCAAGTTTTTCCTGAAAAACAGGAAGGTACATGACCACATTCAAGTAAAAATGAATTGACAGATGGATTTACGCCTGTTTTAAGTGATCTAGGATAGAGGTAAACTCTAGGCAAATATGGTCAAGGTTTTTGAAGTATATATAAGCCTGTATATACTTATACACACTTGGCTTTGAATGATTAAGTCAGTATAATACATATTAAAAGCCTTATATGATCATTCTTCTGACTGTTTATTTTACTTTCCATCTTTTCTACTGATGTGAATATCCCGTAAGCATGAACCTATACTATCACTATTTGGCTCTGGGATCACTCTGAAGAACTGGTCCTGTACCAATCATATTGCTACTCAAATTGCACACAGGTTCCCTAGAATGTCCCACTGGGGACAGTCCTTATGTGAAGCATGAGCTATAACTATTTTCTTCTACAGTCCCCTTACCTGTGCTTGCATTAATACTTCTCCTTGAGAACAGAAGTACCAAACAGCCTAACTCGGTTAATGCCATCATACTTTATCTGTGTATTTCTAGCTGGCTTGGCAAACTCATAGCTGTGGTCTATGCTTATGCAATTTCAATTATCTTAAATGCACTGCAGTGATACCACCACAATACAAAGTTTGAGAAAAGCTATTATATCAAAAGTATCATGATAGGCAAGCATAGATGGACAAATATTATGCATCTTCTTTCACAGCCATCAGTGTATCATTCACACATTGAAAGCATTAGCAGTACTGTTATCAGTAAAATGTATCATATCTCTCTTAAAATGCCTGCAAATAATCCTCCATTGAGTGGTGAAACTGCAAAAAAAACACAGAAAGTCTTCCAGTTTCTCTCAAAAAAACGCTTGTAGTATAACTAGGAAAGAACATGGTCAATATCAAAGTCACATTAGTTTTATATGAATAGTAATCATTCTAATAATTATTATAATTACTTATATCTGAAATACTTGTGTAAATGATATGCCTGTGAACAGGCATACTTCCTCAAAAATTAAATGATATGAATCCATTTAAACAAAATACTGACTGAATTTATTCACTGATAATATTACTATCTGAATGGAAGGCAAAAAATAAATACAAGCTAAACTTTAGGTCTAGTAACTCTTTTAGCCTCCTTAATTTTCTTTGATTTAGCAGCTTGTTGAGATAGTAGATTGTAATATCTTTCTGGACTATAATGACACATCTTAACTTTCATTGCTTCAGCAGTATGGTTTTCTGCTACTGCACAGCTTTTCTTTGTAGCCCAGTCTATCTACCTTAGACATCATCTCCATACTCATTTTTTTTTTTAAAGATAGGTTAAATAGCTTGCTCTTTATTTCACAGAAATTCTGCCACGGTTTTACAACTGCATCACTCTATACTACTATACTTCATACTTCTTTTTGTGTTTGACTGTGCTACGGGGTTTTTGGTTTTTTTTTTCTGAATACATCAGTTCAGATCCACTTGAATCAGTAACATTCTGTTTTGCATTTAAGGTTCCTACTATTTATAAGCCTTTTGAAACTCAGGCAAAGAATAGTCCTTCTAATTGATGTATGGTTAAAACAAGACTTCTGATATAAGAATTATTCCTCAGTGTTGCCTGTGTTCAGCTGAGGGTGCCATTTGGCCTTGTGTTTCTATGACTATTGCAACAAAAAAATGTATGGTGGAATATTAAAGGTTTATGTATTTATGTTTTATTCTCTGTGCCTTTGTACAGGTACTCACTCATTATGAATGTTTAAAGTAATATAAAATATTTCAGTGTCAAAACTGGAGTGTTTGGAGCAGCTATCAATTTGACAATGTTTCTTTTATCTATCTGCTATTGCTTTAGTATTTTTAGTAAGCTGTCTGTCCATGCACCAAGTTATGATCACAAATAACTGTAATAAAATAATTAAACTTTCAAGAGAAGTGAGTCCGTTCTATCATCTGCAGGGAGAGAAATAAGAAAGAAGTTTTCACTTATGATGCCCAATCTTGTGATGGGATCATGGTACTTTGTATGATGGGATCATACCAAAGACAGGCACATGCCACAGTCAGGACACACATCCCTGTAGAAAATATTTATTTGAGAGACATTTTGGGGAAGAGATTTAAGCCTAATAATACACAAAATCAATAATGGCAGTTTAACAGAGGCTATGCTGCTCCTCTGTAGGTTGTCTAGGGGCTTGCTTAGTGGTGAACTCTGTCTTTTGTGAGTCTTGTGTTTATATTTACCTGCTTGCTAATTCATTAATTTTGAATCCCTCCTCTGAAAGCAGGTACCATGGATAGAGCTTGCATTTCAGCTGCTGAGTGTGCAACTGGAAAGTCAGCTGTTACCAGTATGTGTGACCAGACCTGGGCTGAATCAAATCAAAGTGCAAGCACAAGTTAAGGTAAAACTTGCTTAGCATTTTCTGTACATGAGTAATATGCAAACTTTGAGAATGGTTTTTAAACACTGTTACTGAAAACGTTGAGTAGGTTTTCCATTTGTCAACCCTGGAAGTGGTGTTTGTGGGGAGCTGGTAACTGCTGACGTGCATTATTCATAGCAAAAAAAAAAAAAAACATTGGCACAGAGGAGGCTTCAGTTGCCTTCCATCTGCTGAACGTGTTTTGTTACACTCATCTCCCAGGCCATGTCCTACCTGCTGCCATGGGGCAAAAAACCAGCCCTGTCTCTATGCAGGTTCCTCTCCTTGCCTTGAGGGGTTAATAATCTGGGGTGGGAGACTACAGAAATGCTTTATTGGTGTGTGTACATGCGCAATGAAGGGTGACATAGAATCCATGCAGTTTCTGTTTTCTTACTTCTTGTACAAGGGAATTTGTATTAATGAGTGTACAAGGAAATTACATAACTCAAATTCAGAAAATTCTAGAGAGTTGGAGTGGACACTCTTGTATGCAATGATTTATTCAATAACTTGCATGATTATGAAATCTTTAAAAGGTGCTCATTGAATCTTGATAACTCTGATTTGCTCTTAATTTGCAGAGCAACACAGGCTATGAAAAAGGCAAAGAAGAGGTGAATAAGGCCCTTTTTGGCACAGTTTTGCTGTCTGACCGAGTCCTTGGATGTTAGATTATTTAAATTTGATCCTTCCATATTTCAAAGCATAATCATTTTTATTTAATGAATATTAAATTTGTATTTAATAATTTACTGCTATAATCCCTGGCTTTCATCAGCTGAGAATTATCAAGTAACAGTAGCATCTGTCATTTCTCAGACAGGCTATAGGAAGCTGTCAAAAAGAAAAGAATCAAGTGGTTAATCAATAAATATGTATGCAGTATAAAATGCTTGACCCCATTTCAATAAATGTTTCTCCTGTTTCACCTCACTGTTGAGCTGTGTTTTTATGATCTTACTATATTTAGAGTTTCTCAGTAAAAAGAAGACATAAGAGGAAGACAAGGTAAGAAAATTAATGAACTTAAAAAATGCCAGAGGCTGAAAGAGAACCCAGTTTTCATACAGGTAGGTAATTAACATGTCATCTATAGTCTTTGTAATGTGGAGTTTGAAGTACTCTTAAAAGGTTAGAAGTATATATTTGCCTTTGATATCCACTATAATGATTTGATGCTGCCATTAATATACATATCTTACAGAAAACTAAACTGGAAATAGACATTTTTAGAAATTAGGTGTAGGTAATTTGCATAGTGAATATGTTTTTAGAAAAGTCTCATAAGAGGACCAGCTTATCCCACATATGTATTTAAAGACTGGGATATGGGACTTAAGCAGGGGAGGCAAATCTTTGTGCCTCATTTTACCCATCTATACATTATGGATAATGATGCTTATCTATAATAAAACACAGATATACTGAAGAAACATGTGAGTATATATATTTATACACATACATATATATGCTCTGTAGAAATGTTTTTGTAAAGATGAGTTCACAAAGCTATTTTCTGAGACATTGTGAAAGTCCTTTCCTAATAGCAGAAAAATACTGTATTGTTATCCAATAAAAATGATGACTGTTGATTTTTTAAAAATATTTCAATTTTAATCTAGACTATTTCTAGGTGACAGGTCTGCTCCGTTTATTTTCTACTAGTTGTTGACAGCATGGTGTTTTTTGAAATTCTCAGCATCTTTTATGCGACTGGGATCAAATTGGTCAATTTCATCTTATTTAGGGTCAGTAAAAGATAACTGCAAAATTTAAGCAACTCTTGAAAATTAATATATTTTTCCAAAATGTAATATCCACCATGCATCAAGAAATGTTAGCCTTCTTTACTCAACTAGTGTCAGGAGTGTGCTGAGATTCAGATGCTGCAAATATTTAAAGATACGCTTAGTATTTGGTATATGTGTAGATCCACTGAAACAATTATCTTCTCTTGGAATGTGAAAACGCAGAGTTGTGTGACTCAATGGTATATTCATAATATATGTATAAATATAAATATAAATATAAATATAAATATAAATATAAATGTATGGGCCCACCCTGTCACATCAAATATACTAGGACTGACTCACCATAGAAGACACTTTCTGTAGCCATATACATTTGTGAAAAGTAGGAATAAAACACCATTATTTTTTTCTGTCCATCTTTTTCACTCAGCACAGGTATAAATGATGCACGGGATTAGAGCCATGGAAAATAAAACATTCAAATTTACAGTTCCTTCTGGACTGTAGTGATCTACAAGAAAAAAAAATGGAGTGCAATACAACCAGGTTTGTGCATCCTACAAAAACCCCTACAAAACAGAATTATACTATTTCTGAATGTACTGGCATCTTATCTTTTATCTATCTAGAGCAATTTTATCTGTAAGAACTTACACAATATTTATGATAGATAGTAAAATCTTCTTGAATTTCGTCATGAGGTGGAGCCATTGTTTATTTGGGTTCACATCGAGAAATGGAATGTTACAGTCTAAACAAACTGTATTATATACTTAACTTGAATTATCAGTGGTAGTCCTACTGATTTCAGAAATACAATTATATTGTTTAATACTTACTCACTTTAAGGACTGAACTTGCATCCTGAGCATATTGTCAGCAGTTAACAATAGTAAGCAGCTAACAAGGAGAGTTCATCTGTCTCAAGTTTGCTGATGTTATATAAATGTGTTCAAACACACTTTTTAAGATAGTCTATATGTCCTCAAAACTCTGTTGCTGTTGTTGTTTTCTCTCCTGAAACTGGCAAATGTATATTCACCTTTGATATATTTTTAAGGTTGATTGCCTTAATCAGTGAAATTTGTATTTTCAGAGTCTACAATGAGCTGACAAAGGTAACAAATATGCAACAAACTACAAAAGACAGCATTTAATGCATAGTGTACTTTGTAGGAGGGAGGGGTGGAGGAAAATACATGGCATAAATGCATTGGATAGGAAGTGATTTAGAAAGTGTCAGAAGGAAAACCTGAAATAACACTGGATAACTGGCTAAATACACATTTAGCATGCTTAGCTCAGGTGACGTTGACAGAACCAAAACAGAATGAAACACTGTTTCTACACATCTACTAAGGTGCATCTTTTTAATGAAAAGTCTGAAAGAATGACAGTATTATTCCTCACAAGTGTGAGTGTGAGTAATATCACATAGTGTTTTGAGTCCCCTGGTTCAAGAATGGTAGTGCAGAAACGAAGGGCGATATGGAGAAGGATAACATAAACAACTGTGTAAGGGTAAGATGCATGACTGAAAGAGATCAGCATTTACTAAAAAAAAGCCAAAAGGATTTGCTATGTATCCTGAGTATGATGACAGCTTGATGAGGTGAAGGAAATGATGCTACAAAATCATTGTAGGAATTGCAGCTCTGGTGTTGCATCAATCTGCACTACATGAAAGATGCTATCCCTAATTTGCTGGGTAACATATAGGTTATAATGAGAGCAAAGCTATTGACTCCATTTATTCTGTATGACTGATCTGCCTAACTACTCAGAATAGTTTTCTGGTTGTTGAAACTGCAAGAATAGATCTCTGTTAACTTTTTTTTTTCCCTGAAATAGACTGCATAGATCTACAAAGCAAACAGCTCTAATTCAGAATATATTCTGAGTTTAGATGTTAGCCATGCTGTAACTACATCTAGCTCATAATTAGCTCATTAGCTCATAATAAAGTTGTTATGATAGATTAACACCATGATATAGTCATCTGATCTGCCATGGAACAATTGCCTATTTATGTATTAGACTGAGGAGGAATAAAATATAGTGCCAAATTCTTACTATATTTTGATTGTATGTCTTCACTTAATCTTTGCTTTAATTTACTGATTGTTATTCATCAAAATCTGTATTTTGCATGGGTAATTCTATTTGTACTTTCCATTCTGGGACTTTGTGGCTCCAGCCACAGATTTCTTTCTTGACCTTTTATTTCTCTCTTTTTCAAATGCAAGTCTATCTCCTGATTTCTTAGGATGTATTTCTTAAATTAGTTGGTATTCTATGTTACTTGATACTTCTGATTGCTCAGGCACCCTTTAAGACTGAGCTGGATGAAATCCCAAGGCCAAACTAAAAATTTATTTGGGTTCCTAATGAATGCATTCTCCTTCTGCAAAAATATACAATATGTAACAGGTAGAAAGAAGATAGAATTCAGTGGAAAAATTCATTATTTCCCTGTGCCCATAATCCTATAGAGAGAACATCTCATTAAGTGTTATATGCAAATTAAGGATTAGCTGTTAGTTGAATCTAGTAAATTTTAAAATGGAACCTAAACCATCTGGGGACTAATACTATGCTCTGCATTCAGAACTGCCATGACCAGCTATAATCCTCTCTGTCTTGACTAACCAAACAAGGAGAAAATCTGGAACAGAATTCAATTTTTTGTTTGCTTGCTTGTTTTTTTTTTTTTTGGTTTGTGACTTAGGGTGTAAAAAAGCCAGTGCCTTAATACTTTATGGTCTTGTTTATACCAAATAATTTAATCAGCAGTTGGATCAGGATGCCAATGATATGTTTTTATGACTTTTAATAGTCATTTGTAGAGAAATGAGAAAAAGAAACATCCATTCTAAACTTCTAACAAGCCGATCTCGAAGGGCAGGGCTCTGGAGCGGACGCTCGTGCCGGAGCACCTTGCCCGGACGTGAACAACTGCGTCCAAAGCCGCCGAAGGGGAAAGCGCCGACGGCAGGAGGCAGCCCCGGCGCCGACCCCCGCGGGCAGCGCTGAGCAAGGCGGATATTGCAGATTAACAACTGGCTGCGCCACTGGGCTTGGTAACAGGGTTTTGGCCTCTATGACTATGGGTCTCTGTTCGATGACCACCAGCTAGTGGGGAATGATGGGATCCATCTCTGCAAGAGGGGCACACGTCTCTTTGCCAAAAGGCTGGCCAACCTGGTTAGGAGGGCTTTAAACTAGACAAGAAGGGGGAAAGGGAATGTCACACAGACACGGCAAGCAGTACCACACAGCAAATTCAGATGGCTTCCAGCAGGAGTATGGTAGTGGGGAAGTGAGGATAGGGGATGATTATAGAGGGTCCTCTTTCACCCCTCCTGGGACACCTGCAGGCTCAGTTACTTCCCTGAAATGCCTGTACACCAATGCGCGAAGCATGGGGAATAAGCAGGACGAACTGGAGATCTGTGTGCGGTCCCAGCATCATGATCTCATTGGAATCACAGAGATGTGGTGGAATACCTTGCACGACTGGAGCACTGCCATGGAAAGCTATGTGCTCTTTAGGAAGGACATGCTGGGTAAGTGAGGTCGTGGAGTTGCTCTTTATG